>CAWUFW010004038.1:678403-997442 GCA_963921515.1 Calotriton arnoldi
TGTTGCGGTGGGGCTCGGCCTGCTGCGGGAGGAACACAAGAAGTTGTCGGAGAGGGTCAAAGAGACTGAGTCCAACGTCGCAGAACTGGCACCGGCCCAAAAGGCCTTGGAGCATCAGATGGGGGCCCTCACGGACAGGGTGTGTTGGCTAGACCGCAGAGCGGAGGATGCCAAAGGGTGCAATAGAAGAAACAACATCAGAATCCTGGGCCTGCCGGAAGGGACGGAGGGCGGCGACATGGTGTCATTCTTGGAGGGCTGGCTCAGGAGTACAGTAGCGCCGGAAGGCCTGTCCCCCTTCTACACTCTAGAGAGGGCACATAGGGTGCCAGCCAAGCCATTGGCTCCTGGGAGGCCTCCGCGTCCGGTGGTGGCTCGTCTGCTCCACTTCCGAGGTTGAGAGATCTCCTCCTGCAGAGGGCGAGAGCAGATGGCCCCTTTACGGTCGACAACAGCAGGGTCTCCCTCTTCCCGGACTACACGTTGGAGGTGCAGAGGAAGCGGGCCTCCTACCTAGAGGTCAAGGAGGCATTGAGAGAAGAAGGCCTCCAATACTCTCTGATGTTCCTGGCCAGGTTGCGTATCATGTTGGAGGGGAACACTCACTACTTCGACTGCCCTAAAGACGCATGGGATTGGCTGGAAATTTATAAGGGTGAGACTCCTAGGGATAGGGGTGCTGGAGTCCTCGGACGGAAGGTTGCAGAACTTGGGAAACGTCAGCGATGTCGCTTTCGCAGGGGGACACCAAAGAAACCATCCTCATCGCAGACGGAGAAGGAGAGAGCTGAGGCGCTGCAGGCTGTAGCAGAGCTAATGCAGAGTCGGAGTCCTGCTCTGGAGGCGGCGGCCGATGGCGATGGAACTGACACTTCCCACAGCGACAGTGTAAAGCTGCCAGTGGTGACGCCCAATACGGCGGATGATATTATTTGATGTATTTGGTAAGCTAAGGCGGCTGTGTCATTTAGGACGGGCATTGACCGATGGTTGTCTGTTTTAGGCCCAGTGCTGCTTTTCTACTCATGGGGCTGGTGCACTCTCTCTGGTTGGGGTGTCCCTCTCCAATTTTGTTTGGCTAGCCCCCGTTGAGAGCCGTACTGTGTTAAGGCCTCACTTAGTACTAACTGTTTCACATGATGTTTGGGCGGCTGACCGTTGTCGGACTGCCCTGGGGTTGGGGAGTTGACCACCTTATGGGTCCTTTTGTTGGTCCGTTATGCCTGCAGAGGGGCAGGATGTTGCGTGATATGGGAGGGCGCAGAGGGGGGGCTCCCCTTCGTAGTGTTGCTTGATGACATCCAGTGGGAATGGCAGGGTCTCAAAGTGTTATACGGTTCCTAACATGGAACATCAGGGGGATGGGGTCTATCGCAATGCGCCATAATATCTACTTGTACCTGAGACGACGGGATATTCATATAGCGTTCCTGCAAGAAACCCACCTGAGCAGTGAGGAGGCTGGGAGGCTGAAACAGAGATGGAGGGGCCAGGTCTTCGCAACTACATACTCGGCCTTTGCCAGGGGGGTGCTGATCTAGGTCAAACCGGGGGTCCCTTTTGCCATAGAGCGGTATTGGCTGGATGCGGGAGGCAGATATGCACTGGTTGTTGGGAGGTTGGCGGGACAAGAGGTCACCCTAGGAAACATTTATGCACCTAACCAGGATCAGGTTGGCTTTCTGGATTCCTTTTCTGCTGTACCAGCGGGTAATTTGAGGGGCAATCTGGTTCTCGGGGGGATTTTAATTGTGTGGCGGACGTTGTCGCGGACCGGTCACATCCTCCCTTAATGGGGTCTCAGCCACGCCGCACAGCCTTGGGGTTTAGGGCATGGGTCACACACTGGGGTCTTGAAGACACTTGGAGGCTGCAACATCTTAGCCATAGGGAATTCTCTTTCTTCTCACCGGTACACCAGGTGCATACTCGTCTAGATTCGTTCTTATGTTCCCCCGCATTTAATAGCGCTGTCACCCATACTGAATACTTAGGACATACCCTGTCAGATCACAGTCCGTTGGTAAGGCGCCCTCCGATCCCCACTTGGCGGCTTAACTCGGCACTACTAGAGGACGAACCTTTTTGTACGTCACTGCACACTCTCATAGATACATATTTCCCCGTTAACGCCAACATGGCCTCCTCCGTTCAGGTGGAATGGGAGGCGTTCAAGGTGGTAGTGCGGGGTCATTGTATGGGACAGGCGACGGGAGCCTATAGAGAGCTCCGTCTGGAACTATTAGACTTGGAAGGGTCCATCCGCGGCTTAGATAACGCTCAGGGTACTGGGGACGCCTCCTAAGTGGCACTGCGGGCTGCGAGAGCGGAATATAATGCTGCACTTGGGCGGCTACGCTGCTATACCCACAAGGATTACCTAGACAGGGTGCAGAGGGAGGAAGGTAAGGCGGGCCGCTTGTTAGCTCGGTTAATTAGACAGGAGCTAGGGGGATCCCCCATCACACAAATTGGCCTGGACACCGGGGAGGTGGTGTACAGCCCGGACGAGATCAATGAATCTTTTCTCACATTTTACGAACAATTATACGCGGCCCCGATTTCGGCTCCCCGATCGGTGGTGAGGGAATTTCTGGAGCCTCTGCCCCTGCGAGTGTTGGAGGAAGAGGATCAAGACGGGTTGGGGGAACCCATAACCCTGATGGAGGTTAAGGCTGCCATCCATGCGTTGGCTCCTGGCAGGTAAAGCAAAAAAAGGGGGACCCCCTCTGAAAAGGTAATTTGAGGTCAGGGAGAAGAGGGGAAAAGCAATAGAACAATATCGAGAAACTCCCTTTGTGACCTATATTTCTTTCACAGATCAGAGATTACATTCAGCATGGGCTAACCAGCTATAGTATAACGACAATGTGCTTCAAAAAGAGAGAGAACTTCCATAATTTAACATTTATTCATTGTTTATTTGACTTCATTTTTATATTTTACAAAAATATATATTTCTTAACTTTTTTCTCCTTTTTTTAATGTAAAAATATTATTTTCAACATGTACATACAAATAAGCACAATACTAATATACATAATTGAATATAATACAATCTACCATAATTAACCCCTGAGTGAAAGTTCATACAAGAAATACATGCATGCTACAACACAGACATACACTCTCATACAAATTCATACAGCATTCACCAATGCAGTTATCTGGAAAGTGGGAGACAAAATATTGCACTATCTCCACGACCAATTAGAATGGCTGCGTTCAGCAGAATCTGAACAATATTGGTTGACGCGCGTTTCGGTGGTAAAAAAGATGGTGACACCACCTTCCTCAGGACCTTAGCCAGATGTCAGAACACAAAAACACCAAGGGGCTACTACTACTCTGAATAAAAAGTTATATCAGCAGAGGAAGACATTGACTATAGAAGTCAGCTTTTGCAGTATTTTATAGCTGATAAATCACTATCTAAATAACCTCGCATATGGTATGCATTTAATTCAATATGCAAATATGGTGTATTTCAGTGACGATAGGTCTCCTCATAGCATAAGGTCAAACACTAATCAAGTTCGTTCATACGATAGAATGGTGCTATGGCGTGCCGCTTCGTACAACTTCCATTCTATATTTATAAATTCGTCACGGCCAGTGCTAATAAGGCTCAAGATAAGGAGCCACAAAGTCGTTGATCGGTCAGTAACACGGGAACCCGAAATTCGCCCTGGTAGGACCCCGGGGTCGGATGGCCTTCCGGCCGAATTTTATCAACGTTTCGCAGAGCTACTTGCGCCGCACATGGTTCGGCTGTACGCCGATTCATACAAGGCTGGGGAGTTGCCTAGTTCCACGCGGGCAGCCCTGGTGTTCCCCCTCCCGAAATCTAAGATTCCCGGGGCAGGAGTTAAGGAATTTAGGCCCCTCTCCATGCTCAACATGGATTTTAAGATTCTAAGCAAGGTATTGGCAGGTAGGCTGTTACCGCACATGAAGACGTTAATACACTCTGATCAGAATGGGTTTATCCCTTCCCGCAACACCTCTTATAATCTTCGCAGGCTCTACTTTGTGCTTTACCACTCCGAGACCCCGTCCAGATTTCAGGCCGCGGTGCTCTCGGTCGACCTGGAAAAAGCTTTTGATACGGTGGGGTGGGACTATCTATTCGAAGTGATGATGCGCATGGGCCTGGGAGAGGCTTGGGTGCGATGGGTGCGGCTCCTGTACGCAGCGCCTAGTGCAAGGGTTAGGACGGGCAGAACAATCTCTAGAGAGTATGAGGTGTTTCGGGGAACTAGGCAGGGGTGCCCCCTTTCCCCCCTCCTATTCGCCTTGGCAATTGAGCCCCTTGCTGAGAGACTTCGCCTGGGTGGGGACGGGATTGGGCTTGATATTGGAGGGTGGACGCACCATGTTTCCCTTTACCCAGACAACCTTTTGTTATACCTGTCAGAGGTAGTTGAGGGTACATCAACAGCTATACGTATTTTGGAAGATTTTGCAGGCATATCGGGCCTAAGAGTCAACAAAGCGAAGACGTTCCTGTTCCCGGTTGCGGGCCCTGCCCCCCGGCCGGACACGTTGATGGCAGACATAGTATGGGCCCCGAATACGTTTAAATACCTGGGCATAAATATATTCCATCCGCTCGATGACCTGAAGGAAGGCAACCTGGGTAGAGCGTTGCGCTCGTTACGAGTGTGCGTAGACTTTTGGCATACGCTGCAATTGCCTGTGATGTCCCAGATCTCACTATCTAAAATGTTCGTGATTCCGCGCCTATTGTACTTCTTTGTCAATCTTCCAGTTCTCATGCCTGGCGCCTGGTTTCGTCCACTGAACACCCTACTGCGAGACCTGGTGTGGGGCGATGGGCGTCCTAGGGTGTCTCTCACAACATTACAACGCCCCGTCTCTGAGGGTGGACTGGGAGCACCGAACTTTGAATATTATATGTTGGCTGGCCAGTTGCAGTGGCTGGCACAATGGATAGAGGGTGTGAACGAGGATGGGACGTTCTTGGCGCATCCGGCCTCTCACCCGAGCTTAATAGTGGCGAAATTACTGATACCAACGACGACCACCCCGTACAGCTCCTTACTTCAGTGCTCTGCCTTCCAAGCCTGGAGGTGCTGCCAGGGTAGAGAACGGCGACTTGTCAAGTACACTCCTATGTTGCCCCTCGTGGGTCTGCCACATGGCGATCCACAGTCTGACTTCACTAATGATCAATTGGCCCCCTGGACAGCGGCTGGGCTCGATAATGTTGGGGATTGTTTTCTGGACAAATCCTTGCTTCCATTTGACGGGCTTATGGAAGATTGTGGCCTGCCCCCGGGCCAGTTCCTGCGCTATGAGGCCCTGGCCCGTACGTTTGCTCAGCTGTGGAACAAAGGGAGAGATGAGCCGGAGCTGCATCCAGTATTGCATGCCTTGTTCACACTTGGGACGGCGGGGCACCTAGTGAAATGGTTTTACGTGGCCCTGCAATCGGCGTCTGTACGTCCCTCAGAAAGGCTACGGGCAAAATGGGATAGGATCGGAGACAGAGTTCTTACCGATGCGGAGTGGCGGAGGGTTCTGCACTATCACAAGAAAATTACTCGCAATACACGCCTCAAATACATACAGTTCAATTACACGCACATGGCTTACATGACACCTCACCGCCTTAATGTGACCTATGGGGGGGAGGTCCGTGGCTGTCCTCGGTGCTTATATCCAGATGGGGACTTCGGCCACATGACCTGGGACTGTCCGGGCCCACGGCCTTTCTGGGGGGCTGTGCTCGGTAAGCTCGCTGCGGTGTTGGGCAGAGTGCTGCCCTCCACCGTGCAGACGTGTCTCTTGGGTCTCTTTCCCAGGCCGCCAAAACGTAAAGTAGGTAATAGGCTAGTGGATACGTAAAGTAGGTAAAAGGCTAGTGAATCTCGCGCAAGGTCTGGCGAAACGTCGCATTGCGATGGAGTGGAAATCTCAGAAGGGACCTGCATTTGAGACCTGGAACAGGGACGTCATCATGTGGGCTGGAGTGGAGGGCAGGGTACTCAGTTGGGAGGAATCTAAGGGCATGAGAAAGCACCCAAATGCCAATCAATGGAGGGAGGTGAAGGTGACCTGGGAAAACCCTGAGGGGCCTGCGACTAGTGGGTCGGGATCGGATTCTGGGCAGGGGCCTCGCCCCGAAGGGACTTAAACTGTCAGGTTCACGGTGTCTTTCAAGACAATACAGGGAGCCCGCCTGAATAATATTGAATACAGTATTGGAATAAGTACTCCGTACACTCCCTGTCCTGGTGCGGCGGCTTAGACCGCGGTTAGGGGTTCTCCTTCCCCCCCCTATGCTCCTAGCCTTCCTCTGAGAAACTTTAGTATGCTATGCCTCCCCCTCACGCAAGTTATGTCTGTTAGGATATGCTTTGCCCCTCTGCATAAGGCCCTTTTGTTTCCTCATTGTTTATGTTGGGAAGGTTGTTTACAGTCTCCCCTTTTTTTCTAGTATGACTGTTTTTAAACAAATGAAGTAGCATGTAGACGATTAAGACTGCTATACATGTAACTTGATCCGCTGGTGGACACTCTCTTTTGTCAATTATTGGAAACAAACACTGGTGAAACACGTACTAGGGAATATGGACAATATCTACAAGTGGCAGTTACGTGTCGACGATGGGCTGGAACGCGACCTTCTGTGTCCATGGTCTCTGTGATGTAAGCTGGACTCCTTTTATGGTTGTGATTATGGACACTAAAGGGCGTATCTCATTGATGCTCCAATATGCCCATGGAGTAACATGGTATTAATAAAGATGTGGTATCATTAATGTTATGTATGTAGAACATTTAAAAATGCAAATAAAAATACTTTTAAAAAAACAAAAAAAAACTGAGGGGAGTAATCCACATAACCAGCAATTCGTGGTATTCGTCGTATTGTGTACCTGGTGAAGCATTTGCAGGAAGGCTTTTTCAACATATTTCTGTCTATGTCTCTGTTTATGTGGGGGCAACGTAACGAACAGATCCTCAGGAAAAGCCGGGGTAGTCCCTATCAAGGTGTGCACAGGATGCTGTTCTTCTAAATGCCATACTACTCCAGTGTTATCATTACTATGCGGATGAACACTACCACTACTATCTTACTCTTAATAGACCAGCTGGACCACACAGGACTACCCTGCCCTGGTGGCGGTGCCGCTAGGGGCTGTTCTTCTTCCATGACAGTACGGCCAAATAGGAACATGGGAAAAGCCTTAAGAACTGGAGCCACAAAAATACAACCGACCAGAGGGGCACAAGTTACCCAGCGTCCTTTTTAGAGCCTCGCTGGCAAGCTCCTATCGTTCATCAACAATGGTTCTTTGAAGCTCTCCCTCGTGGGGTTCGCGCGATCGCGGCCCTTGCTGGAAACACATCCTTCTTCTCGCAGGATAGGGCACCCTCCCTCCTTGGCAAGTACCCTCAACGATCCTGTCCAGTGACTCAGGCAGTGCACCAGTGTTGTTTACCCTAAGCTGATGCAGGCACCGCAGACGTAGTACCTGTACCCTAATCTCAAGTCCTTTCCTCACTCCTGAACTGTCCCTCTGGCACACTGACCTTCTTTCATGGGCGCAAATTGTACCTGTCAACTCCAGGCACTGTTTCATCAACAAAAAGGGGTTGAAACTCAGGCTCAGAAAGGCAAGAGGACTCAGGTGCCTGTGAATCAGATGGGGGAGAAACTGGGGCTGACCTTGTCTCCGGAGGGACCGCTTCAAGCAGGGCGGCGTCACTCTCTGCTTCCGTCTGCATCCCCCTTAGCTGGGCGTCAGAGAAGGGAACAAAGCGGGGCACCCTTTCCCCTTCTTGATCAGCAATGCCGTCTCGCACCCACTTGTCGTAGGGGAGTGGGAGAGGTATCTTTTTACAATGAGTATCATGCACCCAATTTTTCCGGTCGTCGAGTTTCACCGCTTTTTGGGTGGCAAGCAGGACCAACAGAGGGCCCTTCCAGCGGGGCTCCAGGCAGTTCTTCCTCTGGAAGTTCTTAACTAGTACGTAATTTCCGGGCTGTAGCTGATGCCCAGGCCCCTCTGGTACCGGCTGCAGTGTCTCCTGAATCTGTTGGTGAAGAGAACGAAGATCTTTAGTTAACTCATACAGATAGTCTATAAGCAAAGGGTGCTCAATTTCAGAGAAGCGCTTTGGCCTTGGAGCGCCCCAGATATTGGCAGGGCGACCAAACACTACCTCATACGGTGACAACCCTGTCCTAGATTGTGCCGTCGCCCTGGTGGATAACAAGGCCAGGAGCAACGCATCTGGCCATCGCAATCCTGTGCTTTCCTGTATCTTTGCTAACTTCAGTTTGAGAGTACCATTGTACTTCTCAACCAGACCTGCTGACTGGGGGTGGTTAAAAGCGATACCAAAGGGGACGATGGACGGAGCGTTTGAGCAAATCAAACACTCACCCCCCAGTCAACTGATCTGGGTTTAATCCATCATCATTCTTTAGCTCACTCCACCACCCCAGTTCAGACATGGCCATATGTAAATCAGTCTGACCCTGTGCCTCATGGGAACAGTCCAGCCCGAACTGCCAAGCCATGTCTTCCCTGGACCGGAAACAAGCATCCTGGGACTGGGGGTGGTTGGCTGCATGAAACTTCTGCTTGATGTGCAGACCTTCGCACACCAGTTGGATGACCTTGGAATTGAAGTGACTTCCGTTGTCACTCCAAATCACACGTGGCAATCCGAAGCGCGGGAAGAACTCTTCTAGGAGTGCCTTCGCCGTCGCCATAGCCGTATTCTCTTTAGTTGGGTAAGCTTCAATCCATTTACTGAATGCACAAATCACTATCAGCACATACTTCAAATTGTTGACTCGTTCCATTTCGATGAAATCCATCTGGAGGACCTCGAAAGGGAAGGAAGGCGGTGCAAAATTACCAGAGGGTGTAGGAGTACCTTTCCCAGAATTAGGTGTCATACAAATCATACAGTGTTTCACTAAATGAGTGGCTACCTTGGAAATATTGTTGTTCTGCCACACTGGGTCCAACACCTTACATATTCCCTTGGCGCTAATGTGGGCTGGGCCATGGGCCATGGTAACCACAGGAAGTACATAAGCATTAGGTAATATCCATCGCTGTTTCTCAGACTTATCAGTCCAGCACCCATCCTTATCCAGGCGCCCTGTACTCTCCTGCCATATTGCCAATTCGTCTAGGGTTGCCTCACTTTGTATCTCTTTGACACTCTCTACTGTATCCTCGAACATTCCATTGTCTGGGACCCACCTAGCCGGACCTGCCACAAACATCTTTTTCATCTTCGATCTCGCTGTCTCCTTAGCTATTTGATCTGCAAACGCATTTCCTCTACCAACATCATCTTTTATTGCTTTGTGGGCACTACATTTTATTATCGCTAACCTTTTGGGAAGTGTTAGGGCTGACAAGAGTCTATGTATCAATGGGCCATTCTGTATTCGCAATCCATGTGATGTTAAGAATCCTCTCTTCGCCAAGAGGCGTCCAAAATTATGGGCGACCCCAAAGACGTACTGGCTGTCAGTATAAATATTGACAGCCAGTCCCTCACTCAACTCACAAGCCCTAAGAAGAGCAACCAGCTCCGCAGCTTGGGCTGATTGGTATGGGACATGGGATGTCTCAACTATAGTGTGTAATGTTGTAATTGCATATGCTGCAGTGGTGGTGCCATCTGGTAGTTTGAAGCAAGAGCCATCGACATATACTTCCCCTTGGGGTTCAGATAGGGGAACATCAGTCAGGTCTACCCGTCCTTTTGTTTCCTCTTCTGTTCTGTATACACAATCATGTGCATCTGTGTCATTGCCCATCGAAGGGAGGGGTAGTAATGTGGTTCAGAGTAGCACATCTTTTGATGGTAATGTGCGGAGCAAACAATGTTAGTTCATATCCAGTCAGACGTGCACTAGTAAGGTGCTGTGTCTTTGTCTTGTTCAAAAGCGTATCTACAGCATGAGGTACCATTACTGTGAGCCCAGTATCGAGAACGAGCCCCGCCGATTGTCTGATAGAAACTGCTGCAGCAGCTCTCAGGCAGCTCGGGAGCGCTCTGGCTACGTTATCCAGCATTGCAGAAAAATAAGCGCAGGGTCTTTGCTTACCACCAAAGCCCTGGGTTAGAACAGAAAGCGCGCAACCGTCTGCCTCCTGTACGTAAAGCACAAAAGGCTTCTGGTAATTAGGAGTACCAAGCAGAGGAGCAGAGCAAAGCGCAGCCTTTAATTGCTCAAAAGCTTGCTGGCATGCAGATGTCCAAGGCAGGGGTTCATGCACTTCTTTGGTGGTCAGGTAAAGGAGGGGTTTTGTTAGTAAGGAATAATTGGGGATCAAGTGTCGACAATACGAGGTAATGCCAGTAAATGCGCGCACTTCACGTTGAGTCTTAGGAACAGGCATATTAGTGATAGCAGCTATGCGCTCAGGTGTTAGCTTGCGACCCTCCTTCGACAGTAGGTGACCTAAGTAGGTGACCTCCTGTCGACAATATTGAAATTTAGAAAGGGACACCTTATGGCCATGATGTGCCAAATGCAACAGCAATTTAACTGTGGCGTCTCTGCAACCATCCTCAGTATCAGAGGCCACAAGGAGATCGTCCACGTACTGCAATAACACATTACCAGTGGGAAGCACCAAAGAATCCAATTGACTTTTTAGAGCTTGACTATAGATACTAGGACTTTCTGTATAGCCTTGAGGAGCACAACAGAATCTAAAACTCCTGCCGGCTAAGGCGAATCCAAACAGATATCTGCTATCTGTATGAATTGGAATGCTAAAGAAAGCATTCTTCAAATCATTGACGGAAAAGAACCTTGCTGACGGGGGAATCATTGTCAATATCGTGGTAATGTCTGGGACTACAGGATATTGGGGCACAACTATTTTATTGACCTCTCTGAGGTCAATTACAAAGTGATAAACATCCGGGTGAGCATCAGAAGAGTCCAAGGGGGCCCTCTTAAGAATCGGAAGGATAAGGCTGTTACACACATTGGCTACTGTCTCCTCAACCACACCAGACTTAATCAAATCCTGTATTATTTGCAACAAAGCCCTTTCTCCTGCTTGTGAAATCTTATACTGGGGAGTACGTGGCAATACAGCATTATCCTTAACCGTAATAGAGACCGGCTGGATCTGGAGTAACCCTAAATCCGTGTCTCCTGCTGCCCATAAACTACGGGGCACCTCCTTGAACTCTGCGTGGAGGGGTGCATCTTTTGCAAAGCATTGTTTTGCGCAAGCCACTTGTGGCCCAACAATCATGTAAACACCATCTGGAGAACAAAATATGGTGGCATGTAATCTCTTCAACAAATCCAATCCCATCAAATTCTCCCCACAATTTGTCGTTAACAGAAATGGCGAGTCCACCGTAAAGAGACCTATAGTCAAAGCAACAGGTTTGGAAATAGGGCTAACAACCGACATGCCTGAAAAACCTACCGAAACATTGTTTTGGCCAGACAGAGCTGCCCCTGGGACCAGCGAACGAGAAACAGAGCTATTCATAGCACCCGTGTCAAGTAAGAACGTCTTGGGCGTGCCCTGTAAATCCGCAGAGACATAAGGTCCCCGCTGATCTACAGGCACCGGAACCGGTCCCTTACCCTGTCCCTGGCTGTCCTAGCTGTGGGACATCCCCGTCACTTCGTCCATGTCATAGTCATCATGATAGTACTGCCTTCCCCGATGGTCGTCGAAATAGTTCTTGCTCTGCTGATCATACGATGTATCCTCAAACTGACCCTCTCTGCGGCCACCTCCTCCTCTACCACGTCCTCTAGAACCCCTACCTCTCAGGCCTCAACTTTCTGCAGCAACTCCGGACACTCACTTCGCCAATGCCCCTCCTTTTTACAGTACGCACATTGGTTGTACCCTACGGGTGCACCCGATGTACTGTTCTGGTCAGACCGGGATCCCCGCTGAGCGGGACCCGAACCCCTTCCTCAACCATTCCCCCTTGCCACCTGCTGCATCAACACCCTCGTCTTCAACTCCTTTGACATTTTCTCCACCTTCTCTTTGTCCTCATTCTCCCTATGCTCGTAGTACTGTGCCATACTCAATATTACTGACGGGGAGGAGGTGGTCCAAGTACTTTCTGCTGCCTGCAACCTAGTTGCAATCTCAGGAAGCAAATTAGTGACAAACCTGTTGACGAACAGACAAACACCACCCTCCAGCGATAGATCCTGACCACTAAAATCCAGAAACACCCCTTCAAACCTAGTAAAGAAATCGGACACACTTTCATCCTTCTACTGACGACATGCAGTCAACTTGTCCCAATCCACTCATCTTGGCGGGATAAGGGAGTGCATGTAAGTTATAATACGTCCCGGCAAGGCCAATAGCTCCGCTTTCGGCTTCTCGCCGGGGTTGCGCTCCTTATCCCATGCCCTAATCTCATCCCATGTTCCACCCAATTCCACCACATGATCCTGCATATGCACCTGTCTCCATATATCTACCGGTACCAACAGACCGAAAAACAACTCTATATCAGCTAATGTCATCACTGTGGAGGAGGACGCCTCCGTCAATTCTTTATAGTACGCTGTTGGATTTTTCCGAGGGTCCGGTAACTGCCCTTTTAGGGATATTACCTCACTCCTCTTCCAAGGAGTGTAGATCCACTGTTCCTGGAAATGGGCCGCCACTCGTGGGCGAGTAACAATATTATTCCCATCTCGCAACTCTGGTATTTCGGGGTGGTAAATAGGATGAACTTCCCTCATGGGGAACTGTGACACTGTTGTCGGGACCTTCTGAAGCAATCTACCCCGATAACCCACCAATGTCGTCACATTACTGAAACCTCATTTGGGGCCATATCTGTAGTATATACCCTGTCCCGAATGTCATAAATTATCTGCGGTGCAAAACCCTTGAAACACTGTTCCCACAATCCTATCAACGTGGCCGACATATGCTTAAGAGCATGTTGCTGTATAAACGGCTCGTAATCTTTCATCACGCTCCACACATCTTCCACACTATAAATCGGATTCCGGGCCCACTGTGCAGCCTGGTCAGCCACCATTCTCTTTTCCTCAGCACCCACAGCAGAGCGCACCAGCACTTTATCCATGCGTTCACGTGTCGCTGCCCAATTCACTTCATGCACTCCACGCACAGGCGTCTCGGCATCTCGCGATGTCTGAGGTAACACACCCAAAGGGGAAAGAGCAGATGAAGAAACAGGTACCATCGCGCTCAAAGACTGTGCCGCAGGAGTAAGAGGAGGCATGACCACGGGCACGGGGTCGGGAGACAGAATAGAGGAACGTACGGCACCCGCCCCTGTAACTGGCGAGAGTGGGGAAGAAGCGGGCGGGCCGAGGCTGAAGCAGTAGAAATAGAAACAGAAAGAATAGGAATAACAGAACCAGAGGCCGAAGACTGAGGTGTCGGAATTACGGGATATAGTCGTTCGGGGGCATAGGGAGGTGGGGGTCGAGAATCCAACAACTCCTCAACGAAGACATCACGTTCCTCCCTAGCCACATAACACTTATCACTCTGCAAGCGAAACTTCCTGTCCGCACACTCTATGCCTTTCTCGATCTTTTCTCTATCATAAGCTATTGCCTTATGCGTTATTGTTTGCGTCTGTCCCCTCCGGGCTTGCTTCTCTGCTCTCATACATCGTTGCTTCGCTTCCTTCTGCCATGTTCTCAGAGAATCAAACATCGACTGTCTGCTCTTTTTGGCGAACAATTTGTCCTGCAAGTAATTCAACTTTTGCTCATCAAATGTGCCAGTAAGCGGCCACTGTAGATCGACATTGTCCCTCGTATATTTATTCCACAACGTGCTAAACATAATAGGGCCAATGTCATGCTTGACGTATACATCAAAATTTGGGGTACCCTCTGGAGGTGCCGGCTGCCTCTCTTCCAATCGAGCTTCAGTGGAACAACACCGACATCCAAAACACCCTAACTTACTTAGACAAGGCATCTTGATATAAGACACATACACTGTCCCCAACGGACAAACAGAACACCAACCAACAAATGATCCAAGAACCAAATCCAAGCGGTTCAAAACTGCAAAAGACAGTCCGCAGACTGTACCAAGACAAGAAGATAGGCTCTAGCCCCAGACCTTTTCAAGAATAAGCCGAATTTCCAGTTAGCCTGGCAGATTGTTCGCAAACACTCTGTCTTTCAAGGGTTTGCAAACCCACCAAGTTCAAGACAAGACAGTCCGGAGACTGTACCAGACACAGCCCGTAGGCTCGTGCCGTTCAACCATGGTGCCACATTTTCCAAGAATTCAAGTCACTCACCTGGTGCACTCAGGTCGAGCAATATTATTCTCCACTGACGACTCTTCGGACCAAATGGTCAAATCCAAGGTTCCGCCTTCTCAGGACTCCGGCCGGTGACCACTAGACGAGGAGTCGCCCGATCAGACGGGCGGGGCAGCCAAGAGAACCGGGCTCTTATCATGTGGGGATCCCCGATCCGCCCGACCGACCGGACACCGCCCCGACCCTACAACCCGATTACGGGCGAGTTGGGTCACCTTGCGGAGTCCCTGTTCGGGCACCAACTGAAGGAAGTGACCCGAAAAGGGTCACCCGTGTTTCCTACAACCACCTTATAACCTTCCCCAAAATGAAGTGTCGGTCAGACAGTAGAGAATACAAAACAATCGTTTATTACCAATAATCTGCAGAGGAGTCCAATCTGACCTGCACCCTAAGATGTCTGCCGAGGGACTGGACCCCCAACAGTCGGCAACGCATAATCATTCCTCCCAAGGGCCTCCTAACCACGCCCACAATGGAAAGTTACCGGCTTAGGCCGAACATGAACAAAGGAGGCACAGAAGGATGGGCTACCACCCGCCAGATGGGTACATACTATCACTATCTCAAGGTTGCCGTGCTGGGTTTCAGCGTCTCCTAACGTGGGAGCAGAGCTACACACAAAGATAGGTATGCGAGGGCGAAATGGCCTATTCATTAGTAAGTTAGAAGGCAACCTTGAGCAAAAGAGAAAATATAACTGAATACAGCGTTCTGCTGAGGCAAGCAATACGAATAGTGAGGCCTGGTACAGACACAGCCTAATTGGGATACAAAATGGAGTCACACTTGCTAACTGAAGCTCGCACATTGCATGGATAACTCAGTGGGTTACATGACATGAATATGAATGGTGTCTCATTTAGCCGCACACTGCTAACCTAATATAGTGTAAAACGAGTATATAACGAGAATGGGATTTTCAAATCTAACAATGGTGGGAGGGGATCTCTGATGGTAGGAGAGGGGAGAGGATCTCTGATGGTAGTAGAGGAGGAAAGGATCTCTGATGGTAGGAGAGGAGGAGAGGATCTGTGATGGTAGGAGAGGGGGAGAGGATCTCTGATGGTAGGAGAGGAGGAGCGGATCTCTGATGGTAGGAGAGGAGGAGCGGATCTCTGATGGTAGGAAAGGAGGAGCGGATCTCTGATGGTAGGAAAGGAGAAGATATTTTCTGATGGTAGGAGAGGAGGAGAGGATCTCTGATGGTAGGGAAGGAGGAGAGACTCTCTGATGGTAGAAGAGAGGGTCTCTGATGGTAGGAGAGGAGGAGAGGATCTCTGATGGTAGGAGTGGAACTCTGATGCTAGTATAGGTGGAGAGGATCTTTTATTGTAGCAGAGGAGGAGAGGATCTCTGATGCCAGGAGAGGAGGAGATGATCTCTGATGGTAGAGAAGGAGGAGAGGATCTCTGATGGTAGGGGAGGAGGAGAGGATCTCTGATGGTAGGGGAGGAGGAGAGGATCTCTGATGGTAGGAGAGGAGGAGAGGATCTCTGATGGTAGGGGAGGATCTCTGATGGTAGGAGAGGTGGAGAGGATCTCTGTTGATAGGAGAAGAGGAGCGGATCTCTGATGGTAGGAGAGCAGGAGAGGATCTCTGATGGTAGGAGAGGGGAGAGGATCTCTGATGGTAGGGGAGGAGGAGAGGATCTCTGATGGTAGGGGAGGAGGAGAGGATCTCTGATGGTAGGAGAGGAGGAGAGGATCTCTGATGGTAGGGGAGGATCTCTGATAGTAGGAGAGGTGGAGATGATCTCTGTTGATAGGAGAAGAGGAGTGGATCTCTGATAGTAGGAGAGGGGAAGAGGATCGCTGATGGTAGGAGAGGGGGAGAGGATCTCTGATGGTAGGGGAGGAGGAGAGGATCTCTGATGGTAGGGGAGGAGGAGAGGATCTCTGATGGTAGGGGAGGATCTCTGATGGTAGGAGAGGTGGAGAGGATCTCTGTTGATAGGAGAAGAGGAGCGGATCTCTGATGGTAGGAGAGCAGGAGAGGATCTCTGATGGTAGGGGAGGATCTCTGTTGGTAGGCGAGGATCTGTGATGTTAGGAGAGGAGGAGAGGGTCTCTGATGGTAGGAGAGGATCTCTGATTTTAGGGGAGGATCTCTGGCAGTGAGAGAGAAGAAGATGATCTCTGGTGGTAGGAGAGGTGCAGGGGATCTCTGGTTTTTAGGAGAGGTTGTCTGATGGTAGGGGAGGAGAAGAGGATCTGTGATTGTAGGGGAGGATCTCTGGCGGTGAGATAGAAGGAGAGGATCTCTGGTGGTAGGGTAGGATATCTGATGGTAGGGGGAGAAGAGGATCTCTGAGAGAGCCTCTGATGGAATGATGATAGGAGAGTATTTATGATAGTGGGAGAGGGAGAGCGGACAGATGGCAGTGTCAAAAATCAAAACCTGAGGGTTATAGTTCATTCCATGAAGTATCCTGGGTGCACATAGATGCACACAAGGATGCTTACGCAGGACAGAATGAGCCGGAAGTTGCAACCATTGTTTCCTGAGAGTTATGGACATCAGTGCCCAAGAAGGGCAGCGCCTCGAGCACGTCATCGCCAGCGTGCCTCCTATGTAGGAATGCTTGACGCCCACAAGCCTGCAGTCCCAACGTATGACCGAATGCTGACGTCAGAGCTAGTGCCCTCTCTGCGGCGACCAGCACTGCACTCAGGGCGCCGAAGATGTTCACCCTACCGTCGCGAGCCCCCAGCTTTAGCACTGCAGCGGGAATGGGGTTCCTTATGGTCCTCTTCTGTCTGCAGCTCGGGGGACAAAGGTTCATAATTGAAGATGGAACACATCATCAATGGAAGAGAGGCAGGAGGAGGAGAAACAACGTCGGGTGAATAGAGTAGGGAAGGAAAGAAGGAATATCGGAAGAAGGGGTGGAGAGAAGGAAGTATGGATGAATGAGTGTGTGTGTGGATGAAAGGATGAGTGAATGTTAAGTGGGTGGACAGGTGAAAGGGTGGCCACAAAGGGATGGGTGGATGGACAGGTGAAAGGCTAACACAGTATATAGAGGGATGGATGAGTGAATGGATAGGTGGACGCACCGGTGAAAGGATGGCAGAGTAAAGGGACGGATGAATTAGTGAGTGAGTGAAAAGATCAGTGAATGGATGGCAGAGTGGATGGATGGTTGGGTGAAGAGTGGATGGATGGCAAAGTGAATGGATGGATGGCAGAGTGAATGGATGGAAGGTAAAGTGAATGATGGATGGGTGAATGGGTGAATGAACAGATGGATGTTTGGATAGCAGAGTGGATGGATTGATGGATGAATGGCAGAGTGAATTGATGGATCTGTTGATGAATGAATGGCATAGTGGATGGGTGAAGGATAGATGGATGGATGAAGGATGGATGAAGGATGGATGGATGGCTGGATGGATGGCAGGATGGATGGCAGGATGGATGGATGGCAGGATGGATGGATGGCAGGATGGATGGATGGCAGGATGGCAGGATTGAGAGATGAGTGGATGACAGAGTTCATGGATGGGTTGATGAATGAATGGAACGTAGAATGGATGGATGAGTGGATGACAGAATGGATGGGCAGGATCAGGGCTCGAGTCAGGGTACCACGCGGGTGGACGGCGTCCCCCCACTTATTTTACCGGGAGCTCGATAACTGGAGCAAATGGAGCCACACATTCACTCTTTGGCCTCTCTGGGGTGAGATCGGAGCGATCGGAGCTCATTCAGAACGCTGCTCACGCGCTGGCTTCTCTGCTGCAATCGCATCTAAGGGGTGAGCGAGGGGAGGCAATGAGTCTGATGGTGCAAGCCACCTTTCGTGACGTCACTTCCTGTCGTGACGTCAGCGTCCCCCCACTTCTTTTTTTTAGGACTTGTGCCCTGGGCAGGATGGATAGATGGACGGCAGAGTGGATGAGTGGATGGCAAAATTGATAGTTTGCTAGATGAATGGCAGTGGATGGATGGATGAGACAAGGAAGCTGTTCTATGGAGGGTTGGGCTCACTTACTTCGCTTGATTGGTGGCATCAGTGCTTTAGTTCAAAGTATGGACTATTTCTGGATTTCTGGCTACTCCCTTGCCAACAGATACCCAGGCCGAACACCCCTGCGTGTGCCGCCAGCTGATGTAAAAGAGCCGGCCCTGACCTCCTTGTCCAGGAAGCTCCCTTCCTAACCCCTTCACCCCCGAGCTGTGAAGTACAAGCTCTTTGTTGGCACTGAAACCGTATCTGGCACCGGTGGGGCTCGGCGGGCACCTTCGGAGACGGCGCTCTTCTGTTTGTGAATTCTTCACACATACTCTTGGCTTCAGCTTTCCTGGCACAAAGGGGCCTTTGAGAGGAGAATGCTGGGCCTTTTGTCTGCTCCAGTTACCTCTCTGACCCTGCTGGGGGGCGCTGTGGGGAGGTGTGAAGACGTGGGGACACCTGTACCGCCTCTGCACCGACCGCCTGAAGAGAAGAAAGAGTATCAGATTCAAGGGAATGACACGGGAGCCCAAGATCACACAGATAGAGAGCTGGAGCTGCCTGGAAAGGGAGTGGTGCCACAGACAGAGGGATACCAGGATTATGAGTGGGAATTCCCCACAGAGGCAGGAGACACAGACGCTGGGAAAGGTGCTGGCACCTGCTTACAGTACTGTAAGACACTGGCACTCACCGACATACAGTACTCTGTAAGATACTGGCACTCACCAGCCTACAGAACTGTAAGGCACTGGCACTCACCAGCCTGCAGTAGTGTAAGGCACTGACACTCACTAGCCTACAGTACTGTATGACACTGGCACTCACCGGCCCACAGTACTGTAAAACACTAGCACTCGACAGCCTACAGTACTGTAAAACACTGGCACTCACCAGCCTGCAGTACTGTAAGACACTGGCACTCACCAGCCTACAATACTGTAAGACACTGGCAATCACCGGCCCACAGTACTGTAAGACACTGGCACTCGCCAGCCTACAGTACTGCAAGACACTGGCACTCACCAGCCTGCAGTACTGTAAGCCACTGACACTCACTAGCCTACAGTACTGTAAGACACTAGCACTCACCGGCCCATAGTACTGTAAGACACTGGCACTCACCAGCCTGCAGTACTGTAAGGCACTGACACGCACTAGCCTACAGTACTGTAAGACACTGGCACTCACCGGCCCACAGTACTGCAAGGCACTGGCACTCACCGGGCTACAATAATACTGTAAGGCACTCACCGGCCTACAGTACTGCAAGGCACTGGCACTCACCGGCCTACAATAATACTGTAGGACACTGGTACTCACTAGCCTACAGTACTGTAAGACACTGGCATTCACCGGCCTACAGTACTGTAAGACACCGACACTCACCAGCCTACAGTACTGTAAGACATTGGCACTCCCCACCCTACAGTACTGTAAGGCACTGACACTCACTAGCTTACAGTACTGTAAATATACTGGCACTCACCGACCTACAATAATACTGTAAGACACTGGCACTGACCAGCCTACAATAATACTGAAAGACACTGCAGGAGTGCTGGAAATTGCTGACCGGCAGCACTGTAAGACACTGGCACTCACTAGCCTATAGTACTGTAAAACACTGCAGGAGTGCTGGCACTCATTGACCCACAGCACTGTAAGACACTGCCACTCACTAGCCTACAATAATACTGTAAGACACTGCCACTCACTAGCCTACAGTACTGTAAGACACTGGCACTCAGCAGCCTACAATAATACTGAAAGACACTGCAGGAGTGCTGGAAATTGCTGACCGGCAGCACTGTAAGACACTGGCACTCACTAGCCTATAGTACTGTAAGACACTGCAGGAGTGCTGGCACTCATTGACCCACAGCACTGTAAGACACTGGCACTCACTGGCCTACAATAATACTGTAAGACACTGCAGGAGGTCTGGCAATTACTGACCGGCAGCACTGTAAGACACTGGCACTCACTAGCCTATAGTTCTGTAAGACACTGCAGGAGTGCTGGCACTCACTGGCCCACAGCACTGCTACGCACTGGGACCCACTGACCCGCCACACTGCAAGACACTGGCACCCACTGACTGGCAACACTGTAAAACAGTGCAGGAGTGCTGGCACCCACTATCCCACGGCACTGCAAGTCTCTGGCACTCACTGGCCCACAGCACTGCAGGACACTGCCACTCACTGACCCACAGCACTCCAAAACACTGCAGAAGTGCTGGCACCCACTGTCCCACAGCATTGCAAGACTCTGGCACTCACTGATCCACAGCATTGCAAGACAATAAAGGAGTGCATGCACTTGCTGTCCCACACCACTGCAAGACACTGTGTGAGTGACGGCATCCACTTATACACAGGAGTGCAAGACACTGCAGGAGTACTGGCACTCACTGACCGTCATCATTGCAAGACACTGCATGAATGCTGGCATTCATTGACCCACAGCACTGCAAGACACTAACACTCACTGGCCTACAGTACTTCAAGACAAAGAAAGGAGTGCTGGCACTCATTGACCCACAGCACTCCAAGACACTGGCACTCACTCGAATACAGTAGTGTTAGAAACTGCAGGACGGCTGGCACCAACGGACTCACTACACTGCTTGACAATACAGGAGTGCAGGCACCAGGATGCTGTGTAGGAATTCGCCACAGAGGCAAGAGACACGAATGCTGGGGAAAGTGCTGACACCACCTGTCACACAGCACCGAAAGACACTAGCACTCACTGGCCTACAGTACTGTAAAATACTGCAGGAGTGCTGGCACCCACTGCAAGACCCGCAGCACTTCAGGACACCGGCACTCACTGGCCTACAGTACTGTAAGATACTGCAGGCCTCAAGTGACCCACAGCACTGCAAGACAATACAGAAGTGCAGGCACCCGCGACTAACCAAGGGTACTGCAGACACTGCATGAGTGCTGGCATCCACTGACTCACAGTACTGCAAGACACTGCATGAGTGCTGGCACCCACTCATTCACAGGACTGCAATAGTGCTGGCACCCACTGTTCACTAGTAATGCAACACAGTACAGGAGGGAATGCACCCACTGTCCCACAGCACTGCAAGTCACTGCATTAGTGCTGGCACCCTCTGTCCCACAGCACTACAAGGCACTGGCACTCACTGCCCACAGCACAGCCTGACAGTGTAGGAGTGCTAGCACCTACCTACCACTGTCTCAGGACACTGCACGAGTGCTGACGCCCACTGTCAAACAGCACTACAAGAGTGCGGGCAATCACACTCTTGTAGCATTTCAAAAGTGCTTGTACCCACTGCCTTACAGCAGTGCAAGGCACTGCATGAGTGCCGGCACCCAATGTCCCATAGCACTACAAGACACTGCACAAATGCTAGCACACACTGTTCAACAACTCTGCAAGACAGGGCATAGCAGAAGGTGCTGCTGTCCCATATCACTACCATAGTGCTGGCACCGATTGTCAAACAGCACTACATGAGTGCAGACACCCACTGTTTCCCAGCAGTGAAAGATTGTGGCACCCACCGTCTCATTGCACTTCAGGACACTGCACAAGTGCAGACACCCACTGTCCCACAGCACTGCAAGCCACTGCATGCATGAGTATTCATGCTGTCTTACAGCACTACAAGACACAGCATTACTGCAGGCACCCAGTACCCCAACATACTGCAGACAGTGTGGAACCTGCTGTGTCAGGACAGTTCTACATCGCTGGCATCCTATCACACCGCATTGGAATCAAATGCATGAGTGCTGTCACCCAAGCCCCCACAATACTGCAGGACAATGCAGAAGTGCTGGCGCCCGATGTCTCAGAAGACTGCTGGCCTCCGCTGTCTCATAGCACTGCAAGACACTTCACGAGTGCTGGCACTCACTGACTACAAGACACTGCAAAAGCGCAGGCACCCACTGTCTAATAGCACTGCAAGACACTTCATGAGAGCTGGCACTCACTAACCCATAGTACTACAAGAGACTGCAGAAGTGCTGGCACTCACTGTCTCACAGCACTGCAAGACACTTCACAAGAGCTGGCACTCACTGGCTCATAGTACTACAAGAGTCTGTAAAAGTGCTGGCACCCACTGTCTAACAGCACTGCAAGACACTTCATGAGAGCTGGCACTCACTAACCCATAGTACTAGAAGAGACTTCAGAAGTTCTGGCACTCACTGTCTCACAGCACTGCAAGACACTTCACGAGAGCTGGCACTCACTGACTCATAGTACTACAAGACACTGCAAAAGTGCAGGCACCCACTGTCTAATAACACTGCAAGACACTTCATGAGAGCGGGCACTCACTAACCCATAGTACAACAAGAGACTTCAGAAGTTCTGGCACTCACTGACTCACAGCACTTCAAGACACTTCACGAGAGCTGGCACTCACTGACTCATAGTACTACAAGAGACTGCGGAAGTGCTGGCACTCACTGTCTCACAGTACTGCAAGTCAGTACACAAGAGTTGGAACGTGCTAACCCATAGTGCTACAAGAAAGTGCAGAAGTGCTGGCCCACACTGTCTCTCAGCACTGCAAGACACTTCACAAGTGCTGGCACTCTCTGACCACTCTCTGACCCTTAGTACTACAAGAGCCTGCAAAAGTGCTTGCACCCACTAACCTCCATAACTGCAAAACACTTCACGAGAGCTGGCACTCACTGACCCATAGTATTGCAAAAGACTGCAGAAGTGCTGGCATTCACTTTCCCACAGCACTGAAAGGCACTTCATGAGAGCTGGCACTCACTAACCCATGGTACTACAAGAGAGTGCTGAAGTGCTGGTACCCACTGTCCCATAGCACTGAAAGGCACTTCACGAGAGCTGGCACTCACTGACCCATAGTACTACAAAAGACTGCAGAAGTGCAGGCACTCAGTGTCCCACAGCACTGAAAGGCACTTCATGAGAGCTGGCACTCACTAACCCATAGTGCTACAAGAGACTGCAAAAGTGCTGGCACTCACTGTCCCACAGCACTGCAAATCACTTCATGAGAGCTGACTTTCACTGACTCATAGTACTACAAGAGAGTGAAGAAGTGCTGGCACTCATTGTCCCACTCCACCCCACTCCACGCCACACTACTCTGTGACACTTCTCTCCATGCCACTCCACTCTATACCTCCCACTCTACTCCACTCCACTCTACTCCATGCCACATCCCTCTATGCCACTCTACTCCACACCACTCTACTCTACCTCACTCCATTCCACTTCACACCACTCCAAGCCACTCTACATGATTCTACTCCACTGCACCCTACACCACTCTACTCTAAGCCACTCCACACTACTCTATACCACTCTGCGCCACTTTATGCCTTGCCACTTTACGGGACTCCACTCTACTGTCCACCACTCCACGCCACTCTACACCACTCTACTCTACGCCACTCTATCACACTCTGCTCCACTCCATGACACTGTACTCTACGTCACTCCATGCCACTCTACACCACTCCACACCACTCTATTCAGCTCTATAGTACCCCACTCCACTCTATGTTATTCTATGTTTGACTATGCTACTGTATCTAATGAAACTATGCAAAACTGTTATTTTTATTTTTCCTGACCGCTGAGACCTGAGCTACATGGCTGATGCCCGGTGGAGCTGCTAGACAGCTATAGAGGAGATTGGCCTGGGCTCACTCCCTCGACCATCACCTACCCAGCCGGACATTGGGCACAGTTCTTCTCGTCTCCCCGCTGTGTCTCCTTTCCTCCCCCTCCCTCCTACGATTTACCATAACATTGTTTTTTTTTCTTTTTTCCTGTGCTTTACTATTCTCTTGTAACGGATGTAATTTGTAACTCGTAACGCAATGATCCTTATGTAAAGCGCTCTGATACCTCCGGGTCTAGCTAGCGCTATATAAAACTCGTCAAATAAATAAATACTCTACGTCACTCCACTTCATGCCACTCTACGCTGTACCACTCTACGCCACTCCACTCCACTCCACTGTATGCCGCTCAGCTTCATGCCACTCAAACCCACGCCACTCTGCCCCACTTAACACAATCTATTCTACTCCACTCTACCCCACTAAACGCCACTCTACTATATGCACTACACCCAACTACACTCTATGCCACTCCACTCCATGCCACGCCATGCCACTCCATGCCACTCTTTGTCACTTTACTCCATACCACTCCAGTTTAGTTTACACCAGTCCATTCTACTCTACACCACTCCACTCAACTCTGCGCCACTCTACACCACTCTACGCCACTCTACGCCACTCCACGCCACTCCACTCTACTCTACACCACTCTACTCTATACCACTCCATGCTACTCTACACCATTCTTCACCACTCCATGCCACTCGACACCACTCTAATCTATGCCACTCTACGCTACTCAATGCCACTCCACTCTACGTCACCCTATTCTATGCTACTTTACTCCACTCTACTCTACTCTACGCCACTCTATTCTTTGTCACTCCATTCTACGCTACTCTGTACCACTTCACTCTACGACATTCCACTCTATGTCACTCTACTCTACCCCACTCTACGCCACACCACTATTTTTTTGCCATGCTGAACAGCAGCCACACTGCTGTACAACATGGCTAAAAGACATTGCTACAGCCAATCGTCACTCAGCTGTGGGTTTTGCGTGATGCATGATTCAGAACCCATCCTAGTGCACTGTGGTCAGTGTAGCCCATCAGTGCAAAGTTGCAGTTCCTTCAAAGAGGGGCACATAGCAATAGCTATTTTTCTTGCTGTGCATTTGATGCCTATGTTCATTATATTCAGAATTCAAGCTCTTGACACGTGTTTCGCTCTTGTGGAGCTCATTAAATCAGGGCAGCAGGAGCAGGGTGACAAACATAATATTTAAAGTCCAGTCACTTCTTAAGTGAACATTTAACTGCTTTTTCTACCTGCCGTTCTGTCGTGTAGACATTGTCAAGGGGCGTAGGTATGAATGGTGCAGCCATTGCAGTGGCACAGGAAATCAGAGGTTTGAGGGGTCTACTGTTTCAAACGTTTAGGGCTGTATTCATATCCAACTGGAGGTGCCTAGGGACTAGGAGGTCGATGTCCCTTGTTAGAATTAGGTCACAAGGCACCCTTGCTCCGCCGTTGCCTGTGACCCCTGGTACCATTGTAAGAAAACAAACTCCAGATGTTCACAGTCGAAAAATAAACTGCCACTCACCTAAGAAGATGAAAAAGTACAGAATATAACGGCAATTTTGAAATGGTCGAAACTACTAGTTAACTTTGCTTGATCTGAAGATATCCAAGTATGCACACTTGAACTACTGAGACCACAATGCATTGGGAGGGTAATCCTCACCGTTTCACCAGAAGATCACATTTGAAAGTAATTGCAATGTGTCCATTTGTTTTCTGTGCGGCATTTGGAACAAATTGTATCCCTGGAGGGTAAGAAACCTTCAAGCTCGCCATTTAAAACCCGAGCAGTGTTGACTTGTAAGCAGTGCCTGTGAAACAGGGTGAATACAGGGCCCACAGAGTCAGTGTCGCACTTTATCTGTAGTCGGAGGGAGACTGTGCTTCGACCGGGAGAGATTCCGGCAAGAATCAATGCTCAGCGGGCTGCAGTTCACCAGACGGCCATGGACCTGCCTAGATCAGAAGAGCTCCTGCCTCAAACTCGATGGGAGGGGCGAGTGCACTGTCCCGTGTGTGAAGAGTGTTGTGTGGTGGTTTGGTGCTTGCCGCGCAACGCGTAGCGCGCAGGCAAAGACGATGCACCTGCAACAATGCTCGGGTAGCCGGAACTGCCCCCGAGCGGGCACGCCCCTTCTTTTATTATGCGCGCCCCGCCCGCCGGCGGGAGCGCGTGTGTGCGTTACATCCGGCGGCGGCCGGCAAACAACTAGACTGCACGCTCATTACATCCCATCCCAACTCAGTCTCTTTTCTTCAGCGGTAGGTTGGTTTCTTCACCACCTGGCATGCGTAGTCTCTTAGCCGGGAGCTGGGTCCGGGGTTCTCTCTCAGTCGGTACCTTGGGTGATCACCCCGGGTAGCACCACGGGACTCCGGTTGCTCTGAGGTACTCGTCACCTTGACACCGGGGTTTCCGGGTGGCGTCTCCGGCCCAGGGTGCTCCGGTCTGGGTGCTGTCGGGGCTGACGGTGGCTCGGCGTCCATTGAAGGCTCACCTTGTTCCGTATCGTTTTCCCCTCTGGGGTTTGGGTGCCTCCTGCTTCCAGGGCGGAGTGAGGCTTCGGTATCTTCTTGAGCCAGGAGATGTTTCTCGTCACTCGCTCGTCTCCTCTTGCCACTGTAATCATGGTCCCCTTCATGTCAACCACTGTCCAGTGGCCTGGTTCGTACCTGGTCCGGAATTTGCTACCTGGCTTCCTGTCCTTCATGAGTACGGAGTCTCCCTTCTGGAGTTCTCTGGGTGACGCTCTCTGGCGCTTGCTAGCGGCGAGGTTTTGCCTTCTCCTCCGCTCCGTGACATCTTCCACGTGATAAGGGGGTGGGGCCCACCCTGGGCAGACAGGGAGCATGTCCCGGCGAACGCCGTTGAACATCAGCGCCCATGGCGTGCACTTGGTGGTACTGTGAGGGGTGCCTCTATACTCCTGAAGGAATGATTGCAGGTGGTGTTCAGGGTCTATGGCTTCCATGGTAGCGATCCGTAGTGTTTTGTTGAGAGTCCTCATGAATATCTCCACCTCCCCGTTGGCTTGAGGCCATTGGGGGGTGATGCGGCGATGCCTTATGCCGTGCTTTTGCATGAGGTCCCGGAACTCGCTCCCGTGGAAAGGGGGCCCATTGTCACTCTTGAGTTCCTCCGGGCATCCGAACATGGCAAACGTCTTCTCCAGTACAGGGGCCACCTGGGAGAACGCGGTGGAGCGAACCACTTCCACCAAAGGATATTTGGAGTGACTGTCGATCATCACTACGGTCGTCCGACCGTCGGGGAAGCTCCCGAAATCGATGCTCACCTTCTCCCACTGCATTTTCCCATGTTCTTCCGTCTGTATTGGTGCTGGTCTCTCTGCCGCACTGGTCAGCTGGCATGCTGGGCACCTCTTCACCATCTCCTCTACTTGGGTCTCCAGTCCTGGAAACCACACCTTCTCCCGCATCCGAGCCTTCATTCTTTCTACTCCTTGGTGCCCTCCGTGGGCCAATTGGGTTGCTCGGTGTTGCAGGGAGGATGGTATCACTATTCTGGACCCTCTCAGCAAAACTCCTCGCTCAGTTAATTTCTGACCCTCCACATCTTCAGGAGGCTCTCCTTCTCCGGGCCGGCCCAGTCATTGGCCGATTGCAGGAATTGATGCCAGTGGCCTCCTTGGACGGTTGTCTGCACTTTGGACAGCACGGGTCGCTCTCCACGGCCGCGGCGATGTCCTCTAGTGTCAATGCTTTTGGGCATGTTATCGTGGAAACCATGTCCAGGTGACACTCCAAGGCGTCAATGACTGCTTCTTCTTCTTGATCGTGGGATGGAGTAGGGTGTCTCGAGAGGAAGTCAGCGGGGTTCTTGGCGCCTGGGCGGTAAACTACCTCCATTTCGTATTGCTGGAGCCCGATGGCCCACCGCTCAATCCTCGGGGGAGGGTGCGGTGCCGATCCTCGGAATAGTGGCACCAAAGGTTGGTGATCAGTCACCATCCTGAATGGTTGGCCGCAGATGTAGAGGTGGAAATGGCGGCAAGCCCACCTGATGGCCAGGGCCTCCCTCTCGATTTGTGCGTATTGCCTCCCCGTGGGTGAGAGCGCCTTGCTGGCGTAGGCCAGGGCCGCCCACCTGCCGGGTTCTTGCTCCTGGGTTAGTACTGCCCCTAAGCCCACAGGGCTGGCATTGACGAGCACTTCCGTTTGTTTGGCCGGGTCGAAGTATACTAGGGTGGTGTGGTCTAGGAGGGCAGCCTTGATTCTTTGGAACGCTGTTTCCTCCAGGGTTCTCCACTTCCACATGGCGTCGGCCCTGGTGAGGTTGTGGAGTGGTTCCGCGATGGTGGCCAAATCGGGGATGAATCGGCCGCAGTATGTGGCCATCCCGAGGAAACTTCTTACTTCAGATACTGTCGCTGGGGCAGGAGCGTCCTTGATCGCTTGGGACTTTCGCGGGTCCACTTGGATTCCTTCCTGGTTGAACAGATACCCGAAGAACTCTATCTGTTTCTGAAAAAGGAGGCACTTCTCTTTGTGTAGCGTGACCCCGTGGTCCCGGAGTCGCTTCAGCGTTGCCCTGAGGTGTTGGTAGTGTTCGTCAGCAGTTTCTGAGTGGATGAGGATGTCGTCACTCAAGTCCAACACTCCTGGTAGGCCCGTTAGTATCTCTCTCACTGCGTCTTGAAACACCTCCGCTGCGGACGATATGCCAAAGTTGAGGCGTTTGTATCTCCGTAGGCCCAGGTGGGTACTGAACGTGGTTATGTAACGGCTCTCTTTGGCCAGGGCCAATTGGTGATAGCCTGTGTTCAAGTCTAGTTTAGAAAACCAACGAGACCCGTTGACGTCGGCCACTATGTCGTCCATCGTTGGCGTAATGTGTCGTTCCCGCTTGATGGCCTTGTTGGGTAGGCGCATGTCTATACATAGCCTGATCTTCCCTGGCTGCCTGGGCTTTTCTGCTATCACCATGGGGGATACCCATGGTGTGGGTCCCGAGACCTTTTCAATGACTCCTTGGTCCTCCAGTTTCTGCAGCTCTTGTTCCACTAGTGGCCTGAGGTGGAACGGGATTCTCCTGTGCCGTAGCGCCGTTGGTGGGACCGATGGGTCAATGTGGAGCTTGACGGGTGTCCTTTTGATCCGACCGAGTCCTTGGAATAAGTCTGCGAATTGATCTAGTAGCTCTTTGGTTTGGTTCGCTTGCACACTTCTCGCGAACATTACTAATCCGAGGTCTACCGCTGCGTGGCTGCTTAGCAGGGTTTCGGCCTCTTGGTTAATTACGTGAATGTCGGCTGTGATTTCACTATCTTCTGATCGTATAGGCACTGTCATCTTGCCCCGGATTGGTAGGGGTGAATTGCTCCCATATGCGAATATCCTTGTTTTGGACGGTTTGAGCTCCGGTTTGGGTTTCAGCCGATTGTATTGTTGGATGCCCATGACATTTACTGACGCGCTGGTGTCAATTACCGTGCATACTTCTGACCCCGCGATCTTTACTGTGCACGTGGGCTGAGGCCTTCTCCGTTTCTTCAGTGCCTCTGTGAATGATACGAGATACGTTTCACCTTCGTCTTCCTCGGTTGATGAGTCTTCGGCTTGGTACGAAGCTCGTTCGTCCTTTCTCTGCCCTTGAGACGATGCTAGGGACATGCTCGATAGCTGCCTTACTAGTTTACGCACTGGCTTGGCTCCTCTGCTCTCCTTCCTTGGGCCTTTCCTCCGGCACACCGACGCAAAATGGTTCGGTATTCCACAGTTGGTGCACGTCTTCCCTTGTGCGGGGCATCTGTGGGGTGGGTGTTCCTCATGCCCGCAGTACCCGCACTGACCTCTCGGGGTCTGGGGCGGTGGTCTCGAGGCCTGTTCTTCCTGTCCCGCGTCGTGATGGCGTCGGTTCTTTCTATTTTGACGGTCGCGCTCTTTTCGGTCGTGCGCGTCAGCGCCAGGTCCATTTCTTCAGCTTGCGCGGCTGACAAGTCATGTGACCGGGCCATGACGAGGATGTCGTTCAGAGGGATGTCAGGCTGCCGCAGGATAAGCCCCCGCAGGACTTTGCTACGCACTCCCTGGATCAGCTGGGCCCGAATCTCCTCCGCAGCCCTCTCGTCAGTTAGGTGGGTGCTTGCCAGCTCCCTCAGCCTTGCTTGGAATGCGTCGATCGACTCCCCATCGCGTTGTCTCGCCTGCCGTAGTTTGAACCTCTCATAGTCCCTGTTTAGTTGGGGGTCGAAGTGCGCGTTTAGCGCGGCTACCGCTGCGTCGTAGTCGGCCGAGCCTCCTGTGCCTGGGAGGTGCTTGAACAGAGTGTATACTTCTTCCCCAGCGTAATGGAGTAGGAGCGAGCGCTTGACAGCTCCCTCCGTCTCTCTGGTGTCTATGAAGTAGTTTTCGAGGCGGCCCAACCACATTTTCCACCGTGGGGACACTGTTGTGGGGTCGGCCGCTTCGCTGAACGGGGGCAGGACTCCTGTGGGCGCATGTTGGGTGACGACGCGGATCTGTGCTTGCGGGTTGTCTGGATTGTCTCCCATCCCTGCCTAGATTGCGTAGCGTGGGCACCGTGCTTACCTTTGGCGTGGCAGGGGCGACCTGTCTCCACTCCCTGGGGGTCGCTGTTGGGATGGGGTCGTGTAGTTGGACCCTGTGACACCCTCTTCCTGGCTTACGTGGCGCTGTGGCACGGCTTGTGTCCCTTGGTTGGCTGGGTGTTGGGGTAGCGCTCTGGTGCGTGCACTGGGCCTGCTGGGCCTGTGTGAGCAGGATGAGGGTGGGGGCTGCTGTCCTTGTGTGTCCCCTCTGTGGCTGGGAAAATTTTCACCTTACCGGCAGTCTGGATCTGTGGGCGCTTGCGCCGCTGGTGGGCTGGTGCTGCAGAGCCTCGTTGGGGCAGGCGCGTCGTGGGCGGTGGTCGCGTGGTGGCAGACCATGCGGTGCCGGTAGTTGTCGGGGCCAAGTAATCCTCCTGGTTGGTCCGCGATGACATGCAGGGCAGGAGCGTGGATACCGCTCCCCCTCGTCGCCAGTGTTGTGTGGTGGTTTGGCACTTGCCGCGCAACGCGTAGATCGCAGGCAAAGACGTTGCACCTGCAACAATGCTCGGGTAGCCGGAACTGCCCCCGAGCGGGCACGCCCCTTCTTTTATTATGCGCGCCCCGCCCGCCGGCGGGAGCGCGTGGGTGCGTTACATCCGGCGGCGGCCGGCAAACAACTAGACTGCACGCTCATTACAAAGAGGAGCCAGGCCCAAGTTCATTCAGAGAACACATGCAACTTCCCCAACCCCTCCAGACTCGGTGGCGCCCTCTAGTGTAGGACTTGCTTCCTCTTCCTAGACCGGGTCGGGGGTTGCTGCCGACCCCATGGTCTCCTAGCATGTGTTGGCTTTGCAAGATGGAGGGAGCTGTGTGGAGCTACAGAGCTTCCCTCTGACTCAGCAGTGGTAGCTTTGCTGAGTACATGGTTAACTGACCCCTCCCCCCACCTAATGGATTTGTGGTTTCATTCAAAATGATATCTCTGGGCAGGGGCCCCCCATCTGATGGGGTCGCCATGTTGACCCAAGGACCATTGGTCTTCACAGCTGAACAACTGGTGAATTGACGAAGTGACCTCATGACCTGATATTGGTAAATGTTTACTTAAAACAGGGACACGGCAGAGTGAGCTCAGATGTGTGGACAACATTCTAGCGGGGGGGATGGGGAAGTTTGTAACACTCCCTCTGGCTGGTCCTTAATCTTAGGAAGCGGCTGTAGTGTGAAAAGAGTTGACTGGGAATCTTCAGTGGAGGGGGAGCTTGTTCTAATTCATATCCCTAATGCCTATTTTTCTACCCAAATCTCAAATTCTCGACTGAGGTCTTTGCGAAGAATGTTGAAACAGTTAAACGTCTGCCTATAAAAAGGATGTTTTTTTCTTGTTTTTATCTACCAGTTTGTTGCACGTTTCTGTATGAAGCCTATGATTACCCCATCGACCACTTAGCTATGGATTTTGAGGCATTTTCTAAATGCCCAGATTTTGAGACCCTACCGTGGATAAGTCGTCACCCCTTCCAATGGCACTTCAGTAGAAGTGATTACGGTTGGGTAATGAAAAGAGTTTGTGTCCTTTAATGGGCATATTCCCATTCACAGAAGTAAAATTATATAGAATAGCTAAGTATTGCATAATTTATAGTAACTACTAGTGAGGAATTAATTCATGATAACCTTGCGGTAAAGAGATGATCCTCGTGATGCCGACTGCACTGTTATGAATCAGGTCTTGGATCTCACTTCCTCCCCGAAAGGTTTGCCCCTCAATGTACCATCAATTATTGGTGGGACTCCGATTATTGAAGAACGAGAACTTACTTGAAGAGGAAACCGTAGTTACTTGCGAACTAAGGGTCTGAGAACCACATATTTAAAAATGAGACTTTAGCCTATATATGACTTATTAGCCATAAAAAGAGACTAGGGGTCTAAGTGCCTGGCTTTCGCAGGAGGATGCAAATAAAGTGCATGATACCGGAACATTGTGGAGACTCGTGTCTAAGGATTCTGTGTGATTTACATATCATGAAGAGTTCTGGATAATGCTTCTTAAATTCATAAAGTATTCCCTGGACAAAGATTTTCAATCAAATTTGACAGGAATTAAAATTGAGAAAGTCTTAGATTCTTTAAAGATAAGCACAGCGCACAGCATCAGAACCAGGGGGCATATCCTAGTACTGCTGAGAAAGGGCAACTTCAGAGGTGTGCAGGTTCACTTCTCCCCTTTTTAAATTTGTTTTTAAAGGGAGATTCATTCCAACTACCCGGCCTGGTTCAAGTATCAAACCAATCTTCAAAAAATGGAATAAACAAAATCTGTCCACTTTGCGACTGATTCCCTTTTCAGTACTGGGGCAAAGATTTTTTGTAAATTGATCATTGGGTGTATTTAGAATTGGGTTAGTGAAAAAGATCATCCCAAGGGAATACGCTGGATTCTGTCCTGACCTGAGCATCTTCCACCTTGTGTTCACTCGTTAGTACTAAAGGGGTACTTGGCTGGCAATCTTTTTGCCTGTTATGTCGACTTCTGTGCTGCGTTTGACGCTGATCACCGCGAGCATCTCTGGTGCAAGCTGCGCATGATGAAGATGTCGCCGGGGGTGGCCTCTGGATCAGCATCTGGGTAGTTCCATCTGGACTCGGTGTGGATGGGAAGGTCCACAAAGACTTATTTTGTGTATCCCAACTGCTAATGGCTTTTAGTGGGGGTGCAGGTTGGCAACCCTGCATTTTTTTTTTTTTTTTTTTGATTTCCCTTTTGCTTTAGAGTGGACTCGCTTCCGTCCTCGATAAGCGGGGGATTGATTTTTCATTTTACCTTTGTGTGTTGACAGCTTGTTCATACGGGACAGATCATGGGTGGGCTCCAACATCAGAGTGGTCATTTAGATTGATATAGTGAGAAGAATTGGTTGATTATTAATGTGCAGACGACTTAAACCTTCATTTTTAGGTCTTGGCTAGACAGTGTATGCGCTGTCTCGAAAGACATGTTGTGTTCTGTCTGTGGGTTTACAGACTACACATCTCCTACCACTGGAAAACTTCAGCGTGTGGGCCTCATGCCCTCTTCTTGTGTCTGGCCCTCCCATAGCGCATGGAACAAGCACATGTCTCCTTACACTGCTCCCGGTTTGCGGAGCTATTTTTCCTTTTTTTCAAGCACTCCATAGGAGTACTTGGGTTTTCAGGCTGTCCCCTTTTGTACACATGCACACATACCACTAAAATGCATGCACATGTACTTAAACAAATGCATGTCTTAAAAAGCTGCTAAAACACGCATAGCATTTGTTTCTTTTTTTTTGCACGATCTGATGGTATTGGAGCGCTCTCTCCGTCGTCCGTCCTGATAAAGCGCGAACACAAGACGATGGTATTGGAGTGCTTTAAGTGCTCACCAGTTACATTACACAATGACACATTCATTTTTGTCACGGACCCTGCTTAAATAAAGGTTTTTTTCCCGTTGTTGCTTCCCCATCTCCCCATCCCCTCCTGCTTCCCTGCTTGACCCGTCCCCCCACTACCTTGCTCGTCGCTGCTGCTTTTTTTTTTGCACGAAGCAATGGTATTAGAGTGCTTGTTCCATACTCCATCTTGCCATAGTGCTAACAGCAGCCGATGGTATTGGAGCGCGTTCAGTGCTCACGAGTTACATTACACAGTGACACATTAATTTGTCGTACGCATGGGGAAACATAAGTGATTTGCCCAGAATCACAAACTGTTCAGCCTACCCCGCGATTCGAACCTGGTTCCCCAGTTCCACTGTTGGCAGCTCTGGTCGTTACGCCACATCCTTGCTTCACTTCAAAGCTCCTCAACTGTTTCTCACTATCACTTGCACATTTGTTCAGCAAGACCCCACCAACACTGAACAAGCATTGTCAAAGCCAATAGATCTCGGCAATGCCCGAGCTATTGGCCTTGTCAATGTGAATGTCTTTTAGCCATGTTGTCTAGCAGCACATCTGCTGTTCAGCTTGGCTGAAAGTCACTGAAAAAAGCGCTGTGATGTGGCCAGTGCAGCCCACGTCATATCGCTTTTTGTGTTAGGAGGGGCAGGGCAATAAACAACATGGAGGGCAAAGAATCTCGGCATCGGCTCAACCTCCTGTGATTCTGGCCTTTCAGTAACTTTCAGCCATACGTAACAGCAGATGTGCAGCTAGACAACATGGCTAAAAGACATTCACATTGACACTGCCCAGGCCAATACCTCGGGCATTGCCGAGACCTATTGGCTTTGTCAAGGATTGTTGCTAATACCAAGAAGCTGTTTTATTGATTTTTTGGGAGTGAAAATTCCTGAGTTTAATATTCTGGGGTTCCTTATTTTGAATGTTGCATACAAAGATAATGTTGAATGAAGTTTAGACTGAGATGGTGGGTATATTATATTTAATTTATGGAGCGTTTATTTTTACGACCTTGAAGCAAGCATCAATGTCCATGGCTCCCAACGCTTATCCAGGATTGATTTTTGCTCCCATTTATTGCTGGAAATGTCCATTGTCTCAAACATCCTGTATTGTTGTTCAGACACTTCGATTTGAATCCGGTCTACAGTCGCTTAACTCACAAGCGGATCACAGACTATCTCCTCTCTTGTTTAATTATTAAAGGAGTTTACTCCATCAGTTGGCAGAACCAGTATTTTTGAGCCACGTAAGTGTAATCATACTTGGCAATGACCCTATAGCTGCTGGGTTAATAAGTTATTTATTAAGAACAGTTTTGATTTTTCTTTAAAGTTGGGAGACACAATTAAAATTAGTAGGAATCTCTTGAAATAAACTATATGTCCAATCTGATGTGCAGGATTGGACTTTTGTTACAAGTAAAAAGTGCTTGCAATGTATTTAAAACTACGCTGGGGCCAGGTAATAACTGACATATTCACCTGACCTTATTCTTTGATATCTGAGAATGTGGGATTTCTATAGCGCCAACCTATCCAAAAGGCAGCGCTGTACATGGTTCAACAAGTGATAGGAGAGGTAGCTGGTGTGCAGACTGTTCGTGCAGTGTGATATAGTGTTCTTTAAAGAGGTGAGTCTTAAATTCTTTCCTAAATTGGAACAGTGCTGGGTCAGTCCTGATGAATATAGGGATACTGTTCCAGATCCTAGGTGTATCGGTGGAAAAGACCTGCTGTCTTGTTTTTATTTCTTTTTTACCCTTCTCAATCTGCAGTCTGATGGGGTCCTGGTTACTGGTGTGCCGATAATCATCAGAGATGGTAAGGCTTTCTGCAAGAAGAGCGAGCTGTTCGTGATGATGGACGGAGCTCTGAAACTTTTCAGACACTCACCCCTAGTCACAGATCTGGGTTGAATCCATCATCGTTCTTTAGCTCACTTTGCCACCTCAGTTCAGACCCAGCCAAATGCAAATCAGTCTTGACCCTGTTCCTCATGGGAACAGTCCAGCCCGAACTGCCAAGCCAGGTCTTCCCTGGACCAGAAACAAGCATCCTGGGACTGGTTTCGGGGTAACACCCCTCATCAGCCAGGCTAGCTTGAATCCAGTGACAAAGTAAGCAAGGGTCCCACGTCTGGGCATACCCTGCCAATTTAGGGCAAACAAAGCTAACACAAGGAGATGATGGTCGGAGCGCTGAACCTTTTCAGACTCTCACCCCCAGTCACAGATCAGGGTTGAATCCATTATCGTTCTTTAGCTCAGTTCCTGACACCAGTTCAGACCCAGCCATATGCAAATCAGTCTTGACCCTGTTCCTACTGGGAGGGGTGCCCAGACATGGGTACCTTGCTCACTTTGCCACTGGATTCAAGCTAGCCTGGTTGATGAGGGGTGTACCTCTAAACCGGTCCCAAGATGCTTGTTTCTGTTCCAGGGAACATCTGGCTTGGCAGTTCGAGCTGGCCTGTTTCCATGAGGCACAGGGTCAAGACTGATTTGCATATAGCTGGGTCTAAACTGTGGTGACGAAGTGAGCTAAAGAACGATGATGGATTCAACCCAGATCTGTGACTGGGAGTGAGTGTCTGAAAAGTTTCAGCTCTCTGTCTATCATCTCCTTGTGTTTGCTTTGGCTTTGTAAAGGATGCAGCTAGTTTTGAAGATGGTCTGTGCCAGCAAGGAGAGCCAACAGAGTTCCATCAGGATGGGGGTGACATGATCATATTTCCTCAGGCCTTGGATGAGACGTATTGTGTCATGTAGGATGCCCTTAAAGGTTACCAGTATGGATTCTGTAAGGCCCTGGAGCAGGGTGTTGCCACCATCCAGATGCAAGAGTATGGTGGCTTGAACAACAGTTCTGAAGATGCTTTAGCGTGGTCTAGTAAGGACTATGCTGAGTGATTTACTTCTCATTGTAACAAGCCGGGCAGTATCATTCCAAACTGTGAGTCGATGGATCTTTCAAATCTAACCCATATAGTATTGATGAGCCCACGTTTTTGGGAGATTAGAAGAAGGCAGATTGCGTGACTGTAATTTAATGCTAATTATATTAGCGATAACGAGGCAGCAATAGAATGAATGTTTTTATTAAATACTCCTTCTTTGGCTACGGCAGTAAGGTGATATATCGCAGAATTACAAAGGATCTGCAGGTGCTATTTCTTATTTTCTTAATTTATGTTTTATCTTCATTCATTGAGACTGTGTTTTTTTTTTATTAATACATTTCTAATGTCAAAGTTTATATGGACTTTTAGTCTAATAAATGTTATAACAAAATCAAATAAGTAAAATAAACCTCTCCAAGGTGCACATATCTGTTTCCCATTTTTACACAAAAACATGATTAGAAAGGAACATTATTTAAAAAATACCCACTCTTTTGGTTCCACCGAGGTTTCGAAATAAATGTACATATCCCATTCGGAGGCATTCTTCGTCACAATAAAAGCGTGCGTGAGACAGTCTTGGATCATGGACTGGCTGGAAGGAGAAGACATCTCTCTTCTTGGTAGCCCTCAGAAAGAGTCCCATGGAACAAATGACTCCTAGGAATGGAGGCCGCCTGTTCTTGAACTCCTGCAGATGATCAGGTGGGGAAAAACACATGGAAGACTGTTAATAACTTCCAATACTCTCACTTATTACGCCATACCCTGAAGAGTATTTCACGTGTCATCTATGTTCGGTATCAACTGTTCCCTGTCTGGGTAGGAAGCAGAAATTATACTCTACATCAGAAATAAAGATGACCTAAAAACCCATCATTCAAGAAATGATGTCAAAAAGGTGTGCACATAATGCTCCTTTTTCATCCATGAGCACCCCACAACAGAGTAGACATGCAACCCCCAGAGTTATCTTTCACTGTCACTCCGCCTGGCCACAATGTTCATCCTCAGGTGGGCAGTGCTTAATTTGTAAAGAAAATAAGTGCCAGGGCCCCCGTCAGGAGGCCACTGCAGCTTGCCCCACTCATTGCCCCTGCCATCGCCACCAGTGACAGACCAACACAACTATTTACCATGACCCTCTCCAGCTGTGACAATTCAGACTATTCCAGGTCCTCAAAGCTATAAGAGTATCTTGGGCAGCAGGATTAGTCATTTTTAATGTATTTTGAATTAATAAAAAGCTGTTGTTGTGTTCATCTCTAATTTCAACAAACAGCGCCACCGTGGGGGCAGACTGTCATAAGTGTTGTGTTGGCAATTAAGTGCCGGCGCTGAGCACTGGAAACTACTGGCTCAAATTAAGCACTGGAGATGGGTCTTCAGACAGGAGTGCCCCCAGGACTTCTCATCTTTTTGGTGGACTTCAAAGTGTAACCGTTAGCGACATCCACGTCCCAATATTTCAGCTCCTTAAATATGTGGCTTTGGACTTGACTGGATTGACCCTTGTCTGCACCACTATACGTTTGTATCTCTTAGCGCCCCTTCTGTGTAATGCATAATGTATAATAGATATTAGCTCTGCCTACAGACATACAATACCCTCCTGCTCTCACAACTGTCAGTTGTTGTGCTTTGGAGGCCACCACTTCAACCAGGAGATCATTATATTATGTCACAATAACCTCTTTTACCAGACCCGTCTCTTAACTAGTACTCACTCAACCAACCCATAACTCATCTTACCACCAGAGATCCCTTCCCAGGGATGTATCTCATGGGTCTGCACTCCTGGTGTGGAGCGCCTCAAAGGTTTACTAAACCCCAGCCTTACACATCCATTGCTCTGCTCAATTATTTCGCCTGGGTCTTCAACCAAACAAATCCTTGGATTTGTCTTACAGATTTTTCCTTTCGGCCCTGCACTGCTGCTGATAACATATCCTAGTTTTTTACACCACAATCTATTCTTTCACTAATATACCTTGACAAGATTGTGTGCGCTTCCTTCATTGACGTAGCAGCTCTCTCCTCCAGGTTCACCCCTGGGGTTCCCTGTTTCTCTCTGTGTCCTCTAACCCATCTTCTTTCATCCATTTCTTTACTTTCAAATTGCTTTCATCTTTGCCCAACCCTTTGGGTTACATAACTCAAGTACCTTCTTCCTCTTGTTGTGTTAAGTCACTGAAGATACATAACCTCAGCTAGCACCTACAATGACTTTTGATATTTTCACACACGCTCCTTCGATGTCATTCAGCGTCACCGCTCATTCCTAGGCCAGCAGCAACAGAATTTTGTATCTTTACAAAACTTGTTAATTCATTCATTCTAGGTTCTGTGTAAAGTGTGTAATGAGTTGGGTGTTGCTCTCAGTGTGAAGCAAAGGGGTTTATTGGTCGTTCAATGCCTGGCTGGCACTTTAAGCATCCTTGGCTGCGCCATTCTCTCAGGTTGTCCCTGCCCAGGACCATCCAATCCAAAATGGCCGCCTCGCAGGTACCACAGCCACTGTCTGCTGTGGGATCCGCGGAGCCAGGGTTTGTTTTCAGCGGGTGAAAGTGTAACAGTCCCCCAGTATTTACAAAACATAAAAGCGGTGCTCCCCTGCAGAAGCGGGAGCGGAGGCCGTTGCACCGCCGCGGCTGATGCGGGCCCTCTCTGGGATTAGCCACCCTGAATAACCGCTGTAAACCTTTGCCAAACTTAAAAGGCAGGGGCCTCGCTGAATGAACAAATGGACTTTTGTAAACACGCTTTCTTTGTGTCAAGGCTTAAAATAGCGGCGGGAGAAGGAGCGCCAAGATACACAGAGGACCCGCCCTCGAGGCGCGGTGTCTCCATGAGAGCGCCTTGACATTCAAGCAGCGCATACCAGGGCCGCGTGCCACCTCCTCTCACCCCCCGGATTGCATCATTTATTGATCTGTTCGGCCACTGATGTGTCACCTGCAGGGCTTTGGGCTGGAACAATGGACGAGGGAGGCCCTAGCACTGATATCCTGATAATATGTAAGAGCAGCGAATGAGTTACAGCTAAGTAGCTTCTGAGGAAAGGCGGCAGAGGGAACTGAGGGCGGAGGAGGAGGGTACCCCAAGGAGAGAGATGCTCGTCGCCACGAAGATAAACACACCTCAAAAGCAGCACCCTCGCGGAGGGTTTGTGGAGAAGACGTGCGTGGTGGCGCAGAATGGGGGTGATGCGTCCTCCACATGCCGGCCTCTCAGGAAGATGCGGTGTGGGACGCAGCAAACACCACGTGTAAAGATCGCCCAACATGTGACGGACTCTGTCCCAACCCTATCGATCCTACAGCCCCCTCCACCCCCGAAGACATAGATTCCCCCACACTCTTTCAGGATATTGCAGATTACTTCTGCCTTGGATACACAAGGCTGTGGAAATAACATATTCTATTTTTTTTTTAAAAAAGGTACATTTAAAAAAGTACAGTTTAAAAGAAAAAGATTAAGTAGCAAAAAACATTCAAACTTTGGATGTTTATGGCCAGGGCCGGGCCTAAATCGGATTGACTGAGCCAGCGTCAAAGAACATTTTGTGATTGTTGTGTGTGGTGGTGGTGGAGGGGAGGGGGAGGGGTGTCGTTGCGGTGTGACGGCAGGAAGTGCGAGGAAGATGGGAGGAGGGCAGGGGGCTGATGGGGGGCTAACAATTACTCTGACGTACATGATTACTAAGGGGCATATTTACGTTCCCTGGCGCATCCCTGCATATCAGCAAGGATGCGCCAGAGAAAATGTGTCACGCAAGTTTACCCTTGCGCCACGTCCGATGCGCCGCATTTACAATGCGGCGCATCGTGGCGTGAGGATAAGCAGATGCGTGGACGCATCTGCCGGCGGAAAGTTGGCGCAGTGCTGAAGTTGTGTCGCAAGCGCGACGCAGCTCCAGCCCTGTTCCAACCTGCCCTATCCCTTACATGGTGCGTCAATCCTTACGCCTGCTTGAAGCAGGCGTAAGGATTTGACGCACCAGCGTCCGGAAAAAGTGACTGCGTGAAATCTTGTAGATTTCACTGCGTCACTTTCCGAGGCGTTCCCTGCGCCGAACGCCCCCCCTGCGCCGGTACGCCCACATGAAACCTGGCGCAGGTTTCATGTGGCGCAGGGGTTTACTGCGTGACGCATCTCCCTAGATGCGTCACGTTGTAAATATAGCGCAACGCGGTGCATGGTTTGCGTCGCCGCTGCGTCACATGCGTGACGCAACGGCGGCGCAAAAGTGGCGCAAGGGGCTTGTAAATATGCCCCTAAGTCTTTAACGGGACCCCATTGAGACAAAGGGGCATATTTACAAGGGTATTGCGCCACCATAACGTCACTGATTCCGCCGTTCCGAGGGTGAACTGCACTGCACCATATTTGCAAAGCGGTATTAAGCCACTTTGCGTGGATTAACGCCACTTTGTAAATATGGTAAAAAGATCAGATGGCAGGGTAAAAGCCGCTCAAACCATGTGTTACAGTATCCTAAGTGATATATTCGTAGCGGTGCTCCAAGAGCCGGAAGGGGCCACTTAAACCCTTCCAAATCTGAGGGAAAAAAATCCCCAAAGCATAATTAACAAAACCGTCCTGAGCACCAAATTTAATTCAAAACTTGTAGTCCACGCGATGTAGTCGTTGTTGTTCTTTCTTTATTTCAGAGCTTCATATGTATCCATCGAAAACACAACACAAACTTGTAGCCAACACATGTTTCATCTTACGGTAACTCAATCGATGACTTCCTCAGGGCCTAACAAAATGAATGCAGGTAATTCAGACTTTAGGAATACTAACCGAAGCACAACGACAGCCAACTATACAGATGTGCTTGCTGGGACTAGTCACCTATAAGAAACGCACTAAATATACAGAGAAGGGATTGGAATTAGGCCTCACTGTGGAAATGTGTAGCCTTGAGAAAAGTGACCAAACTACTGCCCACACAAAAGCAATGGTCATGGGAATTTGCAAAGTGGGTACGGGCTGAATGTGGGGTAGGTCATAGGGTGGTTTACAGTCGAGTGGATGGGGAGGACGGGTGGAATGGGTCTTAGTAGAAGTCCGGTTACAAGAGGAAACAGGAAGCCCTGAACCGAAACAAGATGTAGAAGGAACAGATGATGAAATCTTTCTAGATGTGTCTTTGATGCTGATATGTTGTAATACGATGCGATGAAACTAACTGTGTTGCCGAAGCAGTTGAAATGTAATGTATGGACGTATATTCATTTGCATATGGTGCAACTCGCATGCCTCTCCTTGTTCATGGGGATGGGGCGGAGGGAAGACTGGACAAGTAACTGAATCGTAATGTTATCTTGTTTCTAAAATAACTAAATAAATAACATTTTTAAAAAAAGAATGGTGGATCCGAGTGATCTGATTGGCTGGCCGCAAAAAAAAAAATCCTCTTGTAGCCACCATTTCAGGATGCATGGCATGGTCCCCGCATCCTGAAAAAGAATTAAAAGGACATGTATGGGTACAAAATGAGCTCATCCTTCCCCCAGGTCAACGTGGAGGACCCTTAAAGGACCCTCCTTGGTGCAAATAGAAGAAACATTAAAAAGGGTCATGGGCATCGCTGACCCTTTTCAGGATTACTGATCCCGATACCTAAAGCGGTGACCGGTGTGTGCAGAACCGACACAGGTACTGCTTTGGGTGGCAGGAGGCTGCGAATCCCGCCACAAATCAGTGAATAGCGCAATCTTCAGGCCCGGGGGCTGTGAACTCAAGACAAGCTTCTGTGACTCGTGCATCAATTATCGATGATTTGCGGATATGGATTTAGAACTGCGAGCAGAAATCTAACTCCACCTGACCCATAACTGAGTGACATCCACACAATGACGTATCCCCTACCCTCCCACCTTTCGTCGGCTTGGGACGCCTTCCGACCCGGATACCCAGCTCCAGGGCACAAGTCCTAAACAAGCATTGGCATAGCCAATAGGTCTCGCCTTTGGGACCTTATAAGTATTTAGTTATGCAGCACAATTGTTGCATGGCTAAACACTTATAAGGTCCCAAAGCGAGACCTATTGCTATGCCAATGCTTGTTTATAATAAAGAACAGTGTCATTGCTACTGACAACGATGCATTTAGCATTGGGCTTGACTGGAGTTAGCCCACAGGATGACACAACTGTTTTAAAGCACATTTGCTGAGGGGTTCTGAGATGGGGTACTCCGTCGTTGATAAACAAGCTCTTGCCGTTGAATTGGCTGTATCGAAATATAGAACTTTAATCTAGTGAACTCCCCTTTCTGTAAAGACAGTCAACAAACCCCTGAGGAAGAGATGATCTTTACAGGGATGGACAGTGTGTCAGCTCAGATACGTCACTGGATGACTGTTGCAGGAGCTTGTATTATTATCAAGAGGAAGGTACAAGACTCAGCATAGGAGATTATAGACAGAAAGTAGAAATGGTCAGCCTTGACATTGCCGTGCATTCTCTGCCTAGACGTCAGAAAGGTCGCACTGAGGCTGATTAAATGAGCCCGGAACTTCCACGACTGTGCCTTCAGAAAATGAATTCTACACGAAGGACACATTAACCTAATCTGTTGAGGAAATTAAAACAGGACTGAATCACCGATGTCCGCATACTCGCTGCATTCATTTTCGAAGGAATTCAACATTTCAAACACGTTATTTCATCCTACCAATTGAATCTAGGACAGGACTAAATCATGCATGTCCTTTTACTCTTTCGGAACCAAGAGGAGTTAATATTGTTTGCACATTCTATTGCCTTGGCTGTTGGCAGGACGCATAATAGTCATGAGGAAGACCCCCCCCCCCTCAGCCCCCCACCCCCGTGATTATCAGGAGCTAAATCCAAGCCAATCTGAACTCTCCTTGGGCACCTCTGCTGCCAACATTGGCAGTGACTGGGTTTTTTATTAAGTAAATTGTCAGCAGTGACGGCATTCTGTGAGAAGACACTGATAGAGAGTGGGAGTCTGCAGTGAGATGTTAACGGTGCCTGGATTATACTTGGTAAAACATTAGCAGTGAAAGTATTCTATGATAAAACACTGACACTGATTGGGGATCCCCATTGAGATACTGACAGTGATGGGGACACAGCAGCAAGAAACCTGCAGTGACAGTATTCTTCCTAAGAGTTTGAAAAACATGGGGATTCCACTGTGAGATGTTGCTAAGGAATGGGATTATGTTTAGTAAGTCATTGCCAGTGACTTTCTGTGGTAGGACACTGACAGGGAGTGGGGATCTACACCAAGATGCTGACAGTGAGAGGATCCAACAGTAAGACTATAGCAGTGATGTATTCCTTGTAAAACGTCGGCTGTGATTAGATTTTGTTTCAGGCTCTGGCAGTGGCAAGGAACAGACTGGTTCCTATTGCTATTTTCTGAGGCAGACTGGCTGGGCACAGTAATTATTTATGGATCGGTCGAGTGCAATCAGCCCTTGGATAATTCCCTGAGCTCTGGTAACCCAGGGTCATGGCGGTGGAGCATACTGCTTCACTGGAAGGGAGACTGAAACACGAAATCTCTGGCACCCGGAGGCAGGGCTGGCCTTTACTTAGACGGCACCCTGGCCGAAACCGAATTTTCGCCCCCTCCCACCATCCAGGAAACATACCCTACACACCACCAGCTCGATATTAGGGTGAGCCTTTCATACATCTTCAGCGCAGGAGACCTGAATGCGTTTGGACATCCACTTATTTTACTATACACACAACATGCACAGCTCTACAACCTTCCAAAACAAGCGCACGCGCCTCGCACGGCAGCAGGGGGAGGGGGGAGAGGAGGGAGCCTGCGCGATTCACTTGCGGGAGCGAGCGGCGCCAGTAGCGATAATTGCTACCATATGGCGCCGCTCGCTCCCGCAAGTGAATCGCCAAACGTGCACGCGTTGCCATTGAAGGCAATGGAACGCGTGCACGTTTTTGGCTGAAAAAGCCGAATCCATCGCAAAAGTCTTTTTGCCTAAGCAGCGCATGCGCGCTGCGTAGGCGAGACCTAAAAAAAGAAGTGGGGGGACTAACCTAGTTAGGCAGTATGCAAGTGACATCACGGCGCGCGACATCACGGAGCGCAACATCACGGCGCATGACATCACAGCGCACAACATCAAGGCGCACGACATCAAGGCGCAGGACATCACACATGGCATCACAGGAATTGACATCATAGAAAGTGGTATCACATGTCACGACTTTACAGGAAGTGGCATCACAAGAAGTGCCATCAGATCTAAAGCCCTCACAGCAGGTCTATCATGCGCTTGAGCGCATTGCGAGGATAATAGCACAGTGAGCTATGGAAGATGATATGTGACTTCTACACCCTGCAATCCCCCAGTTTTATGTAACACATCCTGTACATTAATTTACAAACTTATATAATTTATTGTACATGTAATATGCACGTGTTGATATAAAGTGCTTTGGCACCCTGCATTGGAATGAGTAGGGCTATACAAGAAAAAATAGTGGCACTTAAATTATTTCAACGCCTCCTCAGGGGAAGTAAGCTCTATATAAATTCAATTTGCTTTGTGTAAGTACTGGGAAAGACCAACACATCTGATATTCTTACAGTGCATGCATATCTCCTGAACAGGGACTGAAGGAAGTGAAAAGCTGCCTCTCTTAAGTAAGTGTGAAGAGCTAACAAGGTGTGAGCCTTTCTTCCCCCTCTGCTTCATTTGCATCAGGTGTGAGGCTCCTGACTGCTCCCAGCCAAGAGACTCGAACAAAAGGAGGCCTGATGACCCCTCAGATTCAGCCTTCGTTATGGGCCCAGCAGGAGTCTGGAATAAGAAAGCCCCGTCCCCGCCTGCACGTTGTTGCTTGTTGCAGATGGAAAGCAGACAACATGCAGGCGCTGCTGAAAGTGTCCCGGTGTTTGGAAATTACACTGGGAGGAGTTCACTTCAGCACATTATTCAGTGGGGCCCAAATTCTTAGCAGGGTGGACGGCGTTCACCCTATGAAAAAAGTGGGTGGACGCCGTCCACCCCCGTGTACCACTGACTCGTGCCCTGCTCAGCTCTAATCACACCTAATCCCCATGTACCAGCCGATCCACCCCTCCATCTCCCCACCCCACCCCCTCTTTGCCTCTTCTCTTTCCCCTTTTCTTCTTCTCTTATCCTCCCTCTCTTTACTTCTAGCCTCTGTTCTTCCACTCTTTTTCACAGTGGAGCTTTATCTGTGGCTTGGAAGTTTGCCGGGGTGACTCCCTCTTTCAATAGAACTCTGGCAATAATTTCTCAACACATTCTTGTAGAGAGACACAGGGGCATATTAGCAAGACCGGCAAGAAAATTATCGCCGTTTTAGCGGCAGGAAACTGCCGCTAAAACGGCGATAATGGGCTTGCTAATATGCGTTATGGAATTCCAATAGAAGCCCATGTTAGATGTCCTGCACATCTAACCTGGGCTTCTATTGGAATTCTATAACGCATATTAGCAAGCCCATTATCGCCGTTTTAGCGGCAGTTTCTTGCCGCTAAACGGCGATAATTTATCGCCGGTCTTGCTAATATGCCCCACAGTTCTGTAACCACTCCATGCTTCCTATGCAACGTATTGTAGTGCCTTCCTCGGAAATATGGTTTGACTCCTGCTGCGCTCTAGTGCCACGTCTTATTGTTAGAAATTCTTAAGAAAAAGTTATGGGTAAAAAAAAAAGACAGACCTACGAACTTCCGAAAGGAGCCTGAAAAGCTTAGCTTGGGATTCAGGGTACCGGGGCATGAAGCTTGGCTTGGGATTCAGGGTACCGGGGCATAAAGCTTGCCTTGGGATTCAAGGTACTGGGGCATGAAGCCTGGCTTGGGATTCAGGGTACCGGGGCATGAAGCTTGCCTTGGGGTTCAGGGTACCGGGGCATGAAGCTTGGCTTGGGATTCATGGTACCTGGGCATGAAGCTTGCCTTGGGATTCAGGGTACCGGAGCATGAAGCTTGCCTTGGGATTCAGGGTACAGGGGCATGAAGCTTGCCTTGGGATTCAGGGTACCGGGGCATGCAGCTTGGCTTGGGGTTCAGGGTACCAGGGCATGAAGCTTGCGTTGGGATTCAGGGTACCGGGGCATGAAGCTTGCCTTGGGATTCAGGGTTCCGGGGCATGAAGCTTGCCTTGGGATTGAGGGTACCTGGTCATGAAGCTTGCTTTGGGATTCAGGGTTCCATGGCATGAAGCTTGCTTTGGGATTCAGGGTTCCAGGGCATGAAGCTTGCCTTGGGATTCAGGGTACCGGGGCATGAAGCTTGCCTTGGGATTCAGGGTACCTGGGCATGAAGCTTGCTTTGGGATTTAGGGTTCCGGGGCGTGAAGCTTGCTTCGGGATTCAGGGTTCCGGGGCATGAAGCTTGCCTTGGGATTCAGGGTACCGGGGCATGAAGCTTGCCTTGGGATTCAGGGTACCGGGGCATGAAGCTTGCCTTGGGATTCAGGGTACCGGGGCATGAAGCTTGCTTATGGATTCAGGGTACCTGGGCATGAAGCCTGCCTTGGGATTCAGGGTACCGGAGCATGAAGCTTGGCTTGGGATTCAGGGTACCATGGCATGAAGCTTGCCTTGGGATTCAGGGTACCGGGGCATGAAGCTTGCCCTGGGATTCAGGGTACTGGGGCATGAAGCTTGCCCTGGAATTCAGTGTACAGGGGCATGAAGATTGCTTTGGGATTCAGGGTACCGGGGCATGAAGCTTGCCTTGGGATTCAGGGTACTGGGGCATGAAGCTTGCCCTGGGATTCAGGGTCCAGGGGCATGAAGCTTGCCTTGGGATTCAGGGTACAGGGGCATGAAGCTTGCCCTGCATTTGTGGTACCAAATCAGTATCCGCTAACTTAAAAAAGATACCACGGACTGGCAGAGGCCAAGCTGTGCAGTCGTTGCCCGGGGGCATAGCACAGGTTGGATGCCTGTAGTGGGTCAGATGCGGAGCCAGATTCAACGGAGCATGGCAGGAGGCCCTCAGAATCAGCGGGTTTGCCTCCAGTGGCTAACCCCCATGGCACCTGTGCAGGGTGGGATGCCGGGTGGGATGCAGGGTGGGATGCAGGGTGGGGTGCAGGGTGGGGTGCAGGGTGGCATGCAGGGTGGGATGCAGGGTGGGGTGCAGGGTGTGGTGCAGGCTGGGATGCAGGGTGGGGTGCAGGGTGCAGGGTGGGGTGCAGGGTGGGATGCAGGGTGGGGTGCAGGGTGCAGGGTGGGGTGCAGGGTGGGGTGCAAGGCCTTCTCGGAGGCCAGATCCTGTGACCATCCCCGCTGGGCCTAGCTGAAGGCCGTGCAGAGCAGGGGTTGCCTGTCCATCAGTCGTGTTCAGCTCTGGTTGACCGCCTGCCGAGGGTTGATGGAGGGGGTCGTGGATATGCTGGTCCAGTTCGGGCTTCTGCGAACCCTTCTAGGCTTAAAATGTAGAACATTGGAAAGGTAAATCTAGATCTGTGACTTTTTTAAGTTGACCTTAGATAACCCTTACCTTCGGACAATATATTGTTTTTATAACCTAATGTTTAAAAATGTACTGGGTTCACAGAACTCATTTGTAGATCCACACAACTTTGAACGGAAATCCCGCCTCTTCGATTGCACAAAGAGTTGCCGACCCAGTAAAAGACTTGCAGCCCTATAGTATTGTCTCTTTTAGATTCGCAAAGAATCCACAAATCCTGAAACAGCACACACAAAAAAGAAAGGAGAATTCTGAATGGACGAAAAGTTTCACACAAAAAAGAAGCCCATTTTCCATAGAAAATAGGACTCCAACTTCCACATAGGCACCATTTTCTGTTCCACTCTGTTCAGAGCATGACATTGAGAAACAGTCATGTAAGGATGTTGCAGCCGTTTAGGAGCAGAAGTGAAGAGCAGGCCAGCTGCAGCAGTCATGCACCACACTCTGCACCTGAGGAACAAGACAGAGAGACTTTGGATGTCCCAACCACTCCCAAATGAGCAGAACTCAAGGCCAAGGAGCCACTGGTCTGGAGGTTTTTCACTCTCCCAAGAGGGGGAAAGAAGGTGAATGCAAGGAAGGTCACCTGCAGCCTTTGTGACCAGGTGCTCCTCTGAGGACATAGTGGCCGGTGTTCCTTTGGGACTGCTGGCATGATTAAGCGTCTTTGTCCCCTTGACCCGAGTAGGGGCTCTTGGGCAGAAATGGAGTAACAAGCCATGGAACCGGTGGACAAGGAGCCTTCCTGCGTAAGTTGTTCCAGCAAAAGAGGATGAGCCCTGACTGTCGGTGTTTGCCTCCTACTGCAAACAGTGCAAACAGTCACATGCTCTGGCGAACAAAATCAAACGGTGGTCTGTAGCGCATTAATCAAAGACTTTTGTGCATCTCTTAAAAAAAAGTTAGCAGATAAAAAGAAGTGTTTGGGAAAAAAAGCACTAGCTTTATCAGAAAGTGTAATAAACCAAAAAAGTAAAGAACTAAAAGAATTCTCGCAGTCACCGGCCACCCAGATCTAACATTTGTAACTGCATGTTGTTTGTAACTGCATGTTGTTTGTAATTGCATGTTGTTTGTAATTGCATGTTGTTTGTAGTTGCATGTTGTTTGTAACTGCATGTTGTTTGTAGTTGCATGTTGTTTGTAATTGCATGTTGTTTGTAGTTGCATGTTTTCATTAAGGGTGAGGCCGTGAGCATTGCCTTTGGTGTGCGGCTTATGGTTTGCTTGGCTGATGTGCGAGTTATGGATTGCGGTTTATCGGTTTATTATGTGCAAATCGATGGGGGTGGTAAGTTGAAAAGCATTATTAATGTGAGACTTCACGCATGCCATGTGTGGTTTCTTTTGGAAGAGTTTTGTGAGTACAATCTTTACGTCTTTCGAAAGGGTTTTATAATCTGGAAGGAGAAACTGTTAATATAACAAAGCTTTTCTTACATCATCTCAGATCCAAAGTTTGTGGAGAAACTTAAATTCTGTGTATTTACATGTTTAAAAGATTATGCGGCAAGGCCAGTGGGATTTCAAACTCCTTGGGCACAGCACTTGCTTCCTTTCTCCTGAGCAGGAAAGGGAGGCTTCAGGGCCAAGTTAATCCTGGGTAGAATAATTCTCGGTATGAGGTGAATGATAAAATAGTCTATGCCTAGAATGTTGTTATTCACTCTTTTAATTTGGGGTGATTAGTTACAGTTGTATGCCAGCATTTGTCTCACCTTTCACTTTCTTGTTAGGCTGGCATTGTATCTTACATCTTATTCTTCATGTTTACATTGAACAATTCATGTCCTACTTGGGATTGTTTTTGTGTTTTGTATGCCATTTCCTTACATTGGGTGGGTGCATTCACCCTTACAGGAGGGTGGTTTTATTGTTCTTTATTGGAGATTTTGGCCTGTTTTTCATGTCAGTATCCCTTTCTTGAGGGATGGGAATGGATTTTAGTCCCACTTCCACGCTGTGAGCCACTTTTTCCCTTACACTAGGGGTGGTTTAAGGGTTGTCTCTCCTTCTTTCACAGTTTATGGGTGGTAGTTTCATTTAACGCAAGGTAGTCATGTCCCCAATGTGTGTAACTCACCCTGTGCTTCACGTTGGTCATATAGTGTGTGTAAGTCACCTTGTGCTGCACGTTGGACATGTAGTGTAATGGTCATATAGTGTGTGTAAGTCACTCTGTGCTTCACGTTGGTCATATAGTGTGTGTGAGTCACCTTGTGCTGCACGTTGGACATGTAGTGTAATGGTCATATAGTGTGTGTAAGTCACCCTGTGCTTCACGTTGGTCATATAGTGTGTGTAAGTCACCTTGTGCTGCACATTGGACATGTAGTGTAATGGTCATATAGTGTGTGTAAGTCACTCTGTGCTTCACGTTGGTCATATAGTGTGTGTGAGTCACCTTGTGCTGCACGTTGGACATGTAGTGTAATGGTCATATAGTGTGTGTAAGTCACCCTGTGCTTCACGTTAGTCATATAGTGTGTGTGAGTCACCTTGTGCTGCACGTTGGACATGTAGTGTAATGGTCATATAGTGTGTGTAAGTCACCCTGTGCTTCACGTTGGTCATATAGTGTGTGTGAGTCACCTTGTGCTGCACGTTGGACATGTAGTGTAATGGTCATATAGTGTGTGTAAGTCACCCTGTGTTTCACGTTGGTCATATAGTGTGTGTAAGTCACCTTGTGCTGCACGTTGGACATGTAGTGTAATGGTCATATAGTGTGTGTAAATCACTCTGTGCTTCACGTTGGTCATATAGTGTGTGTGAGTCACCTTGTTCTGCACGTTGGACATGTAGTGTAATGGTCATATAGTGTGTGTAAATCACCCTGTGCTTCACGTTTGTTAGAATGAAAATGTTTTTGCTGTGTTGATTATGTATTGTTCTATGTAAGTTAGCATTCGCGGCACCATTTTATGTTTGGCTGCCATTGTGAACCATGATCGAAATTAATCTTTCTCTTCCTGAGAAAGCAGCTTTTGGTAAGTCTCGTTTCTCCAAGGTTGGGCCTTGCTTTTTCCTAATGAATACACTGCTCTTATTAGCGCATACCTTTCCCACTAGATAGAGGCCTTCTCCCACTAGTCTAGCGGTGGGCACGGACGGAGCGACCTTGACTAGTAGATAGTGTGTGCCCGGCCTCAGGATCGAAACTTATCCTTCTGTACTTTTTTGTGGAGCTGCATGTGCCTGGAAAATTCCATTGTGGGCGTGCCTTCATTGGTTCTGAATCGTACATAATGTATCACCATGTTTGCTGATCTCAGTACCTCTGCAGCAATCCTAAGAGACTGGGCAGACTGGGCTCCACTCGAGTGTTTCTGAATAAATATATTGATTAGTATTCTCTACTGTCTGACCGACTCTTCATTTTTATAGAAGGGTAAGAGGTGGTCGTGAGTGACCCGGGTGACCCTAATCGGGTCACTTCCTTCACGTTGGTCATATAGTGTGTGTGAGTCACCTTGTGCTGCACGTTGGACATGTAGTGTAATGGTCATATAGTGTGTGTAAGTCACCTTGTGCTGCACATTGCTCATGTGTGTAAGTCACCTTGTGCTGCACAAGTGTTTGTTGTCTTAATGGGTGTCAGTCCCATCTATACAGTTCGCGTTATGGGTCACAGCCCCATTTTCGCATGTATGGTCCCTCACATGAGTGGTGGTGAGTTGGATCGCTGTCCCTTCTTCACAGTTTGTGTGGTTTTGTTCCTTTTGATGGAGCAAGGACTCACAAATGAGACTTGCTCGGATGCAATCCTTTTAAAGTATTAATGTATTAAGTTGTATTGTTAATACTAACTATTGCACACACGAATACAAAGAGCAAGGAAGCTTGCATATGTGTTTCTACTAACAAGTAACGCTTGTCTATTCTAAAATGGCCGCTAAAACGCGGGAACTTTACTGCGCATGTCTCAACCATATCACGTGGTGTGACGTCTTTCTTTGCTTGGTGGGAAAAGTCTTGCTTCTGCGCAGTGTGTTTTAAAATGGCTGCTATATGTTCTCACATGCTACAGCTTGCTCTTATGTTTTATTAAAATTGTAGTATACTAACGCCATTAATGCGGGGAAAGTTTATAAGTAAATGGGAATAGAATAGACAGAGTGGGTATACAGTGAAACATTTTATTTGTGATTTTAATATTTTCTTCTTTGACTTTATTAGTTCGTAAAAATTGGGCCTGGGGTTGGTGAACTGAAAACACGAATGACGTTGGTTCTGCGCATGCGCCTTGAAAGACTGCTCAGAGCGGAAAGGGATGAAGTCAACCTGGACGTCGTCCAAGGCCACGACCTGATGGCCTATATTGTCATATTCATGGATGTCCTCATAAAATTGTAACATTGTACATGAAAAAGGCACAACCTTTGTCATGAGACAGGTGGGAAATAAAGCAAATGTATTAAATTTGAGGGGCGGTATTTTAAAACAAAGAGCTTTAAGAAATGAATTAAATCAATATGGTGTGAGGATCAACCCCTGTCCCCGTCCAATCAGAAGTAGTGGTCCCATAAGTTAGCAACATTTAGGGGAGGTACATGGGCGTAGAAGGGTATAATAGATATAGACTTAGCTAATTTAGGAGGAGAACCCTCAGATTCGAATTCGAAGCTGAAAGGAGCCGGAGAGGCTGATCGATTGCAGACTGAACCGCTGTCCAGAGAGGTCCTGAGGTGGGGGCGGCGGAATCCATTAGAAGGAAGAAACGGGAGAATCGAGGAGAAGCGAAGTACCAGAGAGGGGAACGACGCAGGCGTCGTGGGTAGAGAGGTCACCGGTCCTGTCCTGATCCGGGAGGAGTCTTTGCTCTTCATCCTTCCAGGGTCCTATCTTTCAAACTCCTTGGCCAAGGGGTTTGGTTCTTGCACTTAGGTAAATATAATGCAAACCTTAGTTGCGCTGCTGTCTCTATCTTCTCTTTTCCTAAGGGACCGTCATTAATCGATAAATCATTGTTATGTTTCCTCTTTGAGATTCGATTTAAGTATTATGTGCCTTTGTATTTTACTCTGCTAAATCTTTAGATAAACATTTTAAAACTTCTTGACTTTGTGATTATTTAGGTAATTATGAATTGTACGGAATGTCACTCATTTTAAATTTCCCAATTATCAAAGGGTCCATCGGTAAGTCATTACTCTTCAATCAGAAGGTAATTGGTAGCAGGGATTTGATAAAGAGTACCAACTGACCCACCAGCGGAAATTGCTAGCGTAGTATGAATGTATGGGCCCAAGTGAGTATTTTGTGTATGAATGCTTGTTGCTAGTAACCCGCTGGATCAGTTTTCTGGTAAGCAGAGGACGGTTATGGTTATATTTTGTTAATTGGGTAATGAGGATTTTATTTTTATGAACTAACATCCGCTTTTCGTTTAAAGTTTGTTTTATGTTGTCCAGAATCCCCGGGGAAAATTGAGAAGCGGTTGGTAAGTGGAAGCCATACTGCAGTGAGGTTATCTGTCAGGCAGAAGTAGTACTGAAAAGTTAAGTAGGGCTATCAGTACTTGTTAGGGACTCTATGTGTGTGAGTAATAGCAAGGGAATATGCTAGTGAAAGCTTGATGTTATATCACCTAGAAAGGGTAACATTGAGGAAGTAACAGGTATTTCTGAAGCTTGCGTGAAGAGTAGACGGAAGTGTTTTACTCGTAGTGTATGATTAGTAAACGGAAGGGATTTACTAAGAAGTGAGAGAATCTATCTTTTCAAGTTAGCGAAACTGACACGATAGCGAATGTTTTATGTTGTTACAGAATTTAATAAGGAAGAATAAAACTTTGCGTAAGTTTTTGTAAAGGGAGGGTCAGCTGCCGGAGAGGAAGCTGATGTCACAAACGCCGCGCTGGGATTGGTTGAAACCGCGGGCGTGAAAAGACTCTTGTAAAGGAGGGATCAGTAGTCAGGAGTAGTACTGACGTCACAAGTGTCGCGCTAGGATTGGTCGAAAACAGCAAAGGACAGAAAAAGCGCAGATTGTAAAGGAGGGGTCGTCAGAAAAGACGTCACTAAAAAGCCGCGCTAGGATTGGTCCAGAAGCAAAAGTTAGCTGGAATTTAATTGGTTGTCAGAATAGAAGTCGAAATCTTAGTGGACAGTGGAAATTGTATGTTTAAACGCGATCCGACTTTAATAGGAACTCGTCCAGACAGGAGATTCCTAGGTTTTGCAGAATATAGTTCAATAAACAGATATTTACCCAGAATGTACGGAGAAAAGAGGAAAATGTCATTTCTACAGAAGGTTAAGAATTATTTTAAAAAGGACAAACCAATCAAAACTAGAGAAGGAATTATCATTCCACCAGCTAAAACACCCGCATCATTCATGATGATGGAGAGAGGTTATCATACGTGTGATTGGATAGAAAATTGGATGGAATATACCAAAAATGATGAAATATTAGCTTTTCCCGAAAATGGTACTTTCAATGGGAGGATTCTTCAAAATTTGAGATTAAGAATGAATGATTTAGAACCCAGACCTAGATTGACTCAATACGAAGCCTTAGAAGAGTGGGAAACCGAGGCATTTGAACGTGATCGATCCAGAAGTAATAGGGGTTATCTGGGATTTTTTCCCAGATACCAAAACGAGTCAAGGGATGGTCAAATGAAACAATGGAGAAGGGCAATGCTTACAGAGGGTCTATATCCCATATTAATGGCAGAAGAATCGTCAGGGAATAAATGCACAGAAAAGACAAAACATCTGACTAGATTCGGAGATTCCGAAGACGAATTTATGGAAGATATATTAAAGAATCCACCACCATATCAGGAAGGGACAAGTGGATGCACCCCAAGTGCACCCTTGTTACGAACACCCTTGGTGCCTGAAGTATTACATGATTCACCAGTCAGTAGAGTGCTCCACGATAAAGAAAAGGAAGCGATAGACAGAAACAGAGCAGAATTGATTCAAAAGGTAACACAATTGAGTGTTCATCCTGATTCATTAACTATACCTGTAACGATCGGTCCAGTGGTTCCCTTATATGGGGACAAGGCAATTTATCCCAAACCTCTAGTTGTACCTACACCTGTGAATGTTTCTAGACCGGAAGCAGTAGTAATGGTTGAGGATCATTTTAGTGATTGTGAGTCTATGATTTCATTAATGGACTTGCCCATTCGAGATTCTGTAAATAATACTCCAAGAAGAGTAACACCTAGTTGCTCCAAAGAAGTAAACATAGTAACCTCATCAGGAACTAAAAGTGCTACAGTAGTTATACCTGAAGACTTAGAAAGGTGGGCACAAGGATCAGACAAACAGAACTCACCCCCAAAGATCATGGACATTTATAAATTGAAGGTTGAGTTAGAAGAAATGATAGCAGGAAATGTAGGAGTAGATCGCCTAAATACTTACGATGAAGAAGAATTATTGTTCGTATGCAGAAGCATCACAAAAAATGCAAAAATAATTCATGAAAAATTATCAGATTTAGCTCAACAGATGGGAATTGAAATAGGGAAGTCAAAGGTGCTGCAAAAACCCTATAGAGCAGATTTTTCAGACAAAGATTTAGAGAATATGAATGCCTCAGGAAGGAAATTACAAGTAAAAGAATTAATGATAGCTTTGCAGAAATGGGGAGAGCTAGATAAATGGAAAGCTAGATGGACAAAGAAAAAGGAAGAGGCACGATATAGTAAAACCACTTCAGAATATTTAATGAAGGAAACAGGGAAGGGAGATCAAATGTACCCGATGCGAGAAGTTCCAGGAGGGGGATATGTACATGTCCCATGGAGCAGACAGGATATTTTATCATTTACGAATGATTTTCCAAAATTAAGAGAAAAGCCAATTGAATGGTACAAGCAGGTTGAGAGGTTTGTGAAAGTGTCAAAAGTGTTGTTGAAAGACTTGGATGGTTTGTTCGACATAGTGGTACCTGCCGATTTGTGGACGGATTGCAAAATCACAATTGATTGGCCTAGTGAGGAGTATCCTAGAGATCCAAAGACAGGTGCCCCGTCCAATGATGTAATGAAAAAGTATCAGCAGGTGATAACTTATTTGAAAGGGAAAATACCACCAAAAGAAACAGATTGGGTGAAAATAGACAGAACTACCCAAGAAGCCAGTGAATCGGTACATGCCTATTATGAGCGTTTATTGCAGGTATTTAAGCAGTATAGTGGATTTGAGGACATTGGAGATAAAAACATGAGTCAGTTTGTTTACCAATTTGTTTACGGACTGAAGCCCGAGATTTGTCAGATGATTAAGCAGCACATGTTGTGCTGGCAAGGGAAACCCATTGACGAGATTTTGAAATATGCGAAATATTGTGGAGATGACATTGAAGATAGACACAAGAAATTGCAAGAGAAGGTGATGTGGGCTCAGGTGAAAATGGCTGAGCGACAGGGAATTAATTTGGATAATCCAAATGAAAATCAAGGAAAAGATACTGGAACGAATGGTGACACTGGGAATGGAGGAAAAGTGAGAGGACGAATGAGCAGAGAAGAGGCTAAAAAGTAGTTTCCTTGTCACGGGTGCGGTAAGTTAGGGCATTGGAATGATGAATGTAAAAAGATTCGGAATAATAATGGTCCAAATCAAAATTTAAATCCACAGACGCAGAATGACTCACAGCAGGGTGTAAATCCTCAGAGTCAGTTGCCACCTGCACCTATACAGGGTAATGTAAGCAGAGCAAAGCACGGTACAGACGTCGGATATCAAGGAGGAAGTGGTAAGAATGATTATGTAACATCACAATTTCTTTTACAGGACGATTTTAGTTCCTACAATTCATGACGGTGCCTGGGAGAGGGGAAGAAGGAGTGCGTACTTGGTGCATCCTTACCGGTAGATCAGTCAGGTCCATATGTTGAAGGAAATGTGAAAGGTAATGATATTACTTTTCTTTTGGACACTGGTGCTACTAGGTCTACTGTGAGAACAGCAGACATCCCAGACCTTCCTCTCTCTGGAGAAGCTATCCAAGTTGTGGGAGTGGCTAATCAGAAGATTAGAACACCTCTTACCGAACCAATGGAAGTAAAAATCGGAAACTTTAGAGAAATGCATCAATTTGTAGTATGTGATTCCAGTCCAGTAAATTTATTGGGCAGGGATTTACTCTGTAAGATGAACTGTACAATTTTCTGCACACCGGATGGTGTGGCAATTCAGACCCCAGATGAAGACCATGTATATAAATTTATGATTGCAAAGCAAGGTACTGAAGTGGATGAGATGTTTTCCCTAATAACAAAAGACGAGTTACCAGAAGAACTGAAAACTACGGTGAATTCCATGGTATGGGATTTCACGGGAAAGGAAGTAGGACTTATGGCCAAAATAGACCCAGTAAAAATTACTGTAAAGGAAGGTGCGATTTACCCAAACACCAGACAGTATAAAATGAGTGCAGAAGTAAAAGCAGGAGTCATTGAAGAAATTGACAGAATGGTAAAACAAGACATACTAAAAGAAGTAATGAGTAGCCCATGTAACTCACCAATCATGGGTCTAAAGAAACCTAGTGGGAAATATAGGATCGTTCAGGACTTGCGTAAAGTAAATAAGATTGTGGAACCCTGTTGTCCTATAGTACCAAATCCTGCAGTAATCCTATATCAAATTCCTTGGAGTGCAGGATGGTTTACTGTGATCGATTTATGCCAAGCATTCTTTTCGATACCCTTGCATCCAGATAGTCAGTATCTATTTTCATTTAAATTTGAGAACAAGGTCTATGTATGGAATCGTGTCCCTCAGGGGTACACAGAAAGTCCTTCCATCTTTAACCAAATATTGAAAAAGTGTCTAGAAAAACTGGTGATGCCAGGTAGCTCAGTCTTAGTGCAGTACATAGACGACTTACTAGTGGCATCTAACACCAGAGAGGATTGTGTTGTTGACACCATTGCATTACTAAATCATTTAGCAGAAGAAGGTCATAAGGTGTCACCTGAAAAATTACAGTTCTGTACTACAGCAGTAAAGTACCTAGGACACCAAATTGAGAGGGGCAGAAGGAGAATAACAGATGAAAGAATAAAACTAATAAAGAAAATGCAAATGCCTGTCTCTCAACGAGAAGTAAGAATGTTCCTTGGAATAGTAGGGTACTGTAGACAATGGATATTAGGATTTTCTCTACTAGCAAAACCGTTGATTCAGATGACGAAAAAGAAGGCAAAAGACCCAGTTGAATGGGATGATGAAAGTGTAGGTGCCTTTGTAAAACTAAGAAATGCTTTGTGTGCAGCACCTGCCCTAGGCATGCCTGATTATAAGAGAAAATTTGCATTATTTTGCCATGAAAGAGAGAATTGTGCACTTTCAGTCCTAACCCAAAGACATGGTTTGACCAGACGACCTATAGCATATTTGTCTGCTACATTGGACCCAGTGGCAGCTGCGTTGCCTGGTTGCTTAAAAGCAGTAGCTGCTACTTGTTTGAGCATTGAACAAAGTGAGTCAATTGTAATGGGACACCCGGTAAAAGTGTTCGTCCCACATGCGGTTGTGATTTTGCTGACAAGAACCCGAACTCAGCATCTTACTCCTAGTCGGCTGACTAAGTATGAAAGAATAATATTGGGTGCTGAAAATGTGACCATTGTAAGGTGCACAATAGTAAATCCAGCTACCTTACTACCAGACCCATATCATGAAGAAGTTAAAGATGACGAAGAGGAACATGATTGTTTACAAGTCACAGAATTGTGCACAAAACCGCGTCCTGATATTCAGGAACTACCCCTCAGGGAGCCAGACAGGGAGCTGTTTGTTGATGGTTCATGCCAAAGGCATGAAGATGGAAAACTAACTGCAGCATACGCAGTGTGCAAACTAACTGGAATAGTCGAAGCATCCTATTTACCAGGGGCAAAATCTGCACAAATAGCTGAATTGATTGCTTTAATAAAAGCTTGCAAAATTGGGAGGAACCAAAAAGTAACTGTATTTACTGATAGCCAGTACGGTTACGGGGTTGTGCATGATTTTGGCCAATTATGGATGCAGAGGGATTTCATGACTTCTTCAGGATCCCCCATTAAAAATGGACAGTTCGTAAAGGAACTACTGGAAGCAATACAATCACCAAAAGAATTGGCTGTGGTGAAATGTGCCGCACATCAGTCAGGAGATGACTGGGTGGTAGTCGGCAACAGATACGCAGATCTGGTGGCTCAACATTGTGCCAAAAACAGATTAGCAGTAAACAAAAGGGTGGAAAGAATGGGAATCAGCTGCCAACTTATGCTGTTTGCACCTCCTGAAACATGGAATGATGTAAAAAGATTGCAAGATGATGCTGATGAGAGCGAAAAGAGTATATGGATTAAAACAGGATGTACCCAAAAAGCAGAGGATGATGTATGGACGTGTGCTGACGGCAGACCAGTCATGCCTGATTGTCTGCTTTCACAAATGGCTAGGATGTATCATGGAGACACACACGTAGGGAGAGATGCAATGATTAGGCTCTTTAGACAAAACTGGTTCAATCCAAAGTTTAGGGCAGTAGCAGAGAGTCTTTGCCAGAGGTGTTTAACTTGCCAAATGCATAACCCAGGAAGAAAAACAGTAATTGGGTTTGGGAAAATTGGAAAGGCAGAGGGTCCATTCATGAGACTGCAACTTGATTTCATTCAGTTACCACCATGTAGAGGGCTGAAGTATGTACTAGTCATAGTGTGTCTATTTTCCAAATGGGTGGAGGCATACCCTACCAGAAGGAATGATAGTCTTACAGTCGCAAAGTTGTTACTACGCGAACTAGTGCCTAGATTTGGTTTTCCAGTAACTTTGGAATCAGATAGAGGAAAACACTTTAACAGTGAAGTGGTTAAAATACTCTGTGAAGCATTCCACATCGAACAAAAGTTGCACTGTGCATATCGTCCAGAGGCTTCTGGAGTGGTGGAACAATTGAATGGCACGATAAAATCCAGACTGGGAAAAATGTGTGCTTCAACATCATTAGATTGGCCAGACGCATTGCCTCTTGTTCTAATGGGACTCAGAAGCATTCCTGATAGAAACATCGGATTGAGTCCACATGAGATAATAATGGGAAGAGCAATGAGACAATCACATGTACCCACGAATAAACTGCTGAATATTTCAGATTATATGGTTCTGGATTATTGCAAATGACTGGCTGACCTAGTGCGTTCTGTCTCTCATCAGGTTGGAGAAGACGCAGTTTCCAGACAGCCTGAACAAGAACATGATCTGAGTCCCGGAGACTGGGTGGTAGTGAAGAATCACACCAGAGAAACGTGTCTATCACCCAGGTGGGGCGAACCATGTCAGGTCATACTGATTACGAACACCGCAGTGAAGTGTGCAGGATTTCCTAATTGGATTCATGTAAGTCACACCAAAAGAGTACCAGATCCTGAAGAAGAAAATACTCAGATAATACCTATTACTGAGGAAGCTGAAGGTTGCCCAGCTGAAGAATCTCGGGCTCGAGATTCAAGGGAAGCTGACGAAGAACAACCGAGCACAAGTCAGGACTGGATACCAGTGGTGGAAATACCTGAGATCTACTACAGAACAAGAAGTCAAGTAAATCTAGAAGAAATTGAAGAAGATCAGATAGGTGAAGAAGAAGCAGCTCAGGAAGAAGAAGAAGAACAAACACAAGAACCTGAGCAGGAACAGATAGGGAGAGGAAACTGGGCTCAAATTAAAGAAGAACAATTAGACTTTGAGCAGGGACAGACAGGTTTAGAAGAATCCGGTCAGGCTGCAGAAGTTCAAAGTGCAATAAGCCCTGATCAGAACCAGTTAGATCAGGAAAAATACAAAGAAAAAGAAGATCTTGAGAATTTCGAGAATAAAATCGTAAATCAAGAACGAGATCAATTACAAGAGATCCACAGTGAAACTGAAATAAAAGAAAACGAGAGTGTGCCACAACTAGAAAATAAAAGAAGTTCCGAAGAAGGAAATAAAGAGACAGTGCAAACAGAGAAAACAAGAAAAGGTGATCATTGGCCTAGCGTCATTAAAAGAGTAAAATACCACATAACAACCAGAAGTGGAGATCCAGAACAAGTGAATGAAGTAACAAGCCAAACAGAACAAAGAAATAAAAGTGGAAAACGAAGAAGCAAAAGACTGAAACTTGTGAATAACAAATTTAAAGGCCCTGACTGGACTTATATTATTCTCGAAGATTACGAAAGCTCAGAATCAAGTGAAAGTGGTGACGAAGGAACAAGTGCAGAACTGACTTATGAAAAAGAAATAGAACCACCTTGAGAATGTGAAAAGACTTGAAGAATACGATAAGAAGAGCAATCTTCCTTGTCAAAAATGACTGACGATAGAGTTACTGGGAGACCAAAGCAGAAAGGTTGTAAAAGATGTTGTGCTATATGCATATGCAACCTGGTAGTAATGCTTATAGTGTGGTTAGTTGTGATCGTAGCAATTCCTTATCTTATGATAATAGATAAAAAGATTAACAACGAAACTAAGGAAAGAACAGATAACATGAAGAGTAATAGAGTAGAACTAAAGGCAGAAGATGAACCAGATTTGCATTATGAAGTAACAGATAACGACACTAGTTTGAATGTTTTCACAAAGCTATTATTTCAATATGTAGATACTATGGAGGTTAGTAATTGTTATGTTTGTATGAAATTACCTGAATCAGTAGCAGAAGGGTTAACGTATCATCACTTGCCATTAACCTATGGCATATCATGTAGTGTATTAACGAGTTTATTTTATAGAACAGGGCGATTTCAGTATTATTATTCAAATATAGATGTGATATTTACTGAAATTCCGATTCGAAAGAATATGAATCCAGTGCTTAGTAGCAAAGATGCACAATTTATGGGAGAATTTTTCTTAACAATGAAGTCAATAGACATAACACATGCACATAGACGCAATCTAACATGTTCTTTACATGAAGAAGAAAAGATGTTTTTGAATTTAGTGGAGAGTAGAAGACAAGATTTCCAAAAGAAAGCTTCTGAGCATAAGGCTCATTTACCACCTTGGGCTGAGAAAGAGGGTATTTACACACCTGGCAAAGCTCAAGCTGCTATGGCTCTAGATTTTGTAAAAACAGGGAAAATTTGTCTACATAGATTAAAGACAGAGTATAACAATATTTTCATCGGTACCAGTGACTGTGAACACAATTTCTTAATTCTTGGAGGTTGGGGACTCAAAGGAGGAACAGATTCAGTTTTTCCTGGAATCTATTATGTATGTGGGAATAAGGCTTACTTTAGGCTTCCTGCAAGGTGGTATGGAAGTTGCTACTTCGGAATAGTATTTCCAAAGATATACCACGTAAAAAGAAACACTGGCAGCAATGAAAATACTAGTGAATTAACACGTAGAAAAAGAGCTAGTTTTTCTGAAATAGTAGGTGATATATTTGGTGCATTGATACCTTCAGTGGGAATAATTCTGAATTCAAGGAAAATATGTAAATTATCTACAGTGGTTGATCGTTTATCAACTGACACTGCTGGAGGATTTCTAATGATTAATGCGGAAATGGTTGCGATTAGATCTATGGTTCTGCAAAATCGACTTGCTCTTGACATTTTATTGGCAAAAGAGGGCGGAGTCTGTAAATTATTGAAGACAAAACACTGTTGCACTTACATACCTGATAAAAGTGCAGAAATTGGAACATATATACAGAATATAACAAAACTTGAGAAGGAACTAAAACCACTGGAAGTTGATAGTGTATGGGAAAGATTGACCACTAGTATTAGGTCAATTGGTACCTGGTTTGCTAATATAGGGAAAGGACTTATAGGTCAAATATTAATACCCTTAGCAGGGTTAGCAATAATAGTATTTTCAATAATAATATGGTGCAAATGTTGTAGAAGGAAAGAATCATATAATGTGACAGAAAGAGGAAAGAAGAGAAAGTTTGACGAAATTGAACTTGAAGATTTAAGAAGTGAATTATATAAGAAACTGAAAGGAGATGTGAAAAGTAGAAAATGTAAAAATGAAAAAGAAACAATAATATGCTAAAAGTTGGCATCTAGTTGTGGGTAGTATTTTGATGGCTCAGAAACGCCATCAGAGAGGGGATTGATGGAGCAAGGACTCACAAATGAGACTTGCTCGGATGCAATCCTTTTAAAGTATTAATGTATTAAGTTGTATTGTTAATACTAACTATTGCACACACGAATACAAATAGCAAGGAAGCTTGCATATGTGTTTCTACTAACAAGTAACGCTTGTCTATTCTAAAATGGCCGCTAAAACGCGGGAACTTTACTGCGCATGTCTCAACCATATCACGTGGTGTGACGTCTTTCTTTGCTTGGTGGGAAAGTTCTTGCTTCTGCGCAGTGTGTTTTAAAATGGCTGCTATATGTTCTCACATGCTACAGCTTGCTCTTATGTTTTATTAAAATTGTAGTATACTAACGCCATTAATGCGGGGAAAGTTTATAAGTAAATGGGAATAGAATAGACAGAGTGGGTATACAGTGAAACATTTTATTTGTGATTTTAATATTTTCTTCTTTGATTTTATTAGTTCGTAAAAATTGGGCCTGGGGTTGGTGAACTGAAAACACGAATGACGTTGGTTCTGCGCATGCGCCTTGAAAGACTGCTCAGAGCGGAAAGGGATGAAGTCAACCTGGACGTCGTCCAAGGCCACGACCTGATGGCCTATATTGTCATATTCATGGATGTCCTCATAAAATTGTAACATTGTACATGAAAAAGGCACAAACTTTGTCATGAGACGGGTGGGAAATAAAGCAAATGTATTAAATTTGAGGGGCGTTATTTTAAAACAAAGAGCTTTAAGAAATGAATTAAATCAATATGGTGTGAGGATCAACCCCCTGTCCCCGTCCAATCAGAAGTAGTGGTCCCATAAGTTAGCATCATTTAGGGGAGGTACATGGGCGTAGAAGGGTATAATAGATATAGACTTAGCTAATTTAGGAGGAGAACCCCTCATTCAATTCGAAGCTGAAAGGAGCCGCAGAGGCTGATCGATTGCAGACTGAACCGCTGTCCAGAGAGGTCCTGAGGTGGGGGCGGCGGAATCCATTAGAAGGAAGAAACGGGACAATCGAGGAGAAGCGAAGTACCAGAGAGGGAACGACGCAGGCGTCGTGGGTAGACAGGTCACCGGTCCTGTCCTGATCCGGGAGGAGTCTTTTGCTCTTCATCCTTCCAGGGTCCTATCTTTCAAACTCATTGGCCAAGGGGTTTGGTTCTCGCACTTAGGTAAATATATATGCAAACCTTAGTTGCGCTGCTGACTCTATCTTCTCTTTTCCTAAGGGACCGTCATTAATCGATAAATCATTGTTATGTTTCCTCTTTGAGATTCGATTTAAGTATTATGTGCCTTTGTATTTTACTCTGCTAAATCTTTAGATAAACATTTTAAAACTTCTTGACTTTGTGATTATTTAGGTAATTATGAATTGTACGGAATGTCACTCATTTTAAATTTCCCAATTATCAAAGGGTCCATCAGTAAGTCATTACTCTTCAATCAGAAGGTAATTGGTAGCAGGGATTTGATAAAGAGTACCAACTGACCCACCAGCGGAAATTGCTAGCGTAGTATGAATATATGGGCCCAAGTGAGTATTTTGTGTATGAATGCTTGTTGCTAGTAACCCGCTGGATCACTTTTATAAGGAAACTATTCATGGGTGCAGTCCAGCCATAGTGTTGGAGTTCTGGGGGTGTGTTACTCCCATTTTTCTCTTCACAGTGTTAGAGTTCTCGGAGTGTGTTTCTACCGTGTTTCTCTTCACAGTGTTTCACGTGTCTTTTCATGTGGTGCTATCTCATTTTGTGTCAGTGAGCTGTACGTTCTCAAAACTTTCCTTTTGTTTCAATATTAAAGGAGGAGGATGTGTGATATTCGTGTGTATCTTTTCAGTATACTTTCCTCCTTTGTTTAGTCTGTGTTCCCACTTGTGGTGTGGTTTTTACCATTCATCCCTGGGTTATGGACTATTTACCTAATTTGTACATTGTTGTGTATAGTTGTTTTCTTTTTAGTATGGTTTTGTTCTTTTTCAATTTTACGGGGAGAAGATAATGTCGTATCTTTATGTTGTGTTTATAATGTTCCCTGTTACCTGGTTTCTAGATGCTCAGCCAGTGTGAGTGTTCTGTCTGGAATGTTGGTGTGATGGACATGAGTGGAATGCTTGGGTGCCTGTGTGAGTGTTGACAGTTGGATGATGGGCTGCTCCTGGTGGGGCTGCTACCATTGATGTTATGGACTTAATAAATATCTTACAAAGACATTACTCGGCTACTTCATCACCTCTACGCATGGAACATCATTACTACAGAGTTGCTGTCAATGCCCGTCCGGTCTGCCTAGGACCAAGGGCTGCCACAGCCTTTGTTTGGGTTAAAACTTTGAGGCCTTGTAAACTCGGTAGATTGTGCTCATGTCACCAACTTTATAAAGCTTACATTACCCTTCATTAACTCGTTTAACCAAGCACTGTCTCTTTGACTCATTATACGAGACTGCTGTTGTGACATAAAGTAAACATTTTCCTGGGTGAAAATCACAAGAAAATCCTATTGCTACCAGACTGGTAACTTCACTTTATTTTAATTTTGGATGAAGTCAAATCTATGTTAATGAAATGACAAAAAACGAATTGTAACATGAAAGAAATAGATGTAATTATGAAAAACGTTTGATGACATATGTAAATGAAATTTACGTATGAACAGCATTTATGTAATTTATTTTGTAGTACATTTTCCCAAAAGTTATGGTTCATTCATATAGTGCTATAATAAATATATTTTCCTAAAGCTGAAAGTACATCAAGGACAGTGCAAACATGCCAACACACAGGATGCCACTGCATGCCACCCAATATCCGACCTCTTCACACGCTCACTGACAAGCTGATATCACACGTGCCACGGAAGGGGAGCTGGAAATCCCTTCATAGAGTGAGTTATAATGCCATGCGTGGAGGCTGTGCCCAATTCATATCCATGATGTGTTTTGCATTCTCCCCAGTACACAGGAGGTTGCTTCAGAATTTAGGGGTCTATTACGATGGCGGGCGGATGTCGACCGCCCGGCCGGCGGCGGTGCCTGCCGGACCGGAGGTGGAGATCCGCCCGCACCACAAGCCAGAAAACCGCCGGTCCGATTAGGATGGCGGTGGCGACCGCGGCGGTGGGAAATTCCGACTGCCGCTTCTCCGCCGGTCGCCATCCGCACTCCTGCCTGGCGGGCGGAAAAGGACCGGGATAATGGTGGCGGTGCAGAGCAGGCTCCGCCGGCACGATTATGATGCCGGCGGTAGCCAGCCTTTCCGCAGCGGTCAGGCCGCCATGGAAAGGCATGCGGAGATTGTCTTCTGGGGGCCTGTGGCGGGCCCCCGAAGTTTGGGGGGGGTGGGGGTGCACTGGGGGGGTACCCATGGTCCCCCCGACATTCCCCTGTACCAGGTGGCAGGCACTGTGCAGTGCCTGCCACGTAGTGCAGGGAAATGCTGGACATGCCCATTTGGACATCGCGGCGGTGCTGCGGGTAGCAGCAACCACCGCAATGTTAAGGCCCGCGATCCGACCGCCGCGGTCGGATTTAGAGCGCGGGTCATCGTAATTCGACCGGCGGTGATGCCGCGGTCCATGCGGGCGGTCTTTTCACGCTACCATGGCGGTCAGGGAGGTTTTCCGACCGCCATCGTAATGACCCCCTTAGTTTTTTTGTTTTTGGGCACAGTAGTAGTCCTCAAGCAAAAAGCTCCGCCCACTTAAGGACCCACCCCATATAATGTTCCCCCAAGGCTACTCAGGATGTGGTGTCCTGATGTCCTGAGAGGCAGGTCCTCTCTCCAGGGCCTGCCCCTTCTGACATCATCATACATGCCCACAGACCCGATTCAGGCGGGAGTCACCCAATTTTTGAAGCCACAAATGACTTAATTGTGGCTGCCTCCCGCCTGAAATTGCCTCTGCTTCAATAGAAGGCAGTGGGGGAAATACATTCTCCTGATTATTTTTTAGAATCTCCCTCTTTTAAAATGTTGACATGTATGGGTCATGACCCCTCTCTCACACACTTTAAGTTTTTTGCAAGTTGGCAGGTCTGAGAGCAACCACCCTAAAGAAATACTGATTGTGACACAGGGTTAACTAGTCGAACAAAGTCAGTATAACAAAAGAAGGACTCTAGGGTAGGGCAATGTGGGGGCCTTTTAGAACTGAGCCTGCTCCTTTTACAGTAAAGGATTATCAGCACGAAAGCGCAGGTATTTACTTTAAAAAGTGAGGAATACATTGTTTTTTAATGTTCATTAGGGTCGTAGTGTAAACTCTTTGCATAATTGTGGCTTGTGAGAATGTCTTGGGATTCTTTTGGTAGGACCTGCATGTGTTTTGGGCTTCTCTTTGCATGGGATTGTGCTTGTTTTGGACTTCAGAACAGTGAACGCTGAATCCAACATAATGGCCAGATGTTCTAAAGGAGACACAGCAAGACAGAGATTGGATGTAAATGTGCAAGTGTCATGGGGTGTCTTCAATTAACAAAATGAAGAAAAAATGTATTTTAAAAGAGACGGATACTTCGGTGCTATTATAGAGGCCCACCTCCTAAAAACAACCAACACATAGTATGTTTTTTCTATAGTGTGAATATTAGCCGAAGGGGTGTTAGTGTGCTTTACAGGGATTGTAGATGTAGGTAACATTTGTCCTGCAACATGGATTACACAAGATGTATACACAGTGGCGGCTGCTAAGGGGCAGTGGGGGTGAGGTGAGAGGGGTGGGGCAGGCGGGAGGAGGTGTGTTAAAAAAAAGAAAGAAAATTCCACTTACCTGGATGCCGTCACGCCTCCATTCTTCTTCCGTGGACGACGCAGAAACAAGAAACACACAGGCTTCCAGACTCCCCTAGCCAATCATGACACTGCTAACAGCAGCGTCGTGATTGGTCTGAGTGCTGTGGTTTGGCGCTCAAATGGAGTCTAAGAGCCTGTTCATGTTCTCCACCCAGGCTGAAATATGGCCTCGGTGGAGAACATGCAAAGTGCACATGACTGTTTGGCCAGCCTAAGACGACCGGCCAAACCGTCATGTGTACTTAAGTGCACATACCACTCCTCCCCCTACTGGCTGACAGCCCAGCCCACCCTGCCCCTTAAACAAAACTGGGCCAGTATGGCAAAACAAAATGATAATAACGTTGTGTTATTATCATTTTATTTTTCCTGTGGCGACGCTCCTCCACTTTAAGAGAGGAGCTGCCACTGTGTATACAAAAGAGTTGTGTGTACACATGTCAACATGTGTAACCTGGTAAGAAGGAGATTTTGAAAAAAAATCTGACAAATCGATTTTCTCCATCACTTACATTTAAGTAGATGAGATTTTTGGTGAGAGACATCTAAAATAAACCCTTTTCGAGCCTAACAAATTGAGAGTGTTCCACTGGAAGGGGTCTGACGGCATGTATGCAGACGCTGTACAGATTTGATGCACTAGATCTTTGGGACATTTGTTAGTATATGAGAAACAAACATGAAAATATTCCGACTCAACAAATGATTTGTTACAGACTGGTGTTCTTTTAAAGACATGATAAAATTGTCTAGTGTACTCTCCCGCTTTGTTTTCTGTTTTATGAGGGTTTATTAATGATGATATATTTTGTCCTTTAGTGATTACGTGAATTCGAAATATGATGTATGTTTTTTATGCTCTTTTTTAATAATGTTGAAAAATTGTTGATTTTAATAATTAATTTTTCTGTACTGTGATTTTAAAGAATACATATTAAATTTTCTAAAGAAAATTGGCCGGCACTGTGTATATATTTACACACTTCAGTTCATATTCATGTTTTGTTGATATTGATTGATCCTCTGTACGTATGAGAGTTTAATTATTTAGTTTCCGAAAGGGGTTTTACTTTTTGACTTTTGGTCTAATTGGTGCCCTACCTCTTTGGTATGAAAAGGCCCTCTCTTTTGTTGAGATGTATGCAGATGTGCCAATGAGCAGTAGTAGAGTTGTCCCATGATGTTAGGACTAAGGAGAGATACTCAGATGCAACCGTGAGAGTTAAGAGTCATAAAGAATAACATAAGATTGACAGTATCAGTGGGAGTAGAAAGAGAGAGCAGGAGAGACAAAGAGAGGGGAAAATGTCAGAAAACTTCTAACAGAAGGAAGTCATTAGGAGAGTGAAGTAAGTGGTGAGCAGGAATCAGTTAATCTAGGCAGTCAACAGGGCATTACATGTAAAGTTAAAATTAATTTACTAAAATGTTTCCATCTCCTGTCACTCAGAAATGACCCAGAAACATTTGGTTCAGACTGGTGTGAGAATATTTTTGACTCCTTTGGCGAAGCGACCTTTTACTGCACATCCTGAGGCAACAAAGCATCATTTCCTGCAATTTGGCATCCACCGCTGTTGCGTCCTAAGCAGCTGCCATTGGGCTGGCTCTGTATTGGGGCTCTTGATGCCACCGCAAGTATTCTGGGACCCCTCCGACTGCATTAGAACACACAAAACATTGCAAATCAGTAGGGCAGTGTAATATCTGACTAAGAAATTGAAATAGGTATCTGAGAAGATCCAGAGGCTGAACACTTGGCAGAGGCAGGCTCGCCTTCTAAGAGTTCAGGACGTTCCCAGATGCTGAAAAACCAGTAGGTCTGGTGAAGAGCCAGTCGCATGTCAGGTGGAGGTGAGGGAGAACCATCTTTAGCCCAGTCCAATCACCTTTCCAAAATTACCACCCGTCGGGATATCTCAGTTACTCCACCATGTATCTACTACCTTTGGAAGAGGATTGCTTATCTTGAAAACATGAACATGCCCTATTTATGAATAAGGGACGCTTGGGGTGAGGCTAGACTGAGGTTGACCTGGAACAGTCCGGGTCACACCCAGGCTTTTTTGAGATGGGGTGATGCTAGAGTGAGGTTTTCTTGAGATGGGGTGATGCTAGAGTGAGGTTTTCTTGAGATGGGGGATGCTAGAGTGAGGTTTTCTTGAGATGGGGTGATGCTAGAGTGAGGGTTTTCCTAGATCAGTCCAGGTCACTCCCAGGCTTTCTTGAGATCGGGTGATGCTAGAGTGAGGTTTTCTTGAGATGGGGTGATGCTAGAGTGAGGTTTTCTTGAGATGGGGGATGCTAAAGTGAGGTTTTCTTGAGATGGGGTGATGCTAGAGTGAGGGTTTTCCTAGATCAGTCCAGGTCACTCCCAGGCTTTCTTGAGATCGGGTGATGCTAGAGTGAGGTTTTCTTGAGATGGGGTGATGCTAGAGTGAGGTTTTCTTGATATGGGGTGATGCTAGAGTGAGGTTTTCTTGATATGGGGTGATGCTAGAGTGAGGGTTTTCCTAGATCAGTCCAGGTCACTCCCAGGCTTTCTTGAGGCTGGGTGATGTTAGAGTGAGGTTTTCCCGGATCAGTCCGGGTCACACCCAGGCTTTCTTGAGATGGGGTGATGCTAGAGTGAGGGTTTTCCTAGATCAGTCCAGGTCACTCCCAGGCTTTCTTGAGATGGGGTGATGCTAGAGTGAGGTTTTCTTGAGATGGGGTGATGCTAGAGTGAGGTTTTCTTGAGATGGGGTGATGCTAGAGTGAGGGTTTTCCTAGATCAGTCCAAGTCACTCCCAGGCTTTCTTGAGATGGGGTGATGCTAGAGTGAGGTTTTTCTGGATCATTCCGGGTGACACCCAGGCTTTCTTGAGATGGGGTGATGCTAGAGTGAGGTTTTCTGAGATCAGTCCAAGTCACACCCAGGATTTCCTGAGATAGGGTGATGCTACAGTGAGGGTATTCTGGGATCAGTCCAGGTCACACCCAGGCCTTTTTGAGATGGGGTGATGCTAGAGTGAAGTTCTCCCGGATCAGTCCAAGTCACACCCAGGCCTTCTTGAGATGGGGTGATGCTAGAGTGAAGTTCTCCCGGATCAGTCCAAGTCACACCCAGGCCTTCTTGAGATGGGGTGATGCTAGAGTGAGGTTTTCCCGGATCAGTCCGGGTCACACCCAGGCTTTCTTGAGATGGGGTGATGCTAGAGTGAAGTTTTCCTGGATCAGTCCGGGTCACCCCCAGGCTTTCTTGAGATGGGGTGATGCTAGAGTGAGGTTTTCCTGTATCAGTCTGGGTGACACCCAGGCTTTCTTGAGATGGGGGATACTAGAGTGAGGTTTTCCTGTATCAGTCTGGGTGACACCCAGGCTTTCTTGAGATGGGGGATGCTAGAGTGAGGTTTTCCTGGATCAGTCCGGGTGACACCCAGGCTTTCTTGAGATGGGGTGATGCTAGAGTGAGATTTTCCTGGATCAGTCCGGGTGACACCCAGGCTTTCTTGAGATGGGGTGATGCTAGAGTGAGGTTTTCCTGGATAAGTCCGGGTGACACCCAGGCTTTCTTGAGATGGGGTGATGCTAGAGTGAGGTTTTCCTGGATCAGTCCGGGTGACACCCAGGCTTTCTTGAGATGGGGTGATGCTAGAGTGAGGTTTTCCTGGATAAGTCCGGGTGACACCCAGGCTTTCTTGAGGGTAAACTCTGCTTTGGTGAAATGCAGCCTGCTATACAGAACAGCATTATACGGAGGGTAAACTCTGCACTGGGGAAATGCAGCCTATTGTGCAATCAGCACAATATGAGAGTAAATGCTGCAATGGGGAAATGCAGGCTGCTGTGCAAATCAGTGTTATACAGAGGTTAAAATCTGCACTGGTGAAATGCAGCCTGCTGTGCAAATCAGTGTTATACAGAAAGTAAACTCTGAACTGGGGAAATGCGGTTTGCTAGGCAAATCAGTGTTATGCAGAAATAAACTCTGCTTTGGTGAAATGCAGCCTGCTACAGAAGGAAAACTCTGCACTGGAGAAATGCATCCTGCTGTGCAAATCAGTGCCATACAGAGGTTAAACTCTGCAGTGGAGAAATGCAGCCTGATGTGCAAATCAGTGTTATACAGAAAGTAAACTCTGCAGTGGTGAAATGCAGCCTGCTGCAGAAGGTAAACTCTGCACTGGGTAATTACAGTCTGCTGGGAAAATCAGTGTTATACAGAAGTAAACTCTGCTTTGGTGAAATACAGCTTGCTGTGCAAAACAGTGCCATACAGAAGGTAAACTCTGCATTGGTGAAATGCAGCCATGTTGTGCAAATCAGTGCCATACAGAGGTTAAACTCTGCCCTGGGGAAATGCAGCCTGCTGTGCAAATCAGTGTCATAGAGAGGGTAAACTCTGCCCTGGGGATATGCAGCCTGCTGGGCAAATCAGTGTTATACAGAAGGTTAACTCCGCATTGGGGAATTGCAGCCTATTGTGCAATCAGCACAATATGAGAGTAAATGCTGCAATGGGGAAATGCAGGCTGCTGTGCAAATCAGTGTTATACAGAGGTTAAAATCTGCACTGGTGAAATGCAGCCTGCTGTGCAAATCAGTGTTATACAGAAAGTAAACTCTGAACTGGGGAAATGCGGTTTGCTAGGCAAATCAGTGTTATGCAGAAATAAACTCTGCTTTGGTGAAATGCAGCCTGCTACAGAAGGAAAACTCTGCACTGGAGAAATGCATCCTGCTGTGCAAATCAGTGCCATACAGAGGTTAAACTCTGCAGTGGAGAAATGCAGCCTGATGTGCAAATCAGTGTTATACAGAAAGTAAACTCTGCAGTGGTGAAATGCAGCCTGCTGCAGAAGGTAAACTCTGCACTGGGTAATTACAGTCTGCTGGGAAAATCAGTGTTATACAGAAGTAAACTCTGCTTTGGTGAAATACAGCTTGCTGTGCAAAACAGTGCCATACAGAAGGTAAACTCTGCATTGGTGAAATGCAGCCATGTTGTGCAAATCAGTGCCATACAGAGGTTAAACTCTGCCCTGGGGAAATGCAGCCTGCTGTGCAAATCAGTGTCATAGAGAGGGTAAACTCTGCCCTGGGGATATGCAGCCTGCTGGGCAAATCAGTGTTATACAGAAGGTTAACTCCGCATTGGGGAATTGCAGCCTGCTGCAGAAGGTAAACTCTGCACTGGTAAAATGCAGGCTGCTGTGCAAATCAGTGCTATACAGAAGGTAAACTCTGCATTGGTGAAATGCAGCCATGTTGTGCAAATCAGTGCCATACAGAGGTTAACATCTGCACTGGTGAAATGAAGCCTGCTGTGCAAATCAGTGTTATACAGAAAGTAAACTCTGCACTGGGGAAATGCATTCTACTGTGCAAATCAGTGTTATACAGAAGGGAAATGCAGTCTGCTGGGCAAATCAGTGTTATACAGAACTAAACTCTGCTTTGGTGAAATGCAGCTTGCTATGCAAAACAGTGCTATACAGAAGGTAAACTCTGCAGTGGTGAAATGCAGCCTGCCGTGCAAATTAGTGTCATACAGAGGTTAAACTCTGCAGGAGGAAATGCATCCTGCTGTGCAAATCATCACAATACGGAGGGTAAGCTCTGCACTAGGGAAATACAGCCTGCTGGGCAAATCAGTGTTATAGAGAAGGTAAACTCTGCCCTGGGGATATGCAGCCTGCTGGGCAAATCAGTGTTATACAGAAGGTAAACTCTGCACTGTGGAAATGCAGCCTGCTCTGCAAATCAGTGTCATAGAGAGGTAAACTCTACACTGTGGAAATGCATCCTGCTGTTCAAATCAATGTCATACAGAGGGTAAACTCTGCATGAGGAAATGCAGCCTGCTGTGCAAATGCACACAATACTGAGTGGAAACGCTACACTGGGAAATGCAGCCTGCTGTGCAAATCAGCACAATACGGAGGGTAAATTCTGCACTGGGGAAATGCAGGCTGGTGTGCAAATAGGCACAATACGGAGGGTAAATTCTGCCCTAGGGAAATGCAGCCTGCCATGCAAATCAGCACAATATGGAGGGTAAAGACTGCACTGGGGAAATGCAGCCTGCTGTGCAAATCAGTGTCATACAGAGGGTTAACTCTGCACTGGGGAAATGCAGCCTGCTGTGCAAATCAGTGTCATACAGATGGTAACCTCTGCTTAAGGAAATGCAGCCTGCTGTGCAAATCAGTGTCATACAGAAAGTAAACTCTGAACTGGGGAAATGCATTCTACTGTGCAAATCAGTGTTATACAGAAAGTAAACTATGCACTGGGGAAATGCATTCTACTGTGCAAATCAGTGTTATACAGAAGGTAAACTCTGCACTGTGGAAATGCAGCCTGCTCTGCAAATCAGTGTCATAGAGAGGGTAAACTCTACACTGAGGAAATGCAGCCTGCTGTTCAAATCAATGTCATACAGAGGGTAAACTCTGCATGAGGAAATGCAGCCTGCTGTGCAAATGCACACAATACTGAGTGGAAACGCTACACTGGGGAAATGCAGCCTGCTGTGCAAATCAGCACAATATGGAGGGTAAATTCTGCACTGGGGAAATGCAGGCTGGTGTGCAAATCGGCACAATACGCAGGGTAAACTCTGCCCTAGGGAAATGCAGCCTGCTGTGCAAATCAGCACAATATGGAGGGTAAAGACTGCACTGGGGAAATGCAGCCTGCTGTGCAAATCAGTGTCATACAGAGGGTTAACTCTGCACTGGGGAAATGCAGCCTGCTGTGCAAATCAGTGTCATACAGAGGGTAACCTCTGCTTAAGGAAATGCAGCCTGCTGTGCAAATCAGTGTCATACAGAAAGTAAACTCTGAACTTGGGAAATGCATTCTACTGTGCAAATCAGTGTTATATAGAAGATAAACTCTGCACTGGGGAAATGCAGTCTGCTGGGCAAATCAGTGTTATACAGAAGTAAACTCTGCTTTGGTGAAATACAGCCATGTTGTGCAAATCAGTGCCATACAGAGGTTAAAATCTGCATTGTGAAATGCAGCCTGCTGTGCAAATCAGTGTTATACAGAAGTAAACTCTGCACTGGGGAAATGCATTCTACTGTGCAAATCAGTGTTACACAGAAGGTAAACTCTGCACGGGGAAATGCAGTCTGCTGCAGAAGGTAAACTCTGCACTGGTGAAATGCAGGCTGCTGTGCAGATCAGTGCCACACAGAGGTTAAACTCTGCACTGGTGAAATGCAGCCTGCTGTGCAAATTAGTGTCATACAGAGGTTAAACTCTGCAGGAGGAAATGCAGCATGCTGTGCAAATCAGCACAATACGGAGGGTAAGCTCTGCACTAAGGAAATGCAGCCTGCTGGGCAAATCAGTGTTATACAGAAGGTAAACTCTGCACTGTGGAAATGCAGCCTGCTCTGCAAATCAGTGTTATAGAGAGGTAAACTCTACACTGTGGAAATGCATCCTGCTGTTCAAATCAATGTCATACAGAGGGTAAACTCTGCATGAGGAAATGCAGCCTGCTGTGCAAATGCACACAATACTGAGTGGAAACGCTACACTGGGGAAATGCAGCCTGCTGTGCAAATCAGCACAATACGGAGGGTAAATTCTGCACTGGGGAAATGCAGGCTGGTGTGCAAATAGGCACAATACGGAGGGTAAATTCTGCCCTAGGGAAATGCAGCCTGCCATGCAAATCAGCACAATATGGAGGGTAAAGACTGCACTGGGGAAATGCAGCCTGCTGTGCAAATCAGTGTCATACAGAGGGTTAACTCTGCACTGGGGAAATGCAGCCTGCTGTGCAAATCAGTGTCATACAGATGGTAACCTCTGCTTAAGGAAATGCAGCCTGCTGTGCAAATCAGTGTCATACAGAAAGTAAACTCTGAACTGGGGAAATGCATTCTTCTGTGCAAATCAGTGTTATACAGAAAGTAAACTATGCACTGGGGAAATGCATTCTACTGTGCAAATCAGTGTTATACAGAAGGTAAACTCTGCACTGTGGAAATGCAGCCTGCTCTGCAAATCAGTGTCATAGAGAGGGTAAACTCTACACTGAGGAAATGCAGCCTGCTGTTCAAATCAATGTCATACAGAGGGTAAACTCTGCATGAGGAAATGCAGCCTGCTGTGCAAATGCACACAATACTGAGTGGAAACGCTACACTGGGGAAATGCAGCCTGCTGTGCAAATCAGCACAATATGGAGGGTAAATTCTGCACTGGGGAAATGCAGGCTGGTATGCAAATCGGCACAATACGCAGGGTAAACTCTGCCCTAGGGAAATGCAGCCTGCTGTGCAAATCAGCACAATATGGAGGGTAAAGACTGCACTGGGGAAATGCAGCCTGCTGTGCAAATCAGTGTCATACAGAGGGTTAACTCTGCACTGGGGAAATGCAGCCTGCTGTGCAAATCAGTGTCATACAGAGGGTAACCTCTGCTTAAGGAAATGCAGCCTGCTGTGCAAATGAGTGTCATACAGAAAGTAAACTCTGAACTTGGGAAATGCATTCTACTGTGCAAATCAGTGTTATATAGAAGATAAACTCGGCACTGGGGAAATGCAGTCTGCTGGGCAAATCAGTGTTATACAGAAGTAAACTCTGCTTTGGTGAAATACAGCCATGTTGTGCAAATCAGTGCCATACAGAGGTTAAAATCTGCATTGTGAAATGCAGCCTGCTGTGCAAATCAGTGTTATACAGAAGTAAACTCTGCACTGGGGAAATGCATTCTACTGTGCAAATCAGTGTTACACAGAAGGTAAACTCTGCACGGGGGAAATGCAGTCTGCTGCAGAAGGTAAACTCTGCACTGGTGAAATGCAGGCTGCTGTGCAGATCAGTGCCACACAGAGGTTAAACTCTGCACTGGTGAAATGCAGCCTGCTGTGCAAATTAGTGTCATACAGAGGTTAAACTCTGCAGGAGGAAATGCAGCATGCTGTGCAAATCAGCACAATACGGAGGGTAAGCTCTGCACTAAGGAAATGCAGCCTGCTGGGCAAATCAGTGTTATACAGTAGGTAAACTCTGCAGTGGTGAAATGCAGTCTGCTGTGCAAATCAGCACTATACGTAGGGTAAGCTCTGCACTAGGGAAATGCAGCCTGCTGGGCAAATCAGTGTTGTACACAAGGTAAACTCTGCCCTGGGGAAATGCAGCCTGCTGTGCAAATCAGTATTATACAGAAGGTTAACTCCGCATTGGGGAATTGCAGCCTGCTGGGCAAATCAGTGTCATACAGAAGGTAAACTCTGCACTGGGGAAATGCAGCCTGCTGTTCAAATCAACGTCATACAGAGGGTAAACTCTGCATGAGGAAATGCAGCCTGCTGTGCAAATCAGCACCATACTGAGTGTAAACGCTACACTGGAAAAATGCAGCCTGCTGTGCAAATCAGCACAATATGGAGGGTAAACTCTGCACTGGGGAAATGCAGGCCGGTGTCCAAATCGGCACAATACGCAGGGTAAACTCTGCCCTAGGGAAATGCAGCCTGCTGTGCAAATCAGCACAATACGGAGGGTAAGCTCTGCACTAGGGAAAGGCAGCCTGCTGGGCAAATCAGTGTTATACAGAAGGTAAACTCTGCCCTGGGGATATGCAGCCTGCTGGGCAAATCAGTGTTATACAGAAGGTAAACTCTGCACTGTGGAAATGCAGCCTGCTCTGCAAATCAGTGTCATAGAGAGGGTAAGCTCTACACTGGGGAAATGCAGCCTACTGTTCAAATCAATGTCATACAGAGGGTAAACTCTGCATGAGGAAATGCAGCCTGCTGTGCAAATGCACACAATACTGAGTGGAAACGCTACACTGGGGAAATGCAGCCTGCTGTGCAAATCAGCACAATACGGAGGGTAAACTCTGCACTGGGGAAATGCAGCCTGCTGTGCAAATCAGCACAATATGGAGGGTAAAGACTGCACTGGGGAAATGCAGCCTGCTGTGCAAATCAGTGTCATACAGAGGGTTAACTCTGCACTGGGGAAATGCAGCCTGCTGTGCAAATCAGTGTCATACAGAGGGTAACCTCTGCATAAGGAAATGCAGCCTGCTGTGCAAATCAGTGTCATACAGAAAGTAAACTCTGAACTGGGGAAATGCATTCTACTGTGCAAATCAGTGTTATACAGAAAGTAAACTCTGCACTGGGGAAATGCATTCTACTGTGCAAATCAGTGTTATACAGAAGGTAAACTCTGCACTGTGGAAATGCAGCCTGTTGTGCAAATCAGCACAATATGGAGAGTAAACTCTGCACTGGGAAAATACATCATGCTGTGCAAATCAGTGTTATACAGAGGTAAAATCTGCACTGGTGAAATGCAGCCTGCTGTGCAAATCAGTGTTATACAGAAAGTAAACTCTGCACTGGGGAAATGCAGCCTGTTGTGCAAATCAGTGTTATACAGAAAGTAAACTCTGCACTGGGGAAATGAGGTCTGCTGGGCAAATCAGTGTTATACAGAAGTAAACTCTGCTTTGGTGAAATGCAGCCTGCTGAAGAAGGGAAACTCTGCACTGGAGAAATGCATCCTGCTGTGCAAATCAGTGCCATACAGAGGTTAAACTCTGCGCCGGTGAAATGCAGCCTGCTGGGCAAATCAGTGTTATACAGAAGGTAAACTCTGCACTGGGGAAATGCAGCCTGTTGTGCAAATCAGTGTCATAGTGAGGGTAAACTCTGCACTGGGAAAATACAACCTGCTGTGCAAATCAGTGTTATACAGAGGTTAAAATCTGCACTGGTGAAATGCAGCCTGCTGTGCAAATCAGCACAATACGGAGGGTAAACTCTGTACTGGTGAAATTCAGCCTGCTGTGCAAATCAGCACAATATGGAGAGTAAACTCTGCACTGGGAAAATACATCATGCTGTGCAAATCAGTGTTATACAGAGGTAAAATCTGCACTGGTGAAATGCAGCCTGCTGTGCATATCAGTGTTATACAGAAAGTAAACTCTGCACTGGGGAAATGCAGCCTGTTGTGCAAATCAGTGTTATACAGAAGGTAAACTCTGCCCTAGGGAAATGCAGCTTGCTGGGAAATCAGTCTTATACAGAGGTTAAAATCTTCACTGGTGAAATGCAGCCTGCTGTGCAAATCAGTGTTATACAGAAAGTAAACTCTGCACTGGGGAAATGCATTCCACTGTGCAAATCAGTGTTATACAGAAGGTAAACTCTGCACTGGGGAAATGCAGTCTGCTGTGCAAATCAGTGTTATACCGAAGTAAACTCTGATTTGGTGAAATGCAGCTTGCTGTGCAAAACAGTGCTATACAGAAGGTAAACTCTGCATTGGTGAAATGCAGCCATGTTGTGCAAATCAGTGCCATACAGAGGTTAAACTCTGCCCTGGGGAAATGCAGCCTGCTGTGCAAATCAGTGTCATACAGAAAGTAAACTCTGAACTGGGGAAATGCATTGTACTGTGCAAATCAGTGTTATACAGAAGGTAAACTCTGCACTAGGGAAATGCAGTCTGCTGGGCAAATCAGTGTTATACAGAAGTAAACTCTGCTTTGGTGAAATGCAGCCTGCTGAAGAAGGGAAACTCTGCACTGGAGAAATGCATCCTGCTGTGCAAATCAGTGCCATACAGAGGTTAAACTCTGCGCCGGTGAAATGCAGCCTGATGTGCAAATCAGTGTTATACAGAAGGTAAACTCTGTACTGGGGAAATGCAGCCTGTTGTGCAAATCAGTGTCATAGAGAGGGTAAACTATGCACTGGGGAAATGCAACTTGCTGTGAAAATCATTGCAATACGGAGGGTAAACTCTGTACTGGTGAAATGCAGCCTGCTGTGCAAATCAGCACAATATGGAGAGTAAACTCTGCACTGGGGAAATACAGCCTGCTGTGCAAATCAGTGTTATACAGAGGTTAAAATCTGCACTGGTGAAATGCAGCCTGCTGTGCAAATCAGTGTTATACAGAAAGTAAACTCTGCACTGGGGACATGCAGCCTGTTGTGCAAATCAGTGTTATACAGAAAGTAAGCTCTGCACTGGGGAAATGCAGCCTGTTGTGCAAATCAGTGTTATACAGAAGGTAAACTCTGCCCTAGGGAAATGCAGCCTGCTGGGCAAATCAGTGTTATACAGAAAGTAAACTCTGCACTGGGGAAATGCAGTCTGCTGTGCAAATCAGTGTTATACAGAAGGTAAACTCTGCACTGGGGAAATGCAGTCTGCTGTGCAAATCAGTGTTATACAGAAGGTAAACTCTGCCCTAGTGAAATGCAGCCTGCTGGGCAAATCAGTGTTATACAGAAAGTAAACTCTGCACTGGGGAAATGCAGCCTGTTGTGCAAATCAGTGTTATACAGAAGGTAAACTCTGCCCTAGGGAAATGCAGCCTGCTGGGCAAATCAGTGTTATACAGAAAGTAAACTCTGCACTGGGGAAATGCAGTCTGCTGTGCAAATCAGTGTTATACAGAAGGTAAACTCTGCACTGGGGAAATGCAGTCTGCTGTGCAAATCAGTGTTATACAGAAGGTAAACTCTGCACTGGGGAAATGCAGTTTGCTGTGCAAATCAGTGTTATACAGAAGGTAAACTCTGCACTGGGGAAATGCAGTCTGCTGTGCAAATCAGTGTTATACCGAAGTAAACTCTGATTTGGTGAAATGCAGCTTGCTGTGCAAAACAGTGCTATACAGAAGGTAAACTCTGCATTGGTGAAATGCAGCCATGTTGTGCAAATCAGTGCCATACAGAGGTTAAACTCTGCCCTGGGGAAATGCAGCCTGCTGTGCAAATCAGTGTAATACAGAAGGTAAACTCTATACTGGGGAAATGCAGCCTGCTGTGCAAATCAGCACAATATGGAGAGTAAACTCTGCATTAGCAAAATGCTCCCTGCTGTACAATTTTACATTTATTTTCTTTTTCTGTTTTTATTCTCCATACGAAAATACTTTCCCCATGGAGAAACCCCTTTCCCCACACCTTTACAAAGTTTGGAGTTGATCGAAAGTACATCTCCCCACCCTGGAAGGGGGGTTACATTAGCCTTTAGCTGGAGTAAATATCTGACCATTTCTAGGGTGGGAAGAAATCAGAGAGGTTTTCATGAATGCCTACAAGTCACACGTTCGGTGACACTCATGAACCCCCAAGGCACCCCAACCTATGATCCGCCCACTTCCTACACTTGTATTGGACTATCCTTCATACTTGTGCACGGTCTTGGGGTAAAGGTTTGCAGCAGTAAAACCATTTACACCTGGCAGGTTGCCATTTTGTGACTCAGACCCAATGAAAGCGCCTTCGGAAAGCTTCTTAGCGCAGCCTACTTCCCCATCTGAGAAGCCTGGGCACTGGAGGCGGTGGGTGGCACTGGGCACATGCCAGCCGTCACCCCTACTTCTCAGGTGTGTGGAGGGTTCCAGGAAGCTGACAAAGACACCGAGAACGGCTTTTGAAAACTCGTGAAGCAAATATTTGCTCCGCAGATCGAGTGCGGCCGTTCAGCGGCCGCTGGCAGCGCCTCGGTGCTTGGATCCGTTTTCCAACTGAATCTTTTCTTTCTCCCTTTGTGTTTACCGTTCAATCGAGCAATTCATCACAGGGGAACCCGAGGAGGCCCCTGAGCCGCTCTCTCTCTCTCTCTTTCACTCTCTCTATGCATTAATATTCACATCATGTTTGCATAGCTGGCTCAGCGTTGCCACCACAGCAGCACCCCCTCCCCTCACACATCTTTACCTCGCATATCATCTGACAGGCTGCTAACCCAAGAACCTGCAGACACTCAGCACAGCCAGCAGTGCCTGGATGCAACCAGCAGACGATGCATAGCATGAAAACTTCGGGCCGACCCCGCCTGTTCTCGTTCGGGTTTACATCCATTAATGCAGCGATCACTTACCGGTAATAGCATAACTTCTCTCGCCGTGATAACTCACTCATTGAGGCCCCGTGCCTCCAATCACACACCTTCCCAACTCACAAAAGTCCCTCCCCCCTCCATACTTCCTGTTCAGTACCAAAGCCCAAAGCACCACATAGTTGGACAGGCCGAAAAAGAGCGGGAGGAGGGCCTGAGTCATCACGGGAAGAGAAGGACTCAGAGTAATGCATTACCGGTAAGTAATCGCACCATTGCCCCTTCGTCCCTCTCGCCGTGATGACCCCCTCATTGAGATGTACCAAAGCCGACAGCGGCCAGGACAACTGCACAGACAATGCAACACAAGGGCAAGCCACAGGCAAACCAAGGCCAGCACCGCGGAACACCACAAACCGCAACACCCAAATGTGAAACACGCCCCAGAGGGAGAGCCAAAGGGAAAAACAAACGACCCCAAAAGGCAAACCAACGGAGTACCAGCAAGAAGCAGAAGAAAATGAAGAGAAGGGGGCCCACCAGCACAAAGCCCGGACCCCCACCAAAGAACAAAATGGCCACCAACACCAGTAACCGGCAGACAGAAAATGCAAGGAGCCAAAACCAGCCAACTGGCGAGCCGATGGCAACCAAAACAGCACCAGCTGGGCGTCAAGACAGGACCCACAAAGTCCAAAGGCGCAACCAGGGGAACCGGAGAGGCCGCAACCCCAGAGGCAAAGCCCAACGAACAGAGCACCAGAGGGACAGGACGGAGTACCGAAAAACTCAGAAAAAGGACAAGGAACCAGGCCCGGGAAGACCAACAGACCTTCACAAGGGGGCCAGGGGCCAGAAACCAGATAAACCCCACCGGAGGAAATCAGCACCAGAGGCAGAGAAGCAGAAAGCAGAACCCCAAGTGACGGAGCACACCACGCCAGGACATGGCAGAAACCTCAGCACAGCCAGCCCAACGATCAGGGCAGGGGAGAAGAAGCCCCCAGGGACCAAAAGGCAGCAAAAAATTGCAGAAGGAACCCACCACCAAGAACAGCCAGCAAACAAGGCAACACGCAGGCACCAACCAGGAGACGGGGACACTGGCCTCAAGGCCGGACCAGGAACAGGCAAGACTGATACCACAGAGAATACACAGAACCGCAGAAGACAAGGACAAACGTGCAGGAGCATGAAGTCCATGGAAAATGACCAGGCCGAAAAGGACGCCAGGCCAGGCCAGCCACAAGGACCCCACTGGACAGGCAAACCAGAACTGCCGCCCGGCGCACCACAAATGGGAAGGCAGCCAGCCACCCACATCAAGACCACCACCAGCAACAAGGAACTAGCAGGCAAGGCCCTAAAGAGGCAGCCCGGGCACCAAAGAAGAAAGAGGGACGGATGGCAGCACACCACCATCCACCAGGCGAACCCCAGGACCCAAAGGTAAACAACCCCCAGGAGAAAACCAGGGCCAGCCAAGAAGAAGACCCAAAAGCAAACAAACCAAGGGAAGCCCAAGGGGGCAACAGCACAGCCCCAACCGCAAATGCAGAGGACGTCAGAAGGAAACAGGGACCCCGAAGGCCACCAAACAGCGCAGCATCCCCAAAAGGTAACCAAAGACGGACAGAACCATCCAGCAGGTCACAACCAGAGAAAATGACAGGGTAGGATAGCTGAGGAGGATGTCACAGACACCCCAAGAAGAACTGCAGACAAAACAACAAGGAATACAACACGGCGAGACAACCGTACGTGGACATCCGACACAAAGGACCCACAGGCACAGCCACAGCAAGAGGCAAAACACGTCACCCCAAGAAGGAAGCAGGCCACACCCCACACAAGGAAGAGCAGGCACCAAACCAGAGGCCAGGAAAAGATCGACAGGTCACCACCCACCGGCGAACAACTGGATCAGAAGGCAAAAAGCCTAAAAAAAGAATGAAGAGCAGCCAAGGGCCACGAAGGAATACTCCAACCGGAAAGGGGCAACAATGGCACCCCACTAACCAGAACCCAGGGGAAGCCGAAGACACAGACCATCACCACACCAAAGGGGGAGAAACCTCACACCAGAGCACAACAGCCCAAACAGACCCTGAAGCATCGAACAGGGACCCTGGCAGGAGTGCAGCAGCCTACGGAGACACCCACCGCCACAGCCAATGGCAAGCCGAACAGCGGAAGTGCAGAAACGCAAGAGAAGGGCAGACACTAGACACAGCCCACCACAGGAGCCTCGCATCCGGGGTACGCCGAAAGCCAGCCACTAACAACCCACTGCACCACAAGCAAGAAAAGGGAAGCACTGCCGCACCAGGCCAGTGGAAATAACGACAGTGCACAGGCCCTGCAAAGCAGAGGAAGAGGCGCGAACCGCACAAACAGGCAGCCACCACACCAGGAAGGACAGCCCAGCAGCATGCACAAGCAGCACGCCGACCACCCACGGCGACAGAGGGTAGGAGAGGAAATGGATCGTGCAGCACAGCGGGACACAGGAGCCCACACCCTGGAGGAATGGGGAGCAAGGCACTAAAAACAGGGAAGGTGGACAGCACAGCAGGCCACCCGGAACCACAACCAAAGCCACTGCGTCCGACAGATGACGGAGCCACAAGGCCAGCAACCAAAAAGTAGGGAAGCCACCAAACAGCCGAGGGGCAGCAGAAGTAACCCGGGCCGAAAGCGTCACAATGCGCAACCAAACCCCAGAAAGCCAGAAGACACCAGGCAGGCAGGAAGCCCAAAACACCAACATGGAAAAGGGATGGCAGCAGGAAAAAGCTGCACAGGCGGGACACACAGCCCAATGCGGCAGAGGGCACAACAGTGCACGAACACCCAGCCAGAAGCCAAAAACCAAAGAGGCAGAGGAAGTCCTAGCCAAGACATGCACCAGCCCCAATCCAAAGCAGCACTTCAGCCACAGAGACCCAAGAAGACGGAGGAGCAAAAAGCAACACCAAGGTAGTCGCCAAACCAGCGCCCAAGCAACCAAACACACCACCAGCCATCCGGAGGGAGTCACCGGACCCGTACACCTGGAAAAGGAAAAATGAGCAGGAAAGCCCAAGCCCAAGCCTGTAGCACAGGAAACAGGCGGCCGGACACGGAACCGGTCATGTACCCCGCCACACAGACCCCCACACACGGAGGCCCACACGGCAACAAGCCAGGAGAAGGGGCCATCAGGCAACCAGGCCCAAAAGCCCAGAGATGCGGAGGCAGAGCCCCCCGCAAACCCAGTAAAACAACAGCCAGAGAGTCAAAACCACGAGCGGAGAGAAAAAAACACCAGACAGCAAAGGAAGGGGCAAAAAGGAGGAAAACCGAAGCACAAACCCGCAGCACAGCAACAGGAAGCCGTGCAGGAAAAACCAGGCCTGCAGCCAACCAGACCGACCCCCACAGTGGAGGCCAATGTGGCCACAGCTTAGCCCAACAGGCAACTGCCTAGGAAGGCGAGGAAATGCGAAAAGCGCAAGCAATGGTGCCTGCCAGTGCCCGCCACCACCAACAAGGCAGCCAGGCGCAAATGGGACCGCCGGAAAATAGAAGAACACACCGGCTGAAGAGAAAGCATTGCAGACCCCCAGTCGGGGAAACCAAGACAGAAATCTACGCCCAACCCAGCCAGATGGAGGCACAGCAGGACTCCATCCGGGCGGCCCAACCCCGAAAGCCCCACACCAACCTCGGCCGGAGAAAAGCACCACAGACCACCAGCCAGGCAGCAAACAACCAATGGCAAAGTGTGAAAGGTCCAAACAGCGGGGCAACAGAAAAATCAAACAGCAAGCATCAAACAGACAGGCATTCGCAGAGACTGCAGGAGCAAACACCAGGCAAACAACCAGAGGAAGAAGAAGAAGCAGACCGGCACCAGACCACCGCCACAAAAGGAAGCACAGGACCTGCGTCAACGATCGCAAGGAAAAGAAAGAAGACAAGGCATGGAACCCAAACAGCGGGGATACAGCAATGCAGCAACCCACAAATACAGCGAGGCAAGGGAACACAACAGAAACCCACCGAAACTCGCCAACCCCGGCAAGATTCGGAGACATCACAGGACCCATTTGTTAACCAGCTCCCTTAAGACACTGTGACAGCATAGGCAGGATTCGAATCCTAGACCAGGGACAGCCTGCGCCACCAAAAGCACAAGACGGTGCCACAAGCCATAGCTCCTTGGTGACCATCCAGGAGACACAGACCCACGAAACCTGCAAAACAGCAAGAGCCGAAACAGCTCGCAATGCCATGGCCAGCAGAGGCAGGCCCAGCCACAAGCAAGCAGGCTGGGGCGGGCCTCTCCACCCCACGCTGCTCCAATGCTAACATCAACGAACATACAAAACGGAAACCTAGGCACACATCAATGTAAAATTACCACAATATGTACAGTGGGTGTTGCAATAGACAATACATAAAAACGGAAAGGAAATCTCTTCAAGGATGTCAATAAATGTTCAGCCTTTAAGTTTATTCTTTAGGTTTCGTTGATAGGAAGAAAAACCAGCCGACACGTGTTTCGTCGCGTGTGGAAATTACTTCCGCGACTTCCTCAGGGCTGAATACAGATGAAGAATATTTTGAATTTCCCTCAGCCGGTGATAATTCCAACCCGGCTGGGCAAACAAACCACCAGTCAGGGATAAGTCTGTTCATTTAGGACGTATCAACATTGCGGTAATGTAGAATATCCCGCATAGAAAAGGGTAAAAAATGACAATATCATTTAAAAATTGGCGATCGTCACATCAGGTCTGGGTGGACCAACTGCATCTCGGGATGCCGTGAGGGGGTTGGAAAACCGGAAGTTGGTCCACAACTTGGAACACAGTGATCTGCCAGAGGCGCACCCGCCTTGAGATCTATTTTAACGCTGGAATTACCTTTCCGGTTTTCCAACCCCCTCACGGCATCCCGAGACGCAGTTGGTCCACCCAGACCTGATGTGACGATCGCCAATCTTTAAATGATATTGTAATTTTTTACCCTTTAGACCTCAAATGCAAACAAAACTCGTCATTGAGAAGGTGTGCCTGAGATAATTAAGCGTCAAATGTGGGGTAAAGAGAAGGTGTAAAAGATAATTAATTTACTTTTGTCAGCACAGCAGAACAGGGCGTTGAATATATCCTTCCAAAATTAATTCAGCCCAACACTCTATATGGAATAGTGTGCTTTTTGATCACCAAAGTATTTTTAAGAAATAAAACGTTCACAAATTAATGAAGTACATATAGAGAGTGTACTGGGCAGCGAGTTATGCCAGGTTAAAGCCATGGAGATGTCCCCTCTAAGAAGAAAGTTACTTTTCCTGGCAGTGCTCACACACTCCTGGCATTTATGGTTCTTATAATGCTGTATTCCATTAAATATTGAAGAAGAAATATACAGCGAGACTATTTGAATGCATAACTTGTGACAGGCAGAGAGCGTCTGGGCTATTGGTGCACCAGAAAACAAGAGGAAACCTGTGAAAATTGTATATAAGATGTTTCCCTTCACCTTGTAGTTATGCAGTTCTATGCACCGTCACAAATTCCAAAGCACAAGTAAAGTGATGTAGGCTGCATCCATCTTCAGTCTGTATGTCAGTCGGTTTTGTTTGCTTGCTGAGAAAAACTCACCCCCGACTTAGAAGCCCACCAGATGGAAAGTCACCAGCCTGCACTGCCTTTAAACGTTTCAGCAGGCTTTGTTTTTAAGGAGGTGGAGAAGGGAGCAGAATGTTTTTATTTGGCCTCCCATGGGGCTTGGCATGAAAAGAAGACCGCTGATGGGGGGTATTTCTCAAATATGTAACCAGCGGATTCAACAGAAATCACCGCAGTAGATGCATTAACAACGTTAGTTATTCCCCAGTATTGTTTCATGCTGGGCCCCGGGGGAAGCAGAGTCGCAGACTAGTCTTCCCCCGGGGTCTTTCGCGCAGGGGAGGACCAGGCAGGGTTAAGGGGTGGAGTTAGGGGGTGGGTATAAGAGCGCAGGGGAGGAGGGCAACTTCCTCTTCCTGCGCTCGGCACCATCGGGAGGGCTAGTTTGAAAGGAGTGGGATTTAGATTATTAGTGGCAGCATAGGCAAAGGTGCTTCACTGCGGGGCGGCATTTTCGTCAGGCGGTTGCCGGGGTGTGCGGGAGCCACTGGCCGGTGGTTCCGTGGACTGCGGGCGATGGCGGGCGTCTCGGCCGATGAGGTAAGGGAGGCCTTGAGGGTGCTGGGGTGCGTCGGGCGGGAGGATCTCCTCCGGCCCGGGGTGCTGGGTGAGGCGAGGGTGGGGTTTACGCGGGCACCGCGGGCGGCTTCAGCTGGGGTGGCGGCGGCGGTTTTAGCCTGCCAAGAGGAACCGCCGCCGCTTGGGAAGTGCGCGGTTGGGAGGGGGCGGGACGCGCCCAAAAAGGAGCCCGCGCGCGGAGGTCGGCGGAAGAGCCTGCCTCCGCGCATGTCTTTCCCCCAGCTGGATTTTGTGCCCCCGGGGCCGACAGGACTCACGGCGGGGCCTGTTTCCACCGGGGAGATGCTGAATCCGCATGACGGCGCGCGAGTGGAGGAGGGAGTGGGGGTGGAGGCCGAGGGGCCCAGGCCGGTGCATCTCACGGAGGGAGACGTTTTGGAGAGTGTGGTGGTGGGAGGCGGGGTGGGGGGAGCGGGGGGCCCTGCACCTCGTTTTTGGAGCCTGGGTTGGGTACAGGGGGTATGGGTGAAGGCTTGGGGCAATGGGTGGACGCTCCCATTGACCTCTCGACTGGATCCAGGGTGGGTACGCCGGTTCCTGTGGGGGGCGTCAAGGGGGTGCGGGAGGTTTCTGCCCTGGTGGCAGGCGGCAGTGTGGTGGGGGGACCGGTGTCGGCTCCCCACCCTGGAATTTGGCAGCCTGGAGGGGGGTTTCAGGGCTACTGCCCCCCCTCCCCCCTCCCCTTCCACGCTGGGAGGCACTGGCTTGGGAGGACAGGATCAGGGAGCAGCGCCTTTTAGTGCAGCTGAACGAGGCGTGCAGAGCAGAATGCACCTAGGGCGGGTGTGGCCTGGGACGCTGAGGCCAAAGGGCCCCCTACTCCCACCTCGGAGGAGGAGAGGTGGGCGGAGCAAGAGGAGCTGGACAGGGCTGTGAAGGGCAGGCTGGGGGGGGCAGGTAGCCTTAGGGGGCCTCCGGGCCCGGTAGGGACGGCCGGGACGGCTTTGAGGCCCGATGGTGCCAGGGCCCACTCAGGTTGGAGCGGCCTGGGGGTAAGGGGGGATCCAAGCCGGCGGATGTCGGCAGAGTGCGGGGTGGCCCGGCGGGGCGCAAGACGGCCCCTGGATGCCTGCTTGAAGCAGTAGGGCGGTCCGCGGCGGCCATCCCTCCAGCGCGGGAGCGGGCTACGGCGTCGTGTATGTCGGGTGGCCGGGGAGTGTGTGCTGCAAAGAGTAAAGGCGTGAAACGGGCGGTGAGAGAGGTGTTGTGGGCACCTGTGGATGTGGAGCCGGAAGTGGGGTTGGACTATGATGAGGAGAGTGATGAGCTTGAGGATGGGGAGGTGAGGGATGACGACGACAGGACGGGGGGGGGGTGAAGAGCAACAGCGGATTTGGTGTTTTGCAGGTCCATAAGCAGACGAAAGGCAAGGCAGAGGCGGAGACACCCAAGGCTTCCACCTCCAGAGGACGGCCCGGAGAGATGCACTCATCACTGTCAGGTGAGGGACCTTGGTGGACGGCTTGGGATGGTGGGCCACAAGGGGGTAGGAAGAAGGCTTGTAGGTCGGTGGGTGTGGGGGAGGGGTCGGTGCGGGAGACCGGAGAGTTGCAAACAGACAGGCCGTCACGGGTCGACAAGCAGGTGGGAGGTAAGTTGGTTTCTACGGCTTGGGTTCAGACTGACAAGGTGGAGGGGAAGGACGATAAAGGGGACAAGTCTGAGGACAAACACCAGAAGAAGCTCCCCTACATGGGGCTGGCCATGCCCTTGGGTTCTCATTTGTCTGATAAGGTTAAGAGTAGAATTTGGAAACACGAATATGTAGACGTGTTTAAATTACTGCACAGGGAGGTGCAGGCGAAGGAGGGTTCCAAGGAGGAAGAGTGGGAGTTGACTAGACGGCCTAGGGTCCCTGTGACTATGGAAAATTGGACTTCGGCGTTTCTCATTTACGCTAGTATTTACTGTGAGAAGCACCTGGATAGGGCCATCGCGCTAATTAAGTATATGGACATTATCAGGAAGGCCCAAATGCAGTTCGGGGGGTTCGCCTGGCTGATCTACGACGAGGAGTTCAGGGCTAGGGTTAGCGCTAATCCGGACAAGCATTGGGGTGAGGTGGATCAGGAATTATGGATGCAGTGGATGGCATCCACGCACTCATCGGCGTCTACCCACACTGCCAGCGGTTTGACGGTGGCTTATCGGTCCTTTCCGCCGCGTCCCGCCCACAGCGGGGCGGGGGGGAACGCCGCCGGGGCCAGTAGCACAGGCCAGACCACTAAGCCAGGCGGTTATAACACCGGGGCCTGTTGGAGCTACAACCGGGGCTACTGCTCGCGCTACCCATGCAAGTTTAAGCATGAGTGCTCTAAGTGTGGAGGGAAGCACGCCCTTACACTGGTCACGCCCTCGGAGCAGTGGCGAAACGCAAAAGGGAGGGGACAGGCTGGACAGAAGGGCACCTACACCGGTTAAGGTGGAGGCGATGGCCCCGTGGCTCTCGTGTTACCCCGACAGGGAGGCGGCTTTGAGGATTCAGTGGGGTTTCACAGAGGGCTTTCTGGTGGGCTATCAGGGTCCCAGGGTGAGGAGATGGGCGGAAAATCTGAAATCAGCTAAAGAGTTGCCGGGAGTGGTAGCTGCCAAATTGCAGAAGGAGGTGGATGAGGGGAGGATAGCTGGCCCGTTTAGCGACTGGCCAGCGGATGACTTAATCATCTCCCCGCTGGGGGTGGTGCCCAAGAAAGAGGAGGGTAAGTTTCGCATGATACATCACCTCTCGTGGCCTGAAGGACAGTCTGTGAACGATTTCATCGCGGAAGTGGACTCAAGGGTGCTTTACGCATCGGTGGATGATGCGATCCGCCTCGTGCGAGTGTGTGGGCCGGGGGCGGAATTAGCGAAATGTGATGTGAGGTCTGCCTTCCGCCTGCTGCCCATACACCCCGTGGATTTCTCTCTGCTGGGGATGCAGTTCGCAGGGGCCATCTACGTGGACAAAGTTTTGCACATGGGATGCGCGATTTCCTGCGCGCCTTTTGAGCTGTTTAGCACATTCTTGCAGTGGACTTTTACACAGATTAGCGGGCACCGGGACGTTACGCACTACCTGGACGATTTCCTCTTTCTTGGGAGAGCTCACTCTGGGGATTGTGGCAGGGCCCTGTCACGGTTCCAGGAGATGTCGCACCATTTTGGTGTTCCCTTGGCCCCTGAAAAGACGGCAGGCCCATGCTGCAGTCTGACATTCTTGGGCATTGAGCTGGATTCCATTCAGTGGATGGCTCGGCTCCCTGCTGCTAAAGTGACGGAGATTCAGGCGTGCCTCTGGTGGGCGATCGGTGAGAAGAGGATCGCGTTGAGGGCGGTACAGCAACTGTTGGGTTTCTTGAACTTTGCGTGCAGGGTGGTTCGGGCGGGACGGACGTTCTGCAGGCGGCTTGGCATGGCCATGTCGGGGGCAGTTCTTCCGCACCACAGGGTCCGGATCTCCATGGGGGTTCGGGCGGACTTGAGGACATGGCTGACTTTCTTGACGGATTTCAACGGGGTGTCCCTGGACTTTGCGGAAGACAGGATGGTTTGGCAATGTCAAATTTACTCTGATGCAGCCGGGGCAGCTGGTTTTGGGCTCTTCTGGGATGGCAGGTGGTGCGCGGAGGACTGGCCAGCTCATTGGGTGAAGCAGGGGAGGAGCATTGCATTTCTGGAATTCTTTCCCTTGTTGGTGGCACTGGAGGCGTGGGGTCTTGAGTTTCAGAACAGGTCTGTGTTGTTCCACGTGGACAACATGACGGTGGCGGAGCTGGTTAACAGGCAGGAGGCACGGGACCTGAGAGTGCTGAGATTGCTGAGAAGTTTCATGTTGTTTAAGATTGAATGTGGTTTTTAGAGCCAAGCATGTCCCTGGAGCGAATAATGACATTGCGGATGCTTTGTCTCGTTCGCAGTGGCAGCGGTTCCGGCGATTGGCCCCAGGAGCGGATCAGTGCAAGACCAACTGCCGGATGGCATCTGGGCCTTGGGGGAGTGAGGGTGATAGGCCTGGTTGAAAATTCTGTTGCTGATACCACGAGACGAGCATACAGACTGGCGTGGGCGGAGTTTGGATCCTTTCTGCTTTTGGAGATCGCTCGGCGGTGGAGCAAGGAGTGTTGCAGTTTGTATTGCATTGCATTGACAGAGGGCTGACGGCTGCGACTATATCAGGGAAATTGGCAGGAGTGTCATTTTATTGTTGCTTGTTTTTTGGTTTTGATCCTACGAAAGATGTGATTATCAGTAGGGTACTCAGAGGTTGGGGCAGGGAGAGAAGGGGGGGTGGGGTGTTGCGAGAGGCGATTACGTTTGATTTGTTGGGCAAGTTGGTCGAGGTTTTGCCGCTTTGTTGTTATGATGCTTTTGAGGTGCGGGTTTTTCGTTTGTGTATGATCTGGATGTTTTTTGGGGCCTTTCGGGTGTCTGAATTGCTGGGCACGCGGTCAGTGTGTGGCAGGCGGTATGAGGAGATACGGCTGGATGGTGGGCGACTGGGGATTTGCTGGGTCACTCCAAAACGGATCAGTTGGGGCGGGGCAAGTGGGTTTGGTTGTGCGAGGCTGGTTGTGGGGGTGTGTGCCCGGTGGCTGAATGGAGGACGTTTGTGCTTTCCACACGGGTTGCGAGTGGTGCAATTTTTTGTCACATGTCTGGGGCGAGGGTGACTTCCGGGCAGTTGTTGGCGGTGCTGCGTATGGCCATGCAGCGCTTGGGTTTGGATCCAGCTGGTTTCGGGACTCACTCTTTCCGTATTGGGGCGGCGACAGCGGCGGCCCGGTTGGGGTGGTCTTGGGACAGGATCCGGCAGATTGGGAGGTGGAAGTCTCGGTGCTGTGAGCGGTATGTTCGCAAGTGAGAAGTTTGGGGACAAGATAGGGCGTTGGGGAATTGGTGTGATTGTTCTAGGCCTTGTTGCTAACATGTTTTTCTCTGCGTGGGTGGACCGGGGGCCAAGACGGTCACTTGGATCGTGGGGCATTCCTTCGTTCATTGGGCCTCCAAGTATGCAGAGCAACAGGTGTACGGCCGTAACCTGGGACTCAAAGGACAACATCACGAGGTGCATTGGTGGGGTAAAGGGGGGATGCGATGGGGGGCACTATTGCCCTGGCTCGCGAAGATGGTCCCCCAGAAGGGATGCCCGGATCTGTTGATCATACACTTGGGGGAGAACGATTTGGTTCAGCTGTCGGGTTTGGCGCTCTTGCAGCTGATGCAGAGGGATTTGGAAGTGCTGAAACGCAGGCTGGCAGGGACTTGCATTGCCTGGACTGAGTTTGTTCCTCGGAAAGTATGGAGGGGTGCTCTTAAACATGGGGCTGTGGAGAAGGCACGACGGAAGCTCAACAGAGCGATGAGACTCTTCTGTGGGGACAAGGACATTAAGGTCATTGCTCATGCTGGACTGCGACTGGAAGAACCGCTACTGTTTAGGGATGACGGAGTGCATCTTTCAAGATTGGGGAATGCTTATTATATGATGGAGATGAGAGATGTGGTCAGTAAGTTGTGGAATGAGTCGATTTGGTGTCACAGGAATGCTTGAATGGGTGTGGTTGAAAGATGCATTGTATGGGCCCTGGGGGGGCGGGGGCAGGTAACCGCCCTAAAGGGGGTTCCCTGGTTGGCGATACTTTGGAGGGGTGGGGGAGTCAATAGCGGGCACACCCATCCCTCGGGGGGGGGGAGATTGAATGATGTGGGGAGCTGAGGCATGACTGGAATGCCAGGTGATATTGGGGAGGATGCTATGAGATTTGTGAAAATGGATGAGGAATGGAATGGGCATGGAGTGGTTGGAGATGTGAGTTCAGAGTGGGTGAAGAGAGTGAAGGGATGCAGAGTTGATGTGGGGGTTTTGTTATTGATGTTGATGTTATTGGTTTATTGATTACTGTTGTGCAGCCTGGTCCTAATAAATGGCCTTTTACGCTTAAAGACATCAGCGTGGTCTGTTATTGCGCGATGCTGGGCCCCGGGGGAAGCAGAGTCGCAGACTAGTCTTCCCCCGGGGTCTTTCGCGCAGGGGAGGACCAGGCAGGGTTAAGGGGTGGAGTTAGGGGGTGGGTATAAGAGCGCAGGGGAGGAGGGCAACTTCCTCTTCCTGCGCTCGGCACCATCGGGAGGGCTAGTTTGAAAGGCCACCCACCCACCCTGCAGTTACTAGGGTTTGGAGGTAGGGTTGGCATGGCGTGCCAGTTTAGGACGGGCTGCGGGGAGGCGATACTTTGGAGGGGTGGGGGAGTCAATAGCGGGCACACCCATCCCTCGGGGGGGGGGAGATTGAATGATGTGGGGAGCTGAGGCATGACTGCAATGCCAGGTGATATTGGGGAGGATGCTATGAGATTTGTGGAAATGGATGAGGAACAGAATGGGCATGGAGTGGTTGGAGATGTGAGTTCAGAGTGGGTGAAGAGAGTGAAGGGATGCAGAGTTGATGTGGGGGTTTTGTTATTGATGTTGATGTTATTGGTTTATTGATTACTGTTGTGCAGCCTGGTCCTAATAAATGGCCTTTTACGCTTAAAGACATCAGCGTGGTCTGTTATTGCGCGATGCTGCAAAGACACAGATGCAAATGTATCTCAGACGGTTGGGACACCTGTCTAAATTCATTCCTGGCAGTCGAAATCACTAGAAAACCGAGGACAAGGGGGAGTTTCAAACCAGAGCATGTCCTACCTTTGACCTGCTATCACATGCAGAAGGGCCTCGTTTGCATTTCCGTTCTGCGGCTTGTATGTGGAAGGAGCGCCCCAGGGTCACGGACTTGAGTGCAGGGGGGAGAGTGCCCCGCGCATCGCAGACATTTCACCCAGTGTGAGCCGAGTCTTAGGGCGAAAGATGGGGGTGAAAGTGAAAGCCTCTGCCCCAACTGCAGGTGGCGAATTTCCCCTCCACCCCCTCTGACCCCCCAACAAAAAAACTAACACCTCTGAAGTCGTGGCCAATTTTTTAATAACACGTATCTGTTTTAATGGTTTCTGGTCAATCACGTTTAGTTTTAAACCTATATTACCCAATCCCTGCTCCTCCACTAACTAGGGTTCAGCACCAGGAGAGACAACACTGCCCTGAATGGACGCCCGTTGACTTTCCAGTTTGTAGTGAGATGTAGAACAGTCCTTTGCAGGGGCGGGATAGGGGGTTGGAGGGCATCAGAGGGGATGGGCAGGGCATTAGAAAATGGATTCTGACAGGAGAAGGGCTGGAAAGAAGAGGACCCCGATGAGGGTTAAAAAGAGCGTATGGGGAGCAGGAGATATATAGGGGTGGGGGAAGGGCGGAGTATGGATAGGGCTATAGGGAGTAATACTGGTGGAGGGAACTCAAAGGGGGTGGAGAACGTGGGGCTGGAAAGGAGAAGCAGAGGGTCCAAAGAAAGGTAGAAGGGGGATGAAGGGAACGGGACTAGGCGGGGTAGGGAGTGGGAGGGGAGGTTGGGCTATCGAGTGAGCAAGGTAGGGGGAAGAGGCTGAGAACCAGGGATGGGATGGGTGGGGGCAGGGAGAGGGGATGAGGGTGAACAAGCAGGATTGTAAAGGGATGGAGTGTGAGATCTAGATGGGGTTAAGAAGAGGGGGAAACAGAGGAAATAGAGCGCAGGAAGGACGAACACAGGACGGAGGGAATTAGGAGGCTGTTAGTGTTAATGTGGGGAGTTAGTAGAATGTGGAACGCTGGGGAGAGGATTCTGGGGCGGACAGCTGGGAAGATGAGGGCTGGGCTGTATGGGGATATGTGATATACTGATGGCAATTCTACACGGTAACTGAGTGAATAAATATCTTACTTGCACCGGACATCATCTTTTTTATTGGAGACGAGCGGGAGCCACTGGAAAGGGAATGCAGACGGATTTGGCAGTTGAGCAAGAGTTGGGAAGTGGGGAGGGGGTCTGAGCTCTTTACGAGATGGCAATGAACAGAACAGGAGAGCAGTTCGGGAGACTGGGGAAGAAATGTGGGTACCGAAGGAGAAAGAGCGGGCGAGGCTTTACTAAAAGACAGAGGTAAGTGCGGATGAACTGAGGGAAACTGGGCGTGGGGACATTGGCAGTGACATACATGGGGTGCGCAAAGGGAAAGAGAGCTCGTACTGAAACACGGATTGGCGCCTGTTTATATAAAACTATAGGAAAGCATGCCGTGCCTGCAGTAGGAGAAACTCATTAAAGAAAATAGTGCTTACAGACTAAATAAGACGTACCATGTAACAACAGAGGTAAAAGGACCAGCCCTCATGGGAGGTTACAAATGAAGACAAGGTGGTACTAAGGAGGGACTAACACACCTATTAACCAATCAGAAGCCAGCATTTACGAAGGACAATGACACAAGCCAATGACAAATATGGGCATAGAGTGGGCAGGGCTTCAAGTCCATACTCCAATACAGCATGGCTCGCAGAGCAGCGCATGGGCTGCCCAGGCTCGACCTAAAAAGGCATACACTGTCGACCACATTGCTGCCCTACAAATTTCCTTGGTTGAAACATGAGTTTGGCGATTACAAATGCTCCACTTGCCCTGGTGGATGGGGATGGATCTGACCTGCAGAGCCCCCCTCCCTCCTCTGGGAGGTAAATCATATGTAAAACCTTTGACAAGACAGAGAATGATGGAAAACAAGGCTTTTAAAAAAGGTAACTCGAACATAGCTGGAAGCACCCGTTTTATATAATAGGACAAAACCTGCCAACAAAAAGTAGAGCTGCAAGATACAGCTCTGTAAATACGTTTAACATAGAAGAATGAATATGACAATCCCCAGAAGATGAGCGGAGGAGCTGCTCGTGCGATGTGGACACCAACCACAGCTCAGAGTTAGAGGGAGAGACATCTTAAAGTCCCTGCGGCTCATCGTGCACCAGGCATCAGGATGAAGCTAGTTAGACATTGTGTTCCTTGGAAGCCTTTCCCACCTAATGACGAATACACCTCAGCTGTCTAGTGCCTGGAGGTTAAACCTCAAGCACTAGCTTTCTTTTTGGTCCTGGTTGACACCTTACTTGATGCACAAATGGCTTCAAAGGAAAACCCTGTGAGCTTTATGTGGACGAGGGCCATGGATATCCCTGAAAGTCTTTTCTCACTGCCTTTAATTCTGGCACGGTATAACTGCCATGCCTACTTGTATGTCTTTTTCTGATTGGGCAGCACTGGGTCCTTGGCAGTGCCCATTGAAGGAGTGGTCAACGCTGGCCAACCAGGGCCAGGACCACCCAGGCAGATTTTCAGCAGAGACATTGATTTATATAAATGATTCCTGTTTAAAATGCTTGCTAGTAAATGCATTCCATGTGGATATACCGAAAATCTGGCATGGATCTGCCCATTTCGGAATGGCTGTGGACACCCCGGGTCTATGAGATTGATGGCTAAAGATAGATCAAAGGCGGAGTAGACAAGGCGGTGTAGACAAACATATCACATGATTCCCCAATGAGCTCCCTTCAGGTCTCACTGAAAAGGGTGTCTTCACGTCAACGGGAGACAAACTGTAACAACTGGGGTTGGGTTCAGTCACATCTGTCTACAACGAGCCCTCTCTATCAGACGGACAGCACGGAGCTTCCATCTGTAGCGTCTTCTGACCCCAGGATGTAAGTGACCACATGCAGTATGGAGGGCACACATGATATATTTAATAACCCTCCCATTAAAACTGCCTGCCTCATACAATTGGACTCTAGAACTACTCACCACTCTAGAAAGACCATGTGCCACTTTCTACCTCCCAGAGCCATCCAGGGTTGTTCCCAACCTTCTGGCGGTGGATCATGTCATGTTTATAAGCACCCTCTGCGTGTTAAGAACAAGGGTCACTGCAGTGGTGTGTGTTTGTCGCAATGTTATCATATGACTGCTTGGTCTGTTAGGATTTTGGTGCACCGAGGTCTTCAGCTGCATGTGGCTTACCCGTGAGATAATGAAACAATGACTTCTAATACTCTCAGCACGTCCTCAACCTGTGCTCTGATAGCATCCCACCAGAGCAGCTGCACATGATTTCAGTTGTCTTTCACAGAATTGGTTACAGGTGAGTGGTTTAGTGCACGTGTACTCACCCACACGTTCAAGGAACTACATAACACTGGCCCGCATACCTCAACAATCGGATCTGCTTTCACAAACCTTCCAGACACCTCTGATTGTCTGGACTCCTGCTTGCACACATCTCACGCATATGGAAAACCAGATGCAATGGTCAACCCTTCTCCTACATTTCTCCTAAAGCATGTAACGACCTGCCACTACACATAAGAATCTCCTCCTCACTTCTTGAATTCTGCAATAAGGTGTAGGCCTGGCTTTTTGAGTCGTCCCTCTAGGCCCTCCATTTGGATAGGCTCACACTTGCTCCGTGCCAGGATACCCTTCCGGGAGAAAGTGCGCTTACAAAGTTACACAACATAATTAAGGCTCCCTGTTTTCTGTTTTTACGGATTTTTACAGATAAATACAGACAGAAAACAATGTGTTTTCTGTCTGCATTTATTTTTATAAGTGGATAAATACAGAAAATTGTGCTTCTTTTAAGTGACTCTCCGTGCTGTCTTTCATGAATTATAGGCCAGCAGCTGAGCAGATGGACAGCATGGGAAATTAATAAACAGGATGACATTTCTTTAAATACCAGCATATGTCAACATAGATTTATGTTATAATGCTAGTATTTACCAGTGGATGTGTTGGTGTGTAATATTTGGCAGCTTAAATAGCTAAAACATGACAGACATCAAAGTATGAGTGCACGTCTATCAGTTCAATAGATATGGAAATGTACAGTTTTACAACTTCATTTATACACAAAACACAAAATAAATATGGCTAATACAGATAAAATGGCCAAAAAAATAAATATGGATAAATACAGACGGAAATGGCTCAAAAATAAATACCATAAAACGGGAGCTCTAAACATAATTTAACAGGTGTATGTTAGCTGAGTGCAGGAACCTAGTGAACTGACTGGAAACTCCCTGAAAAAACAGCCCGGCAGGTGAATAATAACACACTGGAACTAGTCAGTGTGAGCAGAGAGTGGAAAACGGCCAAAAGTCACATACATTTTTAGTTACCTGTGGTGTTTTCGATGCAAAATGTGTGAAGTGAAGTATTACCCGTGAGCAACTCAGACCAGCATTATTTCCCAGAGCTTTCCTACTCCTGCACAAGATCACGTTTACTAAACGTTGCAAACAGCTAAGCACAGTTCTCTATGCTAGAAGTCCAAGCAAGTTTAAGTCTTTGACAACTGTGCAAGTCCATGGTCAACGGTGTTCTCAAAATTCTGTGGTTCCCAAAATGACCCATAAGAACACATCATGCAGAGAATTTGCCACGTAGCAAAGAATCTGATGATGTTTGAAACCTGTAGCAAAAGATGAGGTTTTGTGCATTCCCAGTGATCCTAAAATAGGCCCATTCTTTTGTTGCATTCTGTCCCTCAACTAAAAAAGAACTTGTCTGTCCACCTTCCTGTGGTTACAGCCATTTAACAGCCCAGAGTAATTACCAGTGCCTGAGTCAATTCTCTTGTCACATTCTGTGTTTTTCTTAGTGCAATCTATCACTTTTCCCACTTCGCTTCATGACGCGCCAGCGGCTTTCATTATCCAGATAAAGGGGGCTTAACATGACATCAAGAAATCAATTCTTATCAAAATCATTCAGTATTGTTCAAGATAAGAAATCGATCAACTCAGCTGGCAGTATTTTGTGTTCATTGCATTTCAATCAAAGTACTTATTTCATTAGGGGTTCACAACCAAACAATACTTCAATACATTGATAACAGAACCAAAAAACCTTCTGAGTTAGATTTCGCTAGTCATCAATGTAAAATAGCCCATTTCATATAGTATCCATAATGGAGACTGTCCTACACATAGGATCACATTCTTTGACCTTAGCCAGCGCTGCTCTTCATGATACAGTCCCTGACGAGTTTCCAAGGTGCGCATTAATTGAACTGAATTGAATTATGAACTGCTTGCATCACCAGTTGCAGACAGCCTCTTAAGACATTGGGGCATATTATCAAGGAATAGCGATATTTATCGCTAACCGCGCTTAGCGCGAATTTTATTAACGCCGCCTATCGCTGGAAAATATCGCTGAGATAACACCCTATTAACAAGGTTTATCTCCATAGCAATAATTTTTCCAGCGATAGCGGCAAAATGCGAAAATATCGCTGGAAAACCAACGATATTCTCGCATTAACGCTAAGGTGGATTCAGCATTAGAATCCACCTCCTATACTTTAAACAGGTAAGTCATCCTCACTAGCAGGTGATAAAATCTAGCGATAAACGCGCTTAGCGCGAATTATTTTATCGCATCGCCTGCCTTGCTAATAGGGGGTAGTGGTGTTAGCGACTGTTTTCAGTCGCATTTAGTAGGGAACGCCTGTTAGCGACAGCTTGCTAATAGGGCGATAAAAATATCGCCGCTTTAGCGGCAAAAAGTGCCGCTACAATGGCGATAAAGCCCTTGATAATATGCCCCATTATTTTTTGGGTGTCTTTCAAGTACATAGCGAGTGGGTGAGATAGTTCAACAATTAGCCGAACATATTTCTCAGTGTCCAATGCAATATGCATATGGGTTTCATGGCTCGTCTCGGGTGTCATGACAGGTATTAGGCAGGGTTTTGGGATCCTGGCTGATAAAACTGGGAATATTCCTTAAGTTGGGGGACCCACTTTTCTATCCCTGGCCGGTGTTTTGAAGATGACCCATGGAACAGAGGGACCATTACCTAATTGTCAGACATAACTTGAAAGGAGTGTCTGTATAAGCACTGACGGAACGGCCGGCTCCCCCAAGAATAGCAATTGCTTCCATTTCAATATGTGTGTATCACTGCGCACTCGGTGTTAGTGGCCTGCTGGAATAAGCAACTGGCACCCACTCTCCACAAAGTTGCTTCGTAGATAGTAAGTACTGCTCTGAGTCTAGCCGGACTGGCATCTATCGCTAATTTAGAATATTTGTATGGGTCGAAGTAGTGGAGCATTGTTTATGTTAACAGAGTATCTGTTGTAACTTGGAATGCCTTCTGCTGTCAATGTTTGTACTTGGTGAGTTCTTGTAGAGACCCAGTGAGGGATGTTAAATCTAGGGGAGGGCAGAACTCGCAGAGTTATACTCCACATGGTTCCGCTGAGTTACACAAAAACTTTGCAAGACTCCGCAGAGTTCCACGAACGGCAGAGTTGTGGCACGTCAAATTGCTTGTGCTGATTTTTAGTACTTCGAGTTTGTCTGGTGCTATAAAAATCAGCACAAACAGCACCATGCTGCATGTCAGAGGACGCTGCTTCTTTCTGCGGCTCAAGTAAATTTTCAACTCAAGGGGTAGCTTTCTCACCACGAGCAGCAGCTTTCTCAACAGGAGCAGTAGCGACCTGCCGTAACCCTCCTCATTGAGAAATCTTTCTGAGAGGCAGTCTATCGCTTGATTTTCTCACTTGCGCTCACCTACCTACCATTGGCGAGCCGCTTGCGAGAAAAAACTCTGCCACGTAGCGGTTGGTGGAGTTTTCCAAAGCTCCATGTGGAGCACAGAGTGGGCAAAACTCCGCCGACGGAGCGGAGTTTACCGCCCACCCCTTGTTAAATCCTTGATAATCCCTCAGCTGCATGCAGCCATACCAAGGAAACTTCTAACCTCAGAAATCAATGTCGGTGGGAGTGCCAATTTGAGATAGTCTACTTGAGATGGAGCCACACCCTAAGCCAAGAAGCGATAGCCAAAGAAAGGACGCATAGCTTCAAAAGCTTACACTTTTGGCAATTGGGAGTCAGCCGACAGTCTTTCAAACTCTGCAGGACAGATTGCAGTCAAGAGTTATACTCGTAGAGTATTTGGCATGTACCAGAATGTCACTGCTAACATTTTTCACCACGTTAGACCAAACCCTTGACCTCCAGAATAGTATGCTCAATGATGTTAGCAGCTTCAAGTTTCAACCACAGTGACTCCATCTTGGACCATAAGCGAATGCTGCCCATTGATTACGTAGTACTACCAGTTGGATGGGGTGATTGATGTGAAACTGAATGGTTTTTCTTTTCCAAAGCGAAAACGTTTGGCATGCATGGTCGTATAGTGACTTTGTTCTTACCTGATTTTATCGTTAGATTCCCTGATCAAGGGGTGATCGATATAGTTGAGACTGGAAAGCATTCCAAAGAACATGCCAAAATATCTGTCTTGTGAATTTGAAGGAATAACAGATTTTATGTTACAAACACCATTAGGATTGTGGGAAATTGCTGAGCTCTGAAGAAGCGATGGGGCCAGGGGCGTAGCTTGGTCAATAAAATTGGAGGGGGGAGCCTCAGATTTTCCAACAATCATGTTGGCTTTTAATGTTAAAACACATTATACGGCAAGCAGGGCGCATGAGAGGGGCTTCAGTGGTGGTGGAAAGGGAGAGGAACGCGGATTGCTAGGACCACTAAGTGAGAAAAAAGACAATATTTTGTAAAATAGCCAACATTTTGGAGAACTTTTAAAGGAGGGAGAGTGTGCGTTTGTGTCTGTGTGAACTCTGACAGACACCTCACCATAACTGACTGAAAGCACCTGTACCCAACTATTTATTAGAAAATGTATTTATTAGGGGGATGTAACACTCTAAACACCCCCCCCTGAAGCTACGCCCCTAGATGGGGATGTGAAACATGTGTTGGCAGTGGCTGTATTGTGTGAATAAAAAACGACCAATAGGATTGGCTGTTGGAGAAGTGTGAAGCAAGTGAGCCGACAGCCTCTGAGACGACCTGCCACAAATCTGGGTGCTGCGAGCACGCATGAGGAAGAGAAGTTGCGGTCTCCTACTTGCACTGAATGTGGCGCTGTGACTAGGGGGAATCCAGCTATGAGCATCAGTAAGTAATGAAAGAGTGTTTGCTTGTTCTTGAACTAAGGATGCCATGGAACAATCGCCCTGTGAGGTGATGCAGGCTTCTGATGGGCACTTCAGATGTTTTGGGGGTGGAAGTATTGATGGCTCCGTCATGGTCCTGAGGCTGCGCTTCTATTTGCAGCTCCGTGGCAAGGCCATCAAAAATCCCAAGTGCGCATGCGTTGATGGTCACTCCCACTCCCATACATGCACAGTTAATGTGGCTGCTGGCCTGGTGCTGTGCAGGGGGCGGCACAGATCATTTCTGAATAGCACCCATGGGCTTTGGATGAGAGCACACCACCACCCCTATAGAGGAGCCACCAAGCTCTGTAACGACATCTACAGTGGCATCAACTCCCCCTCTGGTGTATGGGGCACTATGGATCCTCCTTTCTCTCCTTCCTTGACATGCTGTCTACAATGAACTGAGGTGTATCTGTTTGTAATTTTACAGAGCTCAGACATGGTCCGGAGGCATCAGAGCCCGTTACAAGAATACAGTTACCAGACAAACACAACAGGAGCACATTAGAGATATAACCCAGCGTTGAATTTTTGGTGCATTTTATATTTTTGTGCATTATTAACAACATGCAGAACGTGGACTTACTCTAGAATTTACATGGGTGCACTGGCACGGTGCTATCGCATCTCAAATCAATTTGTATGACTCACAGAAGTGTGTTTCCTGGCTCTTGATACATAGGCCTCAATTTAGACCTAGATGCCATCTTGTTCAAAATGGATGTCTCCTCTTGCATATTCACTACTCATCATTACTGGAGCACACAGTCAAGCAGAGTCATGTTTGTTTATTTCTATGAGCTTGTTCTTGCTGTTCTCAAAGTAAACTTTCCAAAACGGACACACAAATGTTGCTTTTCCCAAGGCCCTTGCGCTAACTCACTGTCCTTCCTTTATTCACAATAGTTTACTGTTGTTCTTGTAACTGGTTTGTCTGCCATCTCTGGGTGACATTAGCATAGAGTGAGTAGACTCAATATTCATGTAGTGGCACAGAGCTTCGATGCGCAGCCAATACGGCGATCCATAGAGGTGTCCACTGTCCTGCTGAGAGCGCACTTCTTTTGCTCACACCATGAGGATTTTCTAGAAATGAATGATTTCCTAAACAAGAACACTGGATACAAACCCTCCATTTTTGGGGATGAGCCAGAGTTTTCCTGAAGTCTGCAAGGGATGCTGTCACTGTTCTTATTGATTTTGCTGCTCACTCACAATTATTCAGATTTTGCACTTTATTTTGTATCTCCTATTTACAGAAGAGCCTTCGTGGCAATTGACTTGAGGTATTGTGCATTTGTGATTCCTCTACCACACCTTTTGAATTTTTGTAATACATCTTTAAAATGTATTTCTGCAGCAGAACTGAGTTATTGAGTCTGTCCTTCATTAATGGACTGTGGGGCATATTAGCAAGAAGAGGCGATAATCATCGCTAATCCTGCTTAGCGTGATTTATTTTATCGCCGGCTATCGCTGGAATATATCGCCACGCTAACGCTGTATTAGCGACATTTAGCGCTATGGCGATAAATATTCCAGCGATAGCGGGAGGGAAGGGCCAACATCGCGACAAAACCAGTGATGTTGCATGGGGGAGGTGGAAAACCTTGCTGATACGACCCTGTGGTCGTATCAGCATAATCCACCCCCCATGTAATGTATGGCTAAGTCAGGAAAATAGCAGGTGATAAAAAAATGGCGATGGCCCCGGTTAGCGCGACTTTTCACGTCGCTAACCGGGGTCAGGGACTCCTTGCTAATAGGTGATAGGCCTGTTAGCGTCTGTTTACAGGGTATGTTGGTCGGGAACGCCTACTTTGCATGTCATTAGCGATAAACATCGCTGACATGCAAAGCGGCACCCAAACCGATCGCTTTCGTCAGAAAGTTGTCGCTAACTGCTGTTAGCGACAGCTTGCTGATAGGGCGATAGATTTATCGCCGCTTTAGCGGTAAAAAGTGCCGCTAAAGCGGCGATAAATCGCTTGTGTATTTTATGTGCTGAAAGGTCAGTTATCTCAGGGACACATCGCCGCATGAAATTGAGGTTTAACACTGTCTCCGATTCATCCGCCCTGAGCGTGCTGTTGAGGTAATATTTTGGAGTGTAAAATTTTAGGGATTCCCCGTAGCCCAGTGGCGTAGCTAGGCACTCTGCCGCCCGTGGCGGTCCCTGCCTTCCTGCCTTTTGCCGCCGCGCTGAGGGGGGGGTGCTGGCGATGATTTTTGCGGCCACCGCCGCCGCCCCCGAAACTCGTGCCGCCCGGGGCGCACCGCCCCCTCCGCCCCCCCCTTGCTACGCCAGTGCCGTAGCCACAGTCCGAAGAATTAAAAGAAGATAATCAAGAATAAATTGGAATTAAGCTGTACACGAGTGCAGTGCCCAATTATTCAACACAGGAGTGCATTACAGATATAGCATAGGAAAAATTACAAAAAAACATTCAGGAACAAGCGGGAGAAAAAGTGTTTAACCCAACTGTTTACCAAAAAGAAGAGCTGTGAGATCTCTTTTGAAGGGAGCATGGCATGCGGTCTTATGGAGGGTCGAATTGAGGGAGTTCCAGGTTCTTGTGACTCTTCCTGAGTTTGAGTGATCGATGAATCACTCCGATTTGAAGGTGGGGACCTACAGGAGAAGGGGTTGAGAATTTCTTGGACCCTGTTTCTTGCCCGAAATGTTCTATTTTTCAGTTGCATACGTTGCCAAAGAAGAGTGCATTGCCTTTTATATGGTGCAGGCGTTTTAAATTGAGGTCTCGCCTCTGCAAGCAATAATTCAAAGTAAAGCTGTGTAGGAGTGATGAGGTCAAATGTCTTGTGACCTGTACAAAGGGGGCCGCAGCATGTACAATTGCTCTGAGTGGACCTAAGTGAACTTTGTAAACACCTGAGAGGAGTGAGATCTCAAAGTCAAGTCTGGAAAGAACCAACAGTTGTACAAATGATCTTAGATCCTGTTCTGGGAGGAGCTGCCTGAGCCCCAGAGCAGCCTTAGTTGGAATGAGAGATCCTGGCCATGATTGTGATGTGACTCTGGAGGGTGAGTCGGCTGTCGAGGGAGAGGCCGTGTGACTTAGCATTCTAAGCAATGGAGGGCCAGCACTCCTGGACAGGGAGGAATTCCACCCAATCTTGCACAGATGGGTTGACTTTCTTCAGAGACATCAGAAGGAATTCAGTTTTCACAGGACTTAGTTTAGGATGGGGATTGACACCATTGATTGAATTCTTATCAAAGTGTTGGATAGGAGGGTGATGTCGTTGGGGAGGTAACCTTCAAATAGATTTAGGTATCATTGCCCTACAGGTGACAGAGCATTCCAGAGTTACCAATGGTCAAGATAGAGATTGAATAATTTTGGAGAGAGGATTGAGGCTTGGGGCACCACTTGCTACAGGCTAACTGGCTTTGGGACAGAGCTCCCAATTTTTACCACTTGAGATCAGTTTATCAAATAGGATGTGAACCAGTTAAGGACTACAACTTCAATTCCCATTCAGTTCTTGAGGGTGTTTATCAGAGCACAGTGGTTGACTCAAATGCAGCGGGAGATCGAATAGAACAAGAAGACATGAATTTCCACAGTCAAGGATGCAGAGAGCATCGTCCACAGTCTGCAGGATTGCAGCCTCGGTGCTGTGGCCCAGTCTGAAACCAGATTGGAGAGTGTCAAGTAGGTTGTTTGCGTGGATGTCAGATGACAGTTGTGAGGCTATGCAGCTGTCAATCACCTTACCTAAGACCGGGAGGGTGATGACTGGACGGAAGTTGGTAAGTTCATCGGGGTCCAATGATTGTTTTATTAGAAGGGGTGAGAGTTAGCCAATTTTCAGACTGTCTGGGAACTTACCCTGTTGAAGAGAGGAGGTGACTGGGGTGGATGGAAAGTAGCTGTTTGGCGAGGTTTTTACTGATGGAGCCAGGGATGGAGTGCCAAAGGTTGTTCGAGGGTTTTGACTTGGATATGGTCACCCGTTGTCTTGTCTCTATAACTGGGGTGAAAGAGGATCATGGCTGCTGTGATTCGCAAGATAAATTCTTAGCAGCTTTAATGTTAAAGGCAGCCAGCAGAAAGATGTTTATGTCCTAGATTTGTTTGTCGAAAAAATCCACATAGTTGTTGCATAAGGCCTCGGAGGACTTGGGTGGGATACTGGAAGTTCCTAGCAGTTTCCAGGAGGGATCTGATATGTGATGACTTGGCTCTGAAGAATTGATCTTTGTACCTTTATCTCAAGGGTCTCAGCCTAGCCAGACTTAGGGGGGAGGGGCTTGACTCCATTCTTTCTCAAGCTTCCTGAGATGCTTCCTTTCTTCCTAGAGGTCTTTTGAGAACCACGTTAGAGAAGGTTTGAGTCTGCTGCACTTGCTCTTGAGGGGCGTGAATTCATATATTAAGGCCTCAATGCAGTTATTAAATTTGTCAGTGGCCTTGTTGATGGCAAGTTGGGGAACTACCTTTCAAAGCAAGATTTGCGTGATTAATGGATTCGATGTCCCTAAACCAGAATTTGTCCTTCTTTGGTTGACCAGAGGTTTTAGTGTAAGTAACGGACACTGTGAAGGGGATTAGAAGGTGGTCAGACCAGTTTATCGGGATTGGATCATTGATTGTTAGGTGGAGAGCTCTAGACAAGGTCGTATCTACTGTGGAGCCCTTGCAGTGTGTGGGTTTCTGGCAGGTTTCTCGGAGTTCATTGTTGCTCTGAAAGAGTAGATGGTGTCCATTTGTTTGTTGCCCTGGGTACCTCAATGAAGATTGCAGTCACCGAGGAAGATGATGCTGCTGGAGCTGATTAATTGGGAAGAGAAGAACTACTTGCATTCTTCAACAAAAGTGTTAGGGGCATATTCACAAGGAGCTATCGCCAAATTAACGGCACTTTATTGCAGCCAAAGTCGTGATAAATTTAACCCCCCATTCACAAGCCGGTGTTAACAGCCCACAGCACCAGTTTACCCACGATAGCAGCCGCAAAAAACATTGCCACAGAGGACCCTCACAAATATCGCTAATGAGATGCAGAGTAGGCGTTCCCGTGACAAAAGCCGAGACAACAGCACACCTCAACATTCACAACGGCCAGCCACATCCGCGATAAAAACACAAAACAGGCGATAAGGCGCGTTAGCACCAGGAAATCTACACCTGCTCTGACCTGGTGTAAAGTCGGACGGCAGCCAGCACCACAAAAGGGAGCACAGCCCAGGGCCACATCCGTAGGGCAACAGATGCCATGGAGCCACCCATCATGCGACCATCGTGCCACTAACCCTGTTCAACGCCAGCCGGCTACACGTGGTGCCACTAACCCTGTTCAATGCCAGCCTGCTACACGTGGTGCCACTAACCCTGTTCAATGCCAGCCGGCTACACGTGGTGCCACTAACCCTGTTCAATGCCAGCCTGCTACACGTGGGGCCACTAACCCTGTTCAACGCCAGCCAGCTACACGTGGTGCCACTAACCCTGTGCAACGCCAGCCTCCTACACGTGGTGCCACTAACCCTGTTCAATGCCAGCCGGCTACACGTGGTGCCACTAACCCTGTTCAACGCCAGCCTGCTACACGTGGTGCCACTAACCCTGTTCAACGCCAGCCGGCTACACGTGGTGCCACTGAACCTGAACAACGCAGGCCGGTGGGGCCATCCAACCTATGCTGGAGACACTCAGTGAATGGTCCGTGCTGACCGCTGCCTCAGGCCTACACCACGGTCAGGTAGGTCACACATTTGGAACTGAGTCTTGATTACACCATGGCAGTGATCATCATTTATGGCAGAGAACAATTCACAATACACCCTCCGATGTGGTGGCAACAGGTCTGTGCATGGCATCACAACCACACATGTCTGTGGGCCTATGCGGACCACTGCCCTCGGCCTAGGCTGCGCACGAGTGGGATCACAGATTTGGAACTGAACATCGGTAATTCAAGAGGAAGAATACATTTCTTTGCACGCACGGAGGGGCGTAAGAGGATGACACGTTGCAGTCCGGAGGGAACAGGATCAGCGTCACGGAGGTGATTGAACACTACCGACAACTGCCACTGTGTCACCAACTCTGTGCCTCGCGAGCCAACGACCCGTGGCTGTGGGCCAATGCTGACCGCTGCCTCCGGCCTACACTGCGGTCCAGTAGGTCACAGAGCCTTGATTTGGCAATGTCGGAGTTCACATCTGTGTACCGGCATCATCGCAGACTGCATGCCCTCACACCACCTGTGCCGCTAAGTCTGTTCCCCGACATTCATGGACACTCACTGGTCGTACATTGGTGGTGTTTGAGTCTATGGAGTAGGGTCTAGTTTTCAGCCTCATGTAGCTGATCCCGAATTGTTGTTGCAAACGAGGGTTGCGCTTTCCACTCCTCCATTTGCTGCTTCCAGATGACATCACACCTTCCGCATCATGCCCTGGAGGACACCTTCCACTGTCCCCCGAAACCCTCCGCAACATACACCTCGGACATTGATGGGGACCCGCTCAGGTCGCATGGCCCATCTGACTGCACCGCAAGTCACCGTCCCGTGGCTGGGTGCCTGTGCCGGCCGCAGTGCATCCGGGGCCACTAACTCTGTGCTGCTCAGGCCTGATACCTCTTCTTCTGAGACATTGAATGGCCTCTGTGGCGATGGTCTTGGGGTCATCAACGCCATGTGTCTGTGGCCCTTCACTGTCCTTCTCCTCCGGCCCCAAATGCGGTCCACCAGGGCCCACACATGGCATGGAGTCTTGACCGGCCCGGACGTCGCATCACCGCAGGGGGCACACGCCACCACCGCAAGGACCACCTTCAACCGCCATCTGCCAGAGTCGAAAGGGTGGTCCTGACAGACCTATGGAATTGCTCAGGCCTGTTGTGGATGCCATCATCGGCCTGATACCCTGCTCAGCACTCCAGGTGCCAGTGACTCAGTGCACCGCAAGCCATTGTCCGTTACTGATTGTGTTTTGTGCTGTTGTGAGGTTGCGCAGCAATTTCACCTCATGCAGTGGGGAAGACCTGGGACTATGATGAGGAAGATGTGTCAAGTGTGCGGAAGGGAGAGGGCACAGACAACGGGAGGGCAGGAGGCAACAGCCCCAAGGCAGGAATGCAGACTGGTGGTGGTAGTCAAGCTACACTCCCGGATCTGTTGCTGGGTATTGCGCTGTGGATTGCGGACCAACTGTCACCTCAGGCAGTGTGGGAGACCTGGGACGTTGATGTGGAAGTTGATGCAGATGTAACACACCCCACTGCATCTGCATCAGGACTAACCCGAAGGGACACAATCCTGGCAGTTTCTTCACATGAGCGCGCTCTTCTCTAGTGTGCCCCTGCCTCAGTGCACTGCAACTCAAGGAACGTCCAGACTGAATATTGGGTGACCTCTGTCCTTACTCCGGATCTCTCCTTGTTGCTCTGCAGTTGACTCTGTTATGCTGGTGTTTTCTGTTTCCATTGCACTGGTGTCCACTGTTCAGGTTGTTGGCAGCACCAAGCACTCAGTGCGGGCTGGCTTATACTCACCCCACACACATCCAGCACAGGCGTCACTGTACATGTGGCCCTGCCAATAAAGGGGCCGGGTGCACGTGCCCGTGGCCAGTTCAACATGATATGTGCATGTGTCTCTGTGGAGGTGTGGGTCTCCTTTGTGGGGTGGGGGGGTCCCTGAAGGGTATTGGACACCCACGTATGTGTTCTAGTTCGCATTCCATGGGTTCGGCAACACCCTCACCTGTTGGGCCACCTCCTTTTGGCGTTCTGCCACCTGGCATTGGGGTGCCATGTGTGGGTGGGTGAAGTGTTGTGAGGCAGCCGTGATTGCGGGTGCTACATACTGTGTGGTCTGTTGCAGGGGCTGGGTTCTCCTCTGAGTAACTTGTCTGCCCTGGTCCTGGTGGTGGGTTGTGTGGGATGTCCATGGGCTGTTGTAGGGCGTCGGGGGTGTGGTGTTCGTCTCGGGCATCACTGATGGGTTGTCTGTTCTGACCTGCTGGAGGTGTTGTTTGTCCCTCTGCATTGTGAAGGGGAGGTGCATGCTGGCATTGTGTTGGCGCCTTGTTCTTGTCGACATGCAGACTGTGTGACGATGTACATTGTGACTGTTTTGGCGGTGGTGGCTATTTGAGTTGGGACAGTGTCCATTTGGCCTACATGGCTGATGTGGGGTTGTAGGGGTAGATGTGCATCTCACAGTTCCCTGCTCTGTCCGATGTGATTGTTCTGTTACTGTGCCTGGTTGGACCCAGTTGTGTCCCCTGTTCTGCAGTGTGGGTGTTGCACTTTGTGCCACATTGTCATGGTATGTGCTGTGATTGCTATGTGTGTGTGCTGCAGTGTGCCACGGGGATGGGGGACATGTCCCTGGGTAATTGTGGGTGTGCAGTGTGTTACACCTCATTGTGCATGTGTGGCATTGTGCCCATCACCCACCGTCCCCCCAGTCCCTGTTGGATCCTCACCCTGTTGTTGTTGTGTCAGGTCCTGTTGGGCTGTGTCCGTACTCCCTACTCCTTGCACCCTCTCCACACTGATGACTGTGGCCTGGGTTTCCTCCTGCTCTTCCTGTGGTGCTGGACTGCCACCTCCTGTCGCCGTTGCTGCCTTCCTGTTGGCAGCAGGTTTGTACCTGGTTTAGGTTGTCAGGTCCTGCCGGCGCCTCTTGGCCTCCTGGATTGGCCTCCTGGGCTCTGCGACTGCATTCCAGGCGGTCTGCTTGTGGGTCATTTGCTGGTAGTGTTCTGTCACCTCCGTGGCCTTGGTCTTGTTTTCCTGCGGTCTGCACCCCGTCTTCCTCTCCCTTTTCTCCTTGGCCTTCCCCGACCCACTTGTTCCTTGCTGGTGGTCTGTGGGGGTTGTGGTGTTCGCGTTGCCCTCTGCGCTGGGTCAGGGTGCATGGATGTTGCTACGTGCTTTGGCTTGTTTCTGGTGTGCTGTGCCTGTGGTTTTTATGGTGCAATTGCCCGCCAGACGCGTGGGAGTTGCAGGCCTGAGGCTGCTTTTCGCAGCGTTTTGTACCGCGATTGGCCTCATCGCATGATTTCTCGCGTTTGCGTTTTGCATTTTTTGGGCGTGGTGTTGATTTACACGCTGACATTTGACGCGTTATCTGGTGACTATCGCATGCTACCGCCTTGTTGTGAATTCCACGTTGACACAGGGTTATTTTCCCGTGATAGGCTGCGTTATTGAAAGTTGTGTTACGCTACTCTTGCGGTAGTTATCACACGTTCTTGTGAATATACCCCTTAGTTTCTTCCGGGGTTGATAAATAGTGTTCACTCTGTGGGTCAGGGTGACTGCGGCTCGTGTTGATGGTGGGAATGGGTAGGTAGATTTGCGTTTGGATAGGTGGCTGGCTGTCGGAGGGTTTGGTGTTTTCATAACTTTCAGCAAGATTGCGTATGTTTTTTGAGGGGAGAATACACCAGTTTGTATCTAGAGAAGTAGTTGTCACTGGGGATACTGACTGGTTGTGGTCTATTATTCTGAGAACGATTTTGAGACTGTTGTAGGTAGCATTTATTAATTGTGTAAGAGTCACTAAACAGAGAGAATGGTTCTGTAAGGATGTTTATTTTCTTTGTAAGATGTACTAAAGATGACAGGAGTTCCATGAGGGGACATTTGAGGCTCAGGAGGGGGGAGGGGTTTGTGTTGCACATCTATTGAAACAAGTCAAGAGTTAGGCTTGCGGTTCAGATGTGCTAATGGAAGGGAGAGTGGTGAGGGACGGCGGGGAGATGCCAGAATGGTGAAGGGAGCAGGGCAAAACGAGATGTGAGGGGAGTGTATATTGTGATGAAATACCTGATTATTATGTATATTTGTTTTGTTCAATACATTGTTGGATCTGTATCTTGTTTTGTTTGTAGACTTCGGCTAGAAGCGAGGTTTGTTGTGCATCAAAAATAAAATAAATATTCACACAAATCTCTGACATTGAACACTGGCCCAGCTTTAACTTCCCGCTGAAATGGGGTGACCAGATTTGGAAAACGAAAAACCAGGGACATTTTATGAAAATAGAAGAAGGACTACAGTTTTATATTATCCAAGGGGCACAGAATGAGAGCGCTCAGTGACAGAAATACAGACAACGAGGTACAAAGGAAATAACAGGCCTTTGTTAAACCCAGCATCTTACTTGTTACTTGAATTGCTTTCTGGTGACAGTTGCTAACTTGTCATGCTTTAGGACACATAAAAAGGGTCTCTGAAAACAGGGACGTGATCCAAATTTCCTGAAATCTGGAGGAACAACTGGTGAAAACCGGGACTGCCCCGGCATATCCGGAACGCCTGGTCACCCTAAAAGCATTAGACTGGATGAATCTTTTGGGAGTCACAACACGAGCCGAGTGCCAACATTTACTAAGATTTGTGCAACTCAATGGTGCACGGAAGTCTGCAGCACTGTGTTGAATGAACAGCAAAGAGTGCAGCAGCAGCACCATATTTACTACTATTTACGCTCTTTTGGGTCACATGTTAAAAATGCCTTGTTTGTGCAGCGCTAGCACTACTAAGGGCCTGATTCTGATGCGGTTAGGAAGGCCTCCTAACGGCATTTGCTCCGTCCAAATCGGATCGGGAACGTGTCTTTCCAACCGACTTGGAAAGGTTTCCAACCGACAGAGTACGATGCGAGTTAGGCGTTAGGAATATCCCAATCCAAACCCGACGGCATTTGGAATGACCGAGCCGTACGGAGCAGAATTGTACGTCTCTACGGGCCAAACGACCGAGTACAATGCTGGATTTGGACAGCCTTTCCGAATCATGCCGTCCGACTCGAATCGGCAGTCGGAATCAGACTTTGGGGGCCCGTAGTGGGCCCCCCTGCACCTGGAGCCTTCCCAATGGGCCCGTGGGGGTACCCATGGGTCTCCCCTTACCAGCCATGCACAGGTGGTAGGACCAGGGGGTGCCTGCCACAGGGTGCTGAAGGAAGTGACCCGATTAGGGCCACCCGGGTCACTCACGACCACCTCTCAGCCTTCCAAACAATGAAGAGTCGATCAGACAGTAGAGAATACAAACCAAGTTATTTATTAGTATTGCGCTGCAGCGGTGCCCAGTCTGACCAGTCTCCTGAGATGACGGCCGAGGGACTGACTCCCCCCAATAAGATATCAGGTATTATACATTTCCAATTCCCCAAGCACACGCCCAGACTGGAAAATTCCGGTCCGTGCAACTGCAAACAAAGGAGGCAAACAAGTATGAGCTGTAATCCTGGGGCCGGGTACACACTATCTCTGCCCCAAGGTTGCTCAGCCCGTGCCCGTCATTCTAGAAGGTGGGAACAGGTCTAACTAGCAGCAAAGGTGTGTTACAATAGAGAGTACATTCATTAGTGCAGCGAAGCTTGGCCTTGGAGAGATATCAGCCAAGGAGACACCGAGGCAGTTTTCTGCTGAGGCAAGCGATGTGAGGACAGAAGCTCAGCGTCGATCATGGGACAAATATGGCGGCAACTAAAAATGGCATAATGAATGCTAACTTAATGCAGAACGAAGTACGAGCAACACGGCAATTACATTTTCAATTCTAACAGACCCTCCTTTTAGCATTCATTGCTAATTTTTATTGGTGCTATCAGGTTAGGGCCTTTACAATTCTAAAGATAGGAAGACCGTTCGATCATAGGCAACATTTACTACGTTATATGACTATCAACCAAAACTAAATGCTCTATAATGTTAGGCATACATAATTAGTATTAAAAAATGCCCTCATCAATACACATCATATCTTAAATATCCTGCATCATCATGGCTCTGCTCTGAGAATCATGCTCTGGGGGCTTTGGGCGAGGGGTCAGCATTGATACACAGAAGGCCTAACAGGCAGGAAGGCAATGTATGCACAGACAGCATGCTAGAATGATGCCAGCTATGGCAACCAGGAAAATAATAATCTTCCAACCCCAAGATGCGAAGAGGCCCCAAAACCACCCTGTGAGAGATCACGTGCCATTTTCCTGGTGTATGTCAGAGGCAAGCCTATGGATCTTCTGTATAGCTAGGTACTGAGACCCAAGTCTCATTTGAGACATACAAATTCTTAAAACATGAATCAACTTAAACCATCTTTATAGCATTACTTCATAGTTACACACTTTAAACATCAGCAGTGTGACTTGACTACACATGTTTAGGTACATAAACATAATGTTAATGATTATGAACATTGTCAGAATCCCTTCGGGAGAAGAGGAGTGAAATATTTCGGTCCGACTGTATCTGGAAGCGCCGGCGGGAGAGCAGTGGTGTGTACAATAAAGACCGGGAGTTCTTGGCAGCACGCGAGAAGCATTTACGTTGTTTTGACCATCGGGTACTAAACACTGTATCTGTTTTAAACGGGAATAACTAGCGTACAGGTTCATCCATCCAGTCACACCGCGAGTTCATACCCCTCACGAGGTTGGCCCCTGAGGAAGGGACTCCAATGTCCCGAAATGCATCGGGCACATATAAGAATGTTTTCTCACTGTTTATGTACCTAAACATGTGTAGTCACACTGCTGATGTTTAAAGTGTGTAACTATCTATGAACACAAACTGTAAAATTAAAAAAATTCATTGATGTATTATTATGAAGTGATGAATGATACATTAACATGAAGTAATGCTATAAAGATGGTTTAAGTTGATTCATGTTTTAAGAATTTGTATATCTCAAATGAGACTTGGGTCTCAGTACCTAGTGAACAGTGCACGGCACTAACAAGTTGACTAACTTGTAACAGTTTCTTATTCATTTACACTTGGGCTGACAGCAAGTGTAGTGCTGTAGCACCTTTTTTCTATACCAAACTAGATAAAAGTGGAGTGCTCCTCCACACCCAAAAAAATGCTTCTGTATAGCAGCATATACATTCGGAGCGTGGTCCGGTATGTATACACAGCAGCTACTGCCGATGACGCGGCTGGCCCCACCCCGGTCAGCAAGGATGATGTCTAACACCATCCTGTTCTGAAGGGCAACAAGTCTCGTAGCCTGGACCTCTACTGTGATATTGGTCAAAATCCCTGCAGTTGTGATAATGACTCCTTCCACCACCCTAGTAAGCTGCCGGATGTTAAGGCTATTGGCCATAGGGCCCCAGAAAGGTATGATACCCTTCATAGCATCTGTGAACTGCTGCAAAGTGGTGTCCGTCTGATCTATGTCGTCTGTACTAATCATTCTCCTAAACAGGAATGCATGGGCATTTATACGCTGTAACCAATGGTCTTTATGGTAATTGGGAGGGGCTATATATACTGGGGGTAAGAGGTAAGAAAGATAGCACCTTCCCGACCACCCCTCAGGAAGCCATACATAACCATGGGATCCACAAACAAAGTAGACATTGGGTGGCAGTATCAGGGGCGGACTATCTGTTGCTCTCAAATTGTAAGTGGTGTTGCACCTGCTCTCCCCCACCTCTATTTTTCCTGCCCCCTGGACACAGAAGGCAGCTGTAACATTAACCACTGACAGGGGTATCGTCTTATCTTCAGAGACATTATGGGCCTGGAAGGACTGGTAATATTTGGATGTGTTGAACTGCAGGAAATTATCCATTTCCACCTGGGATCAATTTCCCTGTCTTACTCCCTTGTATGCATGCATACAAGAGCTCAGGAACAATCTGCCGAACGGCTCTCGGCCTGTGGGAGCACCAGAGGGAACTCCATGCTGAAAACGTACAGTTTGCGTTAGGGTGCAAGAACTGGTACTCTTTCGCTCTAATGTATTAGCCCGGGGAAATGAACGTACCTACTAAGCAATGCAAACCATCCTTCACAGCTACTGACATATGACAAAGGCATGGACAACAAGTACTCACTTCTATGAGTCACTGAGGGCAACAACCTGCATACCCAACATTGTGTCGTATTATAGGCAGTGTGCGTTTGATGCAGAGTCTGAATAAACATATTATCTTTATAGGACTTTCGGTGCTCCTCTTTGTGAGGGGCCAGAGTAACAAAGATATGTTCAGGGGGAACAGGCGTAGTACCAATCAACGTATGCACAGGATATTTCTCCTCGAGATAATATGATATCCCAAGTATTATTATCAGAGAGATCAGAATAATCGTTACAAAGACAGTTTTACTTTTAGTAGACCAGGAGGACCAAACAGGCCCATTCCATTTAGAACACGGAGCTGCAAAAGGCTGTTCTTCCTCCTGAATGGGGCGACCAAAGGAGTACATTTTCTTGAACCAGAGGAAAAGACTTACACTTGGAGCCGAACGGGAATAAAGCAAGAAAATGGGACAGTGTTCCAAGCGTCCATCCGGGTCCCGCTGGTGGACCCCTATTGTTCGTCAGGCGTAGGCGCTGTTGAGCACCGGCGGTGGAGCTGTCCGTCTAGCTCAGATCCAGATCCCATGTTGCAGGGCAAGGTATTCCCTTCTTCAGAAACGCAGTCGATTTGCCCTGTTCGTTCACTGTCTGAACAATGCACCAATCTCCCTTTCCCTAAGCTACCATTGGTACCACGGACAGGGTACGTTCGCCCTATTCTTTATGAATGCAGTCCATCCCTACTAATCTGACTTTTCCTTTGGTGCACTGTTCGTCCAGCGGGGGCGCAAGTTGTACCTCAACACGCCAGGCACAGAGGGGTCAGGAAAAAGTGGGTCAGGCTCAAGGGAACCAAGGGGCAAAGGCTCAAACACAGACGAGCCGGCAGATTGGGGCTCAATGGGTCGGGACTCAATCACAGGTGGACCAACAGGCTGGGGCTCCTGGATGGCCTTAATTTCAGGTGGCACCGCCTCATTCAGCACCGCATAGCTCTCCTCCTCAGTTGGTGCCCACGTTAGGCGGGCGTCCGAAAAGGGAATGAAACACGGCACCTGTTCCGTCTCACAGTCGCCAATTCCATCCAGGACCCATTGGTCGTAAGGCAACGGCAGGAGTACCCTCTTGCAATGGGTACTGTGAATTTAGTTCTTCCTGCCGTCGACCTTCACCGCTGTTCTGGTGGCAAGAAGGACCTGGAGAGGCCCCTTCCAGCGCGGCTCCAAGCTACTCTTCCTCTGGAAATTACGAATCAGGACCCAATCCCCGGGTCGTATTTCGTGACCCGGCCCCTCTGGATTTTTCGGTAGGGTCTCGGAAATCTGTTGGTGAATAGAACGCAAATATTTAGTCAATTCATGGAGATAGTCCACAAGCAGGGGGTATTCTATGTCGGAAAACTGCAGAGGTCGCGGAACGCCCCAAACATTTGCTGGGCGCCCAAACACGACCTCGTACGGTGGCAGTCCTGTTCTAGAGTGGGCTGTAGCCCTTGTGGATAACAGCACTAGGGATAAAGCATCTGGCCACTGCAATCCTGTGCTCTCTTTGATCTTTGCCATTTTCAGTTTGAGAGTACCATTTTACTTCTCAACTAAACCTGCCGATTGGGGGTGGTTTGCTGCATGAAACGTTTGCTTGATGTGCAACCCATCGCATACCAGCTGGATCACCTTTGAAATAAAATGACTTCCATTGTCACTCCAAATCAAATAGGGCAAACCAAAGCGCGGGAAGAACTCTTTCAAGAGTACCTTCGCCGTCGCCATGGCTGTATTCTCTTTAGTGGGCTAAGCCTCAATCCATTTACTGAACGCACAGACAACCACTAATACATATTTCAGGTTGTTAACTCGTTCCATTTCGATGAAATCCATCTGGAGAACCTCGAAAGAGAAGGAAGGTGGTGTAAAGCTGCCAGAAGGGGTAGGGGTACCTTTTCCAGGGTTGTGCATCATGCACACCATACAGTACTTCACTAGGTAGGCAGCGACCTTGGGGATGTTGTCATTCCGCCACACAGGGTCTAACAATTTAGATATCCCCTTCGCACTAATGTGGGCTGGCCCGCGCGCCATAGTAACCACAGGAAGGACATATGCGTCTGGCAACATCCATCTCTGCTTTCCTGACTTGTCCGTCCAACGCTCATCCTCATCTAGACAAGATGTTCTTTCCTGCCATACTACTAACTCCTCAATCGTTGCCTCACTCTGTATTTCCTTAACATTGCCTAAAGTGTCCTCAAACATAGTAACTTCAGGTACCCATCTAGCAGGACCTGCCACAAACATTCTTTTCATCTGTGTTCGGGCCGTCTCCTTAGCTGTCAGGTCTGCAAATGCATTTCCCCTTCCCACATCATCCGTGACTGCCTTGTGGGCACTGCACTTCACTATTGCTAACTTCTTGGGAAGTGTCAGGGCTGACAAAAGCCTATGTATCAGTGGGCCATTTTGGATTTTTAACCCATGTGAAGTCAGGAATCCTCTCTTTGCCCAGAGCCGCCCAAAGTTATGAGCGACTCCGAATGTGTACTGACTGTCCGTATAAATATTGACAGTCAATCCCTCGCTCAACTCGCATGCTGAAAGAAGAGCAACTAGCTCTGCAGCTTGGGCCGAATGATAAGGGACTCGTGATGTTTCGACTGCTGTGTGTAAGGTAGTGATGGCATATGCCGCTGTTGTTGTGCCATCTGGAAATTTAAAACAAGAGCCATCGACATATAGTTCCCCTTGGGGCTCAGACACGGGAACATCAGTCACGTCTACCCGCCCCTTCGTCTCCTCCTCAGTACGAAAAATGCAGTTGTGCACATCCGTGTCCTCACTCTCAGAAGGGAGGGGTAGTAACATGGCTGGGTTCAGAGTGGCACATCTTTTGATGGTGACATGTGGTGCAAACAGGGTCAGCTCGTAGCCAGTCAGACGCGCACTGGTAAGGTGCTGCGTCTTTGTTCTGTTCAAAAGTGTTTCCACAGCATGCGGGACCATGACTGTGAGATCAGTATCAAGGACGAGCCCTGCCGATTGTCGGAATGAGACGGCCACGGTCGCGACCACCCTTAGACAGCTCGGTAGGGCTCTGGCGACGTTGTCAAGAAGTGCAGAGAAATAAGCACACGGCCTCTGCTTACCTCCAAAGGCTTGTGTTAAGACAGAGAGCGCGCAGCCAGCCGTTTCGTGTACGTAGAACACGAACAGCTTCTGGTAATCTGGAGTGCCAAGCACAGGCACAGAGCAAAGCGCTATTTTTAGTTGCTCAAAGGCTTGTTGGCATTCATGCGTCCAAGGCAAGGGTTCATGCACATCTTTAGTGGTTAATTGCAATAGAGGTTTCGTTAGTAGGGAATAGTTAGGGATCCAGTGGCGACAATATGAGGTAATACCTATAAAAGCTCGCACATCCCGCTGCGTCTTAGGGATGGGCATTTTAACAATAGCATCAATATGCTCAGGTGTTAGTCTCTTTCCCTCCTTCGACAGTAGGTGACGTAAGTAGGTGACCTTCTATCGACAATACTGAAATTTTGAAAGGGACACTTTATGTCCGTGGTGGGCCAAATGTAACAACAGTTTAACTGTCGCATCTTTGCAACCGTCTTCAGTATCCGAAGCGATCAAAAGATCGTCCACATACTGCAACAATACGTTACCTGTGGGAAGGACGAGGGAGTCCAATTGACTTTTCAGAGCTTGACTATAGATGCTGGGACTCTCAGTATAGCCTTGAGGAGCCCGACAGAATCTAAAGCTTCTGCCTGCAAGGGCGAATCCAAACAGATACCTACTATCTGGATGGATTGGAATGCTAAAGAATGCATTTTTCAAATAAATGACAGAAAAGTATTTGGCAGAGGAAGGAATCATAGTCAGAAGAGCAATAATGTCGGGGACCACTGGGAACTGAGGGACCACAATCTTCTTCACCTCCCGCAGGTCAATCACAAACCGATAGACATCTGGGCGATCATCTGAGGAACCCGATGGTGCCCTCTTGAGAATAGGAAGAATAGGGCTATTACACACATTTGCAGTCATCTCCTCAACAACCCCAGACTCAATCACATCCTGTATAATCTGCAATAGAGCCCGCTCCCCTGCTTGTGGTATTTTGTACTGAGGGATACGATGTAAAACAGCGTTGTCCTTAACTGTGATGGAGACCAGGGGTATTCGCAATAGCCCCACATCCGTATCACCTGTAGCCCACAATGACGCCGGCACATTCTTGAACTCAGCGGGAAGGGGATCATCCTTTGACAAACATTGCTTGGAGCTCACTACATTGGGTCCTATGGTCATATAGACACCGTCCGGGGAGCACAAAATAGTCGCATGTGACTTCTTCAACAAATCCAAACCCATCAAATTTTCCCCACAGTTAGATGTCAGTAGAAAAGGCGAATCCACAGTAAAAGGACCAATAGTCAGGGCGAGTGGCTCGGAGATGGGGCTCACAACCGGTGTACCTGAAAAGCCTACCGAAACATTATTTTGGCCAGACAGGGCTGCCCCGGGGACCAGTGAACGAGAAACAGAGCTATTCATTGTGCCTGTGTCCTCCAAGAATTTCTTCGCTGAGCCCTGCAGATCAGCAGTAACATAAGGTCCGCGCTGATCTACAGGGATCTGAACTGATCCCTCACCCTGCCCCTGGCTGTCCTAGCCATGAATAAGTCCCGTCACTTCATCCAAATCGTAGTCATCATGGTAGTACTGTCGCCCCCTCGGATCATCAAAATAGTTCTGGCCAGATTGACCTGGCTGTCCCTCACCTCCCTGGCCTCCGTCATGGCTGCTTGCCCCACGACCCTGTCCTCTAGAACCTCGTCCTCTGGGGACCCCAACCCTTTGCAACAACGTCGGACGCTCACTGCGCCAGTGCCCCTCCTCCTTACAATATGCACACTGGTTTGGCCCCACAGGCGTCGCATTCCTGCTAGTGCGGGGCAGCTGTCGGGCCGGACCAATGCCTCGTCCTCTACCGTTCCCCCGGGACACCTGCTGCATCAACACCTTTGTTTTCAGCTCGTCATTTTTCTTCTCTACCTTCTCCTTTTCTTCATTCTCTCTATGCTCATAATACTGCGCCATACTTAATATTTCCGATGGGGAGGAGGTAGTCCAAGTGCTCTCCAAAGCCTGCAACCGAGTTGCGATCTCAGGAAGCAGATTCGTAACAAACCTGTTAACAAACAATCGGACACCTCCATCCATCGACAAATCCTGTCCACTAAAATCCAGAAACACACCTTCAAACCTAGTAAAGAAATCGGATACACTTTCATCTTTCTTCTGGCGACATGCTGTTAACTTGTCCCAATCCACCCTTCTCGGCGGAATCAAAGAGTGTATTTACGTAATAATTCGACCCGGCAAAGCTAGTATCTCAGCCTTAGGCTTCTCACCAGGCTTTCTCTCTTTATCCCATACCCTGATCTCATCCCAAGTGCCGCCCAACTCCACTACGTGGACCTGCGTGTGCACCTGCCGCCAGATATCAACTGGTAGCAACAAACCGAAAAACATCTCAATGTCTGCCAACGTCATCACCGTTGACGACACAGCCTCTGTCAATTCTTATAATAAGCAGTAGGATTTTTCCGAGGGTCCGGCAACTAAGTCTTAAGAGACAAAACCTCACTCCTTTTCCAAGGAGTATAAACCCACTGTTCTCGGAAACGGGCCTCTACTCGCTGCCTGACGACACCGTCCTCCCCATCTTGTAGCTATGGTATTTCAGGGTGAAAAATAGGATGTACTTCCCTCATTGGGAACTGAGACACTGCGGTCGGACTCTTGTGGTGTAACCTACCTCTGTATCCAATCAACGTTGTAACATTACAAAAAACGTCATTAGGGGCCATGTCAGCGGCATACACGCGGTCTCAAATATCATAAATAATTTGGGGGGCAACACCGTTAAAGCACTGCTCCCACAACCCAATCAGAGTATCCAACATATGCTTGAGAGCATGCTGCTGTACAAACGGCTCATATTCCCTCAGTACACTCCACACATCCTCCACACTGTAAATCGTACTCCATGCCCACTGGGAGGCCTGGTCAGCTACCATCTTTTTCTCTGTATCTCCCACATCAGACCGAATCAGCACTCGCCCCATTCTTTCCTCTGCAGCCGCCCAATCCCCATTATCTAGACCATGCACTGGCGTTCCAATGCTCAACACGGTCAGGGAGAGGAGGCGTGGGGAGGACACACTCGTTGTAGAGGCAGGAACCAGAGACTTCAACGTCTGTGTTGTAGGTGTAAGCGAGGGGGAGAGAGAAGAGGCTGGAGCAATAGGCGTAGCAGAAAGACCTGCAGTCGCTGCAGGCGCGACAGATGAAGCCGAAGAGGAAACAAGAGGCGCTCCAGCCGAAGCAGCCAAGTCAATAGCAGAAGAGCCAGATGCAGAAGCAAGGGAGACGGAAGGCTGGGGCTGTGGGACAGCTGGATATACCCTCTGTGGAGCATACGGAGGTGGGGGTCGTATGTCTAACAGATCCTCTACAAAGGGATCACCTTCTTCTCGAGCAACAAAGGATTTATCACATTGCAATCTAAACTTCCGGTCAGCACACTCTATACCCCTCTCTACTCTCTCTCCCTCATACGCTATTGCTTTCTGTGTTACTGTCTGCGTCTTTTCTCTCCGGGCATCCTTCTCTGCTCTCATTCGCCTTTGCTTAGCTTCCTTCTGCCATACCTGGAGATAATCAAACATCGACTGCCTACTTCGTCTCGCAAACAATTTATCCTGCAGGAAGTTCAATTTCTGTTCTGTTAGCGGTACCTGTTAGCGGCCACTGCAACTCGGCATTGTCCCTCGTATACTTGTGCCATAATGTACTAAATATAATAGGGCCAAGGCTGTGTTTAACATACGTCATAATTCGGGGTGCCTTCCGGAGGCTCAGGCTGCCTCTCTTCCAATCGAGCATCAGCTGAACAGCAACGGCACCCCAAACAGCACAATTTACCAAGACAGGGCATTTTCAAAAACACAGAGAAACAAATTCGCTATTCGTACCAGACAAGTGACTTACCAATATCTCTCCAAAGGGCGGTCCTCGGACCGTATCAAGCAATGAAGGACCAAGAACCAGTCCCCAGACTGTACCAATTTTACAAATCAGAACCAACACCACAAAAGCCAAAAACTAGTCAAACCTCAGGCATTTTCAAGAGTAAGCCAAATCCATTAGTCTGCCTGGCAAAGTGTCCATAGACACCTTCTTTCCAAAATTGGTCCGTAGACCTACAAAGCATAAATCAAAAATGGTCCTCCGACCTCACCAGAGATCTCTCAAATGGCGCCGTTCACAAAGAACCAAAGCAAACTCACCTGGTGCACACAGGTCGAACAAACGTATTCTCCACTGCCGACTCTCTGGACCTAACAGCCCATTCCAAGGGTTTCGCCTTGCAGGACCCCAGCCGGGATGACCAATGGGCGTGGCACCCCCCAATCAGATAGGCGGGGCAGCTGCGAGAACTAAGCTCGGTCGTGTGGGGATCCCCGATCCGCCCGTCCGACCTGACGCGGCCCTGTCCTCCTCACCCGTCCGCGGGCGTGGATGGGTCACCCGATGGAGTCCTTGTTCGGGCGCCAAATGAAGGGTCACTCATGACCACCTCTCAGCCTTCCAAACAATGAAGAGTCGATCAGACAGTAGATAATATAAACCAAGTTATTTATTAGTATTGCGCTGCAGCGGAGCCCAGTCTGACCAGTCTCCTGAGATGAGGGCCGAGGGACTGACTCCCCCCAATATGATATCAGGTATTATACATTTCCAATTCCCCAAGTACACGCCCAGACTGGAAAATTCCGGTCCGGGCAACTGCGAAAAAAGGAGACAAACAAGGATGAGCTGCAATCCTGGGGCCGGGTACACACTATCTCTGCCTCAAGGTTGCTCAGCCCGTGCCCGTCATTCTAGAAGGTGGGAAAAGGTCTAACTAGCAGCAAAGGTATGTTACAATAGAGAGTACATTCATTAGTGCAGCGAAGCTTGGCCTTGGAGAGATATCAGCCAAGGAGACATCGAGGCAGTTTTCTGCTGAGGCAAGCGATGTGAGGACAGAAGCACAGCGTCGATCATGGGACAAATATGGCGGCAACTAAAAATGGCATAATGAATGCTAACTTAATGCAGAACGAAGTACGAGCAACACGGCAATTACATTTTCAATTCTAACAGTGCCTGATTTTCCCCAGCTACCCCTTTCTTCAATGGGAGCCTATGCATTCGGTCGGAACAAAGGCTCCCTTTGAAGTCAATGGGAGTCCAACCAAATCCTATCTGGAAGCATCCGGATGCATTGTACTCGGTCGGTTGGACTCTCCCGATCCGAATCGGTTGGAAACCATTCCCAAACCCATTCGGTTGGGAAGCTTTCCAAACCGCATCAGAATCAGGCCCTAAGTGTAAAGTTGCACATAAACGTGAACAAGGGCAGTGTATTAGGGGGCAAATTTAAGAGCCCCTTACACCGCCGGAGCGTCACTTTTGTGACTCCGGCAGCACAAATTACAACATCATATCTATGAGGCTATGATAAGCGAATTTGTGTGACTTTGAATGGCCTCATAAATATGGAGTAAGACAAGACAGTGGAAATCGCTGCGTTGCCTTACTCTACGCTCAGGAGGCATTCCATGGGCGTTGCCATGGGTTTTCCCCCGCAACACCCATGGATTTTGAAGCTGCCCCAGATTTACAAGATCAGGTAAACTTGGGGAAGTGCCAAATCCTTACACCTCCGGAGGTGAGGCGTAACGAGGAAAAATATCTCTATTTCTCTTAGTTTTTTCCTCTTTCCATATAAGGAAAACGCCTCTTAGGATTGTTTCTGTGCAGGAAGGTGCCCTTTCCTGCACAAAAACAATCCTGTTGACAATACAGGTACCCTTGCACCATTGCAAGGGTTCCTTCGTTGGCACTAGGCTGCCGAAATGGCACGAGCACAGGAGAAAGGACAGGAATGCACCGTATTGCATAAATATGGTTCATTCCTGCCCTTTCACTTTGGCGCCGGGCAGGGCAGCAAGATGAGATGCTGCGCTGCCCTACGCCAAATCCCCGTAAATGATGGCCTAGATTTCTACTCGAAGCACCCAACTGTTCAAGTGAAATCGCATCATATGTGTAATTTTACAGATATTACATTTATTTTACATTATTATATTGGCATTGTTTGCACCTGTTTACAGTTGCCATTAATATTCCACACATCCCAAGTCTCAGTACTTCAGTTGGTCTGACGTTGGTGGAACACTCTGGGGGGGCATATTTATGACCCCCTTGCGCCGCGATAACATCACTTTTTGTGACGCTCCGGCGGGGCAAGCCTTGAAATCATATCTATGAGGCCACGCAAAGCGAATTTGTGTGACTTTGAATGGCCTCATAGATATGGAGTAAGACAAGTCAGTGGAAATCGCTGCGTTGCCTCACTCTGCACTAGGGAGTCATTCCATGGATGTTGTGGTGGGTGTTTCCACGCAACACCCATGGATTTTGACACATCCCCAGATTTACAAGACCATGTAAACCTGGGGATGCATCAAAACCTTACGGCGCCCGAGGTGAGGCGTAACGAGGAGAAATAACTTTATTTCTCCTTGTTTATTCCTCGTTCTATGTGTGCTGCATTCAGGAACACGCCTCAATGGATTGTTTCTGTGTGGGAAGATGTCCCTTCCTGCACAAAAACAATTCTGCATGCAACACAGGCACCCTTGCACCATGGTGCAATGGTGCCTACGTAGTCACTAGGCTGCCAAAATGGCTCCAGCGCAGGGGGACAGGACAGGAATGTACCGTATAGGATAAATGCAGTGCATTCCTGCCCTTTCACTTTGACGTAGGGCAGCGCAGCAAGGTGGCTTACATCGCTGCCCTACGCCAAATCCCCAGAAATTAATCCAAGGGTTTGCACTGTTCCAACTGCGTTGCACTCACTTTGCAGCAGCTATCGGGGTTTGGTTCTACGCAACACAGAGCCTTTTAGTTTTGCACTCGCTTCTGTTTTCAACACAAAATCCCTTTTGCACCAGGTTGGCACTGTCATTGCGCTACTCCGACCTCCTACTTCCGGCGTCATCATGTCACTGTGCGTCTCCGGTGCTCTGCACAGTGCAGTATCGCTTAGCACTGCACAAACGCCAGTGCTAAGGCATAGTAAACAGTTGCGGCCGGCGTGGCTCGCAGGTGGGGGGTGGGCACAGGGGGCGTGCGTGGGGAGGGGGGTCGTGGGGGAGGTCACGCGGGGGTTTAATTAAAAAAAATTAAAATGAAACTTACGTTGAGGCCGGGTCCCGGGTCTTCTCGGCTCCTGCTCTCCTGCCTCCCACAGGAACAGGAAGCAGGCATCCAGGTTCCCTCCCCTAAGCCAATCACAGCGTTGTGATTGGTCGGGACGGCGCCCAGCCAGGGGCTTACGGGGTGGGCATGTTCTCCTTGCAGGCTGCATTGCAGCCTGCATGGAGAAGGCCAGAGTGCGCATGGCTGGTTTGGGTGGCCCAAGAGGGACGACCAAACAGTCATTGCGCACTCAGGAGTGGGCAAACCACTCCTCCCCTGCCCTGCTCGGAAAGCAGAGCAGCCCCGCCCACCTGCACGTCCGCCCGCAACGCAAACATAAAATGGTAATAACTAAAAGTTATTACGATTTTATGTTTCTGCTTCTCGCACATATGACATAAGTTGTCATATGTGGCTTATGGTCACTTGAGAGCTATGTGAAGACGTCATGTATGGCCTAGAGTCACTTGGTAGCCAGGTGAACATGTCACTGTCACACACAATATGAGGTCACCAGGAAGCTGTGTGAATATGTCAGACATGGCCTTGGGTCACTTGATAGCTAGGGGAATATGTGACACAGAATGTGAGGTCACCAGGAATCTGTGTGAATTTTTCAGACATGGCCCGGGGTCACCTGGCAACTATGTGATACATTCACACACGACATGGAACATTTGACATGTATGTGAAGATGTCACATGCACCATGATGTCACCAGGGAGCTATGTGAAGTTCTCAGACATGGCTTGGGGTCATTTGGCAGCTCAGTAAAGATGTTATACGCAACATGAGGTCACTCAGGAGCTATGTAAAGATGTCACACATGGCCTGGGTTATTTGACAGCTATGTGTATAAGAGATGTCACACTCAGCGTGGGGTCACCAGGGGCTATGTGCTGTCACACATGGCCTGGTTATTTGACAGCGATAGATGTCACACTCAGCATGAGGTCACCAGGGGATATGCGAGGATGTCACACATGCCTAAGGGTCACATAATAGCTATTTACAATGAAGGCCTACACTCCACACCTGAGAGCTGTGGAATCTTTCGCTGTTTTGCCAACCTCTCACTGAACTGCCTCCAAGCCCCCGTCATAGTGCACTTTGCTAAGACAGCCCAGGCAGTAAAATACAATGTCAACATGGCAAGGGCAGTTCATCATCTTTTACTGGCGCTGTTAGAGGTGGGGGATGCCTGGACCCTGGAACCAAGGACAGCAGAGAGACTTTGAATCGAAATAAAAGTAAAGCAAACACTAGAGGTAATGGGAGACAGACAGGGAATGGCGGAAAAGGAGAGATAACGCAGCGGGATCGTGGGGTGGGGGCCAGCGGGGGAAGAGGGACGTGTTTCCTAAGATAAACCAGGTGAACTTCCAGAGATGGCATCCATGGTTTAAGGCTGAAGGCTGAAGCCAGGGGACCCGATCCTACGAATTTCATCCACGTTTTGACGTGAAGTCACAGTTCCTCAGATCTCCGCATTTCATCCATATTTTGATGATGAAGGCAGGGTTCCCCAGATTTCCGAATTTCATCAATGCTTAGAAGCTGAAGGCAGAGTTCCCTGGACCCCTGAATGTCATCCATATTTTGATGCTGAAGGCAGAGCTCCCGGAGGTACATTCATGGCTCCGGGCAGAAGGCAGGGTTTCCTGGACCTCCGAATTTCATCCATATGTTGACGCTGAAGTCAGAGTTCCTCTGAGCTCTGTATTTCATCCTTATTTTGATGCTGAAAGCAGAGTTCCCCGCACGTAGCTCAGAATTTCATCCTTGGGCCCAGGCAGAAGGCAGAGTTCCCCAGAGCCCTAGGCGCTTAAAGTAGGGGTGCTGCAGCACCCTCAAAATAACAACGCTGGCGTTCAGATGGTGAATGAGCAATAAAAATGTCATTAATGTTTGCTTGTATCTGGTAACATTGATTGTGCGCAAAAGACACACAATTGATGGACGGAATGCAGAACAAATCAAAACATTCACCCCCCCAGTCAAGAGATCTGGGTTAAACCCATCATTCTTTTGCTCACCATGCCACCCCAGTTTAGACCTGGCCATATGCAAATCAGTCTTGACCCTGTGCCTCATGGGAACAGTCCAGCCCAAACTGCCAAGCCAGGTCCTCCCTGGACCGGAAACAAGCATTCTAGGACCGGTTTTGGGATTTCACCCCTCATCAGCCAGGATGGCTTGAATCCAGTGGCACAGTGAGCCTGGGACCCACGTCTGGGCATACCCGGCGCACTTAAGGTGAGAAAGCAAAGGACACACAATTGATGGACAGAATGCAGAACAAATCAACACATTCACCCCCAGTCAAGACATCTGGGTTAAATCCATCATTCTTTTGCTCACCATGCCACCCCAGTTTAGACCTGGCCATATGCAAATCAATATTGACCCTGTGCCTCATGGGAACAGTCCAGCCCAAACTGCCAAGCCAGGTCCTCCCAGGACCGGAACCAAGCATCCTAGGACCGGTTTCGGGGTTTCACCCCTCAACAGCCAGGATAGCTTGAATGCAGTAGCACAGTGAGCCCAGGACCCGCGTCTGGGCATACCCTGCGCACTTAAGGCGAGAAAGCAAAAGACACACAATTGATGGACGGAATGCAGAACAAATCAAACCATTCACCCCCAGTCAAGAGATCTGGGTTAAATCCATCATTCTTTTGCTCACCATGCCACCCCAGTTTAGACCTGGCCATATCCAAATCAATCTTGACCCTGTGCCTCATGGGAACAGTTCAGCCCGAACTGCCAAGCCAGGTCCTCCCTGGACCGGAAACAAGCATCCTAGGACCGGTTTCGGGGTTGTTGTTGATTGTGCGTTCATTGACAGAGGTCAAATGTCAGGTTATGTCTTCTGACAAATGGCTGCTTATTCTATTAACATGGACTCGACTGTGATTCAACAATGATTCAAATTTATTCAAATGTTCGGTCTTTTAAAACCATTACACCATAGCATTTCATTTACATTATTTAAAGCGTCCTATGAAAAACGTTAGTAAAATCAAGACCAGATTATATTGTCCATAAAGTGCTACAACCCTAACAATCGTCCTCATCATAAAATCCATCTTCATCATAAAAACAGTGTCTTAGATTGTTTGCTTTTCTTCTGGAGCTCGACCGGAATCCTTTAGATACATATTTATAAATTTCACCCCCCTGCAGACCAGTGGAATCGAAGACCCAGCTAACCAGGTGGTTACAACTTCTCTGCATGTTCGTATGTTCATATTAATGAATATTTCCTTCAAAAGTGTCTTTCTTTCTTTTAATAACTTTGGACATGCACAGGGAATATGTGAGAGGGATTCATGTTTGTAGTTGCACAATCTGCAGTCTTGGTGTTGGTGCTGGTCTTTCCAGGAGGGGATCAGATCCTTTGTTTCCCACATACCAAAGCGTAGATTCATGAATTGATTTTTTAAAAATGGTTGTGAAATGAGCTGTAAATAATCCTGAGGTTTCCTGGTGCCTCATGAATTAATCACCGCCCAGGCATGACGTCTTTGTAATAAGCTGTTTTCACCTGTTATGTTAGACAGGAGTTTTGTTGACAGATTAATTGCTTTGTTGAGGGCCAGTTTCCCATGCCTGAGTTCCAAATTTCTTGAGCCGAAAGCTCCTCAATAACCTGTGATAAATAGCAGCTCCAGGAACCCTGTATTTTATTTTCTCTTTGAGCTTCTATTTCTTTCCAGCACAGGTGCTCGATAGAGTCTGTTGTGGATGCTCTGAGCCTTCCACATAGTTTAATAAAAGCACTTTTAGTCCGGAATATTTGATTGGTCAAACCAAACTCGGTGATGCTGATTGCTGAATAAGGAAGACGTTCTTATAAACCTTTGCTTGGATGTTATTTATAATTGAGATTTCGCGACCCCTCATAATTCCGCTACCATATGTGACTGAAGGCTTTAACTGTGCCGCCATGACGGATAGTAGGTGGCTGTAGGATGGACAGCTTCATTTCCTTTTTAATAATTTGAAACCATATATGAGATTTTGGGCTTTAGCCCTCATTGCTAGGAGCTGATGCTTATAACTCAGTTTTCTCTCGATTTTAAATCCCAGATATTTGTCTGAGGCGACGGCCTCGACTTTTTTCCCATCCAGAAACCATGCCTATTTTTTGTATTTGGCATCCACTAAGCGCACTACCTTTGTTTTAGATAAATTAGTTCTAACACGTGCCGATCCATGTACTTAGCTAATATACTCATGCTGCATTGAAGCCCAATTAGGGTTTGGCTAAAAAGCACTATGTCGTCAGCATACTGCAGGCACCTGATTTCCTCTTTGGCTAGCGTTGGAGGATGGCTGTTAGCTTCACTGAGTGCTTCTTCAAGATCGGATAAATGCACATTGAAGAGGCTTAGGGCTAACACACACCCCTGTTTTAATCCATTGTGGGTGTTTATTTTCTTTGTTACACAACTGCCATCACCTACTTTCACCTGGGTCCAGGTACCTGTGCACAGTTCTTTAATGGCATTCAGTAGGTTGTTTGGGATGCCCCACATTGCCAGTTTTTCCCATAAGTGTTTTCGGGGCACACGATCGAAAGCTGACTTTAGGTCCACAAAGCAGGCAAACAACCGCTTGTTCTGGTGTTTGGCATTTTCGGTTAGTAGTGTTAGAGCTGAAAGATTAGTTAGTGTGCCTGCCCCTACCCTGAACCCAGTTTGGGACCGAGGTATCCGTTAATTGTCATCTGACCATTTTTTGAGATGTTCCAGCAGACAGGTAGCATATAACTTGGCTTCAACGTCTATTAGTGCAATGAGTCTGTAGTTGCTGGGCAGCGACGGATTTCCGCCTTTAAAGATTGGCTGAAAAATACTTCCCTTCCATGATTCGGGGATTCTATTTGTCAGAAACAGCTCCTTCAAAAAAGGAGTAAAATAGCCTGCCCAGTATGAAGCTTCTCCCTTAAAGAGTGCATATGGTATCCCGTTAGGTCCTGCTGCACCTTCTGTTTTTAGTTTCTTTATGATTTTTGTAAATTGGTCTGTTTCTGTAAGTTCAAGGATATTTTTGCTTTGATGTTCCTTATTCATGATGGTTTTTAGGTCGAGCCTCGAGTAGCGCGCAAGCGCTGCTAGGCGAAGACTTTAAGTAAGTGAGTCCAAACGCTCGTGCGTCGTGGCTGGCCTTTTTGGGATGGGTACGCGCAGCAAACATGTGTTTCCAATTATCGTGCCCAGACGCGTGCGCGATAATTGTAAACACATGCCGGCAAAAGGCCATGACGCACGAGCGTCTGGTCAGCTGAGCAGGCTGCCGCGCTCGCTCGCCCTCACCCCCGCTCCTCTCGTCCCCGCTCCTCTCTTTTTCACTAGCGCATTCGCGCGCTTGTTTGGAACGACCGATTGGTTTGTGAGATTACAGTTTACATGCTAGAAAGGAGAAACAATGTATTTCTGGGTCTTTGCAGTAAACTCGGTGTGTACTTTTTCTACTATCCCCTTAATGCTTCATTGAGTTTTACAATCCTAGGCGCTCGCAGTTTGACAGCTAGTAGGACAGGCACGGAGTTGCTGTTCATGCAACACGAACTTAAGGCACATGCAGTTTGTACAGCCAGTAGCAGATTGTCCTTGGGCTCTTCGGTAACTCCAAGTGGTGCCGGGGAAAGTAGTGCTGCAGCATCGCCTATCAGACTAGGGCTCCTGTAGCTGTCAGAACTTCCGTTACACGGGAGGCGGCGTGCAGCGCCCGCTTTGAAATAAGCCAGTGTCGCTTTCTGTTGTACACAACTGCCTCCCTGTCTGTATAGCCTCCGTGGGACATTCAAAGCTCATTAAATATTTAGAGTTCAGTGAGGCGGGATGTAACTGGTTTGCTTTAATATTGTGTATTTGACCGATAGCAACTTATAGCGATAAAATTAATCATCGATCAGTCGCCAGTGTTGGATGAAATAGTAAATCGAACATTGTGCTTTGAATCAAATTGTGCTCTGAGGCGCTACACTCATCACACGTTTCTTGACGGGATTGTTTTGCACTGAAAGCATTGCTCGTTTATTCGTGTGGTGCTTCGCTTGGCACCCTTTTTTTATTTATTTTTTTGCAGATTTATATAGCGCAAACTCGACCCGAAAGTATTGGAGCGCTTTACATGAGCACCGGTTATGTTACACAAGGACACATTCATGTTTTTTAGTAGGCACGGGGAGATTAAGTGATTTGCCCAGAATCGCAGGATGTGGACGCGACCCCTAGGCTCGAACCTTGGTTTCCAGCTCCAAAGTCGGCAATCTAGCCGTCAGACCACTTGCCAGGAGCTTGCCGAGAAGGGGGCCGGGGACAAAGGTCTCCAGCGCAAAATCGAGGGGCACGCAGCTTTTATTCTGCCCATGAGGGGGACTGGATACTCCCTGCGCAGGAATGAAGAGGTACGAAGCGCAGACATACTGCCTGTAGTTCCTGCACACACACTGCCTTTGGTTCCTGCACAGTCTGGGACTCATGGGCGTGGAGTGCCCCCCCCTCCCCCTTGACTGTACCGGAAAGAAACTCTGCACGCGAGATGTCTCTGAGATACACGCACCGACTGCCTCAACTTACTTAGGGGCGGAGGTGAAATGATACAGGCTGTCCTAGCTTTGGGGAATGCACACAGCCGTTTTAGGCTGTCTGCACAGGGAACAACATCGCCCCATGCGCTGCTAGTCCGGTTTCCGTGTCTCCTGTCATGCTCGCCGCAACCCCCCACCCCTTGGTAGACCCGTTTAGAGCGGCTCTTTCTGCAGAGGTACACGGCAATATGAAAGATGAACTTTGATGCCATTTTCACAGCTCTGCTACAAAGCATAGTAAGGTTACCAGGAGGAGCTGAGTAAGGGCACCAAGAAGGGCGCACGCCGGTGCATGACATCCAGGCAAACCAGTGGGTTTCATTTATTTTATCCTCCTGGTTTTCAAAGCATCTTTTCCTAGGCGCACACAACACTGCTGAAGGTGTACCACCGAACAGCTTATCGCACGAAAGAAGCCAGCGGTTGCATAACGGATGAGCTCATCCTCTGGGTTTTTTTAGATTGTTTTCTCATGGCTTCAGACAGCGAGGCCATCAGTAGTTTCCGCCTCTTCGTTTGCAGTTTAGCGTGACATGATTAATGTCACCAGAGAAACTCATACCCCTGTGTAGAGTAATCTCATTTTCCCGCCTGATCAGGGTCAACTAAAGATAATGGACCCGTTCCAAAATGATGTATGGATGGCACCTGCCTGTACCGTGAATTAAGCGATTGGCTGTTAAGATTTACTAACAGTTGTACCGAAGGTGTGTCTGATCCTGTTTGACCCTCTCCCGGGGCAATCTAACACGCAGCTCCTCGTGCGCTTGCATACTAGAACAAGAAAGGGGGCGATGGTTTAGTTGGGAGGAAGTGGGGGAGTTCCGATCATGCATTAATACAAATTGAGCACTATTCTGTGGTGGGGTAAGCATCTTTTAATTTTATTGGTGTTTAAATTTAGGGTGGAGCAACTTACTGTATAGTCACAGTGAATTACATGTTGCCCGGGCACTAAAAACGTTTGGATTACAAATCTCTACAAACCCAATTCATAACTAAATGGCAAGACACATTTCTACTACCTTTACAAAAATGCGCTTCGTCCTGATTCCCAGTGAGCGAGAAGGTCGCCTTGCACTTGTAACGATTGAGGTGTAATGACTGATAGAACGTAGTCCGAATTTAGGCATCCATATAGCCTGTAGATAACCACAATGTCTTCATTATTTGGAGATTTTAGAGCATTTTGAAATTCCTTGCATTTGTACTGCATGAGTTTTTAAACACGCTACAAAATCCTGTCCTCTGCTTCCCCCTAAGTGTGGTTGTGGTAGCCTAGTTTGCAGGAAAATAAACTAGCTGAACACTCCAGATTTCACTATAATACATATTGTTACATTCTGTTTAGTTAATTTATTTGTACTGCCTAGCATTTTTGTTCTTGAGGAAGAGTTGGTATGTGTTTTAAGCTTTTAATGACCATATACTTTTTGAAAAGCAGTTCATTGCACCATATGTACAAAATGTGATAACCGGATGCTTTAATACCAATGAAAAAGGGTACTTAAGAGAAAACAATATACATGGATTGTGATCTAAATATGAAACATTTGAAGCTCATCTGGACATTGATGCATCCTTAACAAGCATTGGCATAGCCAATAGGTCTCGCCCTTGGGACTTTATAAGTGTTTAGCCATGCAACAGTTGATGTTGTTGCACCAAGGATATTATGCTGCATAACTAAATACTTATAAGATCCCAAAAGCGAGACCTATTGGCTATGCCAATGCTTGTTTCTTGAGCCCCTGAGGCTATCTGCATAGCTGTTGACGAGCCCCTTCTCATTTCAGTTAAAGTATCACAACTGTCTGGTTTTAGTTTGAACTCTGGTTCTTTATACATTGCTTGCACGTGAGCCACCCATGTGTCTGCGCTGATACCTACGGTATGATGTCTGGCTTTTCCATGTGTCCGAGCGTTTATCACTTGCCAAAATTCTTTCACGTTCGGTTGTTTACTCGCCACAAGAAGGTTGTTCCAAATAAGCGTGTGGTGATTTATTTTTGCTTCGCGACAGCTTTTCTTATATTGAGCTCTTAGTTTTTTAGGCTTTCGTTTGTCCGGTATTTCTCTGTGTTTTAACTGCTTTGTGACTATTCTGATTTCTCGCAAAATTTGGTGTTTTTGCTTCTCTAGTTTCATACAGTACCAGGGTTGGTGGCTGTTCGCCGGATTGTGCCTGTATGAGAAATGATGTGCTTGCTTCCCTTTATGTGGGAATTTTTCCAATAAGACGGCTAACAAGGAGAACCAAGCTTTTAGGGGCATATTTACGTTCCCTGGCGCATCCCTGCACATCAGCAGGGATGCGCCAGGGAAAATGCGTCACGCAAGTTTACCCTTGCGCCACGTCCGATGCGCCGCATTTACAATGCGGCGCATCGTGGCGCAAGGATAAGCAGATGCGTGACGCATCTGTCCGGCGGAAGGTTGACGCAGTGCTGAAGCTGTGTCGCAAGCGCGACGCAACTCCAGCACTGTTCCAACCTTCCCTATCCCTAACATGGTGCGTCAATCCTTACGCCTGCTTGAAGCAGGCATAAGGATTTGACGCACCAGCGTCGGAAAAGTGACTGCGTGAAATCTTGTAGATTTCACTACGTCACTTTTCCGAGGCGTTCCTGCGCCGGAACGCCCCCCCCTGCGCCGGTACGCCCACATGAAACCTGACGCAGGTTTCATGTGGCGCAGGGGTTTACTACGTGACGCATCTCCCTAGATGCGTCACGTTGTAAATATAGCGCAAAGCGGCGCATGGTTTGCATCGCCGCTACGTCACATGCGTGACGCAACGGCGGCGCAAAAGTGGCGCAAGGGGCTTGTAAATATGCCCCTTAGTCTTTCCCCGTTTACCGATTGTCGATTTTCTTGCTTCCCTATTCCCTTCTCAAGTTTTTCTTTTGTTCCTGTTTGAAGGTATACTTCAGCCATTACTTTCTCTATCCCTTTTCCTCACCATCTCAGACTTTTTAGATTATATACGTAGGGCGTAGAAATTAAATCGTTGGGTGCCGTCAGACGAGCAAAAATGTGTTCCAAATGTATTGATTGTGGGAAATGATCGCTCTCCGTGCGTTGAATTATTTGGAATTTGTTCCTCTGAGACCTGACATTTTTGCTCACTAACGTGTGGTCGATGGTTGAGCTCTTGTTCCCACTTAGGAAGGTGATTGATGGAGGTGAGTCCTCTTTTGAGTTTCCATTCCAATGTTTTAAACTTGGAGATTCTAGCGGACTTCTGAATCCATTCCCCATTGGATGAAGGTTCTTGACGTTTTTGCATACATTTGTGTTAAAATCACCTGTGATGATGAACTGAGCTTGCACATATTGTCTCTGCATTGTTTTAATCATTTTAATCAAGGTAATCATGTGCGCCTCTTTGGTCACTCTTCTTGGGTGGATGTACATATTTATTAAAATTATAATTGTCGGTGTCTTGCTAGCCTTTTGATTATCCAATTTTATTGCAAGGATCCATTTGGTTCCTGTTGGTTATTTTTCCATAGACCAGTCGAGTTTGGTTGAGAGATACAAAGACAAACCCCCCTTTGGATGGCCAAATCTTGCTGATTTTACTGCCGGTATGTGGTAATCCGTATAGCCTAAGATTGGCAGAGGTTTAAGACTCCACGTTTCTTGAGTCAAAATTATATCGTATTTTAAGAGGAAATTCATGGCTTCATTGTTTTCTTGTAGGTTTTCTAACCCATGGGTGTTCCAGGAGCAAATGCTAAGATTTTTAGGACTTTCTTGTGGGCCTTTACACGTGTTGTCAGGATTGCGAGTGGACGTGGAGTTTTAGTGGCCCTGACCTTTTGTCGTCTGCTACCCGATTGATTTATTGTATCCTTGTACATTTCCTCCTTGGGTACTCATACTTAGGGGCTTAATATATTTTAGGTTCTCATACTCTTTTTGGTTGGTTCCCACACCGATTGCACCCCTTAGGATCGATCCCCCTCTTTGTTTTATAGGTACAAGAGGCCCTGGGTAGAATGGTACCTCAATCCTTTGTAGCTCAATCCCCCAGGACTTAAACCTATGCTGATGAATCAAGATGTAATCTACTATTTCTGGTGAGGACCAACTTGTTACGGTTGCCTCTCTGTTAATCAGCAGTGTGTGAGCTTTGAATTCAACTGACAACAAGTTCGTAGTTTCGATATGTGCTATATCCTTTATTTCCTTTATCAGTTTAATGATTGTGTCTCTGTTTAAGATGTCAAAGTTTCCTTTTGAGATGTAATTGGGGAGAAACACTAACTTATTTGAATGGTTTCCATTCGTTGTAAACCTTTGATCTTGGTTGGTCTTCTGAGGTAGTTGACTGACATTTTGCAATGTGCTATCTTCCAAGACCCAATTTGTGTTTTGCTTTTGCACTGGCCATATTCCATCACCTTGTTGTTCATGGAAACAACTCTGTTTCTGCGCCTCAAGTATAATTTCCCTCTTTGCTGAGTTCCTTCGCACTTGTGCCTCGGGCTTGTTTTCTCCTACCAGATTGAGGCGTGGAGAATCCGCTGCCATGGGTGCCTTTAATATTTGTTTGTTGGGAACAGGCTCGAAGAGGACTGTAGACACGCTCTCTGGATCTATATCTTTATTCGAGCCACGTGGATCTTTTAAGTTCTCTTTCCTTTTAACAACTATTTCTGGGCTTCCGAGCTGTTTGCTTACTGGATCTAAAACCTCCTTATATACGTTCTCCTGGCTAGATGGACGTTCGTTCTTGTGTTGCGAGAATAATTGCCATATTTTCTTTTGTTGCGCTGATTTCCCTTTGTTATGCATTTTTCTTGATCTCTGTTTTTCCTTTTTTGAGACCTCCGGCTTTGCTTCTGCTATCTCCCTCTTTTCCTCTTCCTCTGTTTTTCTGCAGAGTGGTCGTTTGACTTTTCTATCCAAGGCATTATCTAATGTTTCTGCTACTTGAGGATTATCCACACAAGAGGACTGCTTAGATCAAGCACGGTTCTTCTTGACTTGACTGTCAAGGAGGCTATCTGTTGTTTCTATTGACTGTGGAATTTCCACGATAGAGGTTTGGTTGGTTGAAGTCCTGCTCTCCTTTATTTGAGGCTTTTCTACTGGGGGTTTGATATCTTTTTGAGTACTCTCCTCGGATTCGTGAAAAGTTTGACTAGTGTCTGGCCTTGCTGCTTGTGCTCTTTTTTCCCTCAATATATCCGTCAAGATTGATGTTAAACTTTGCTGGTTCTCACCTTGCGGTGAACAGTGGCAGTTAATTTGCTGCATGTACTTATACTGCTGGGCTCTCATAATAAGATCGTTGAGTAACTGTAACTTTGTGCCTATTCCTACAATGTAGGTAGCCATGATATTTAGAAGGTCCACTTGGAGGTCGTGTTTGTCCGCTTGGTGGGAGATTGATGACGAGATTGAATCCAGAGTCGATAATAAGACTCCCCATGTATTGGATGGAACTCTGTCACCAGCATCTTTGAGTTCGTCCTTAATTTTGAGGGAGTGTTCACTGTTTGACGCTGAAGGTTGATTCTCTGATGAGGACAAATTATTTTCACTTTCCCTAACTTGTTTTAATATGGACATATTATTATTGATTGCTGTCTGTTTTTCCATATTAAAGTTACCTCCTACCTTACTCCGATCTGGAGCCGTTGCTTTTATGCTCCTGTCTGTTTCAACTACTCCGTTCGAGATTACCGAGGAAGTCCTTGGGTGGTCAAGACTTTGTGTACCCATAGTGTGGACAGGAGTTGTAGTTTCTAATAGTTCTATTAGTAATTGCTCCTGAACTACCCCCTGTTCTGGGGAACCTGATGGTTCCATTGGCTAATGTTAATGTTAATGTTAAAAATAATTTATAAAGCGCACGTACACCAGGAGGCTTCATGGCGCTGTAGGAGGCTCCAAATGCTATCCGGTAGAACATCATTCATAGGCCTGTTCAAAAAGCCATGTTTTGAGAAACTTCCTAAACTGCAGGAGGTTAGTGCAAGACCGTATTTCCAGCGGAAAAGAATTCCACAGTTTAGGGGCAAGAATCGCAAATCTGCGGCCTCCTTGACGCACCCGCTTGAATGTCGGAGTGTCAAGAAGTGAGAGATGGGCAGAACGTAGGTTACGTATGGGGGTATGTCTAGAAATCAAGCTGTTGATGAAAGCAGGACTATTGCCATGCAAGGATTTAAAAATAAGGCAGCCAGTTTTAAAGGCACAGCGCTGGGCGATAGGGAGCCAGTGCAGTTTCTTCAGCAGGGGAGTTGCTGATTGCCATTTAGGTTGTTGGAGAATCAGTCGGGCTGCATGGTTTTGGACCATCTGAAGCCGTTTGAGCAGATAGAGAGGCATGCCCAAGTACACGGAGTTGGCGTAGTCAAGATGTGACAGGACAGTGGCTATTATGACCATAATCAAGGCTTCCTGAGTGAGAAGGCGGTGTATCTTCCTGATCTTACGCATTTGGAAGAAACACTTGGAAATGACCGCACCAACCTGGGTTTTTAATGAGAGGTCAGGTATCTGTTCCTGTTCTCCCCAGCAACTGAGGTTTAATGAAAAAAGAGAGTCACATGAATTTTGGTTATGAGCTTCAGCTTCAGCTATGAATTTTTTTGCCGTGTTTGTTATGACTGGGATTTTTTGCACTGTCCCATCTTCTGAGTCCTCTTGACTTACTTGGTCCTGTCCGACCCTTGTAAGGGCATCGACTCGATCTTGTTGTTGCCCGTCTGCTGTTTCATAGTCCGGTAGTGAGAGGGATGCAAGCTCCCCTAGAGTTGTTACTTCTATCTGTGATGAGAGACTGATGTTACTGATGTTACTTGTGCTGGCTTTTTTTAATATTAACTCGTTCAGTTGTTATTAAAAAGTCAGTTATCTTGTACCCCTCTTTTATTTTATTTTCAGTTATTCTTGCTTTTTTTACAGGCGCGGCATGCTGAGGAGATTTTTTCTCCTGTGTAACGTCCAGAAGTATCACTGAATCAGAGGAAGAATCCCGCGTGGAGTCTTGCCTCGATCGCTTGTTTTGGCGCTTTTTTCCCTGCCCCTGCGCTGCTCTGTTTTTACCCGAGTGCATTGTAGTACCTCGCTCCTTAGATCTCTCAGTTGGTGCTCTTGATGCTCTTGGCACACTTGGTGCTGTTGACTCCTTATTCTTCTGTTCCTACTTAAGCTTCTTCCTCCTGCCGCTTATTCAATTTACCACCCACTGCTGCCGTCAGGACTGGGCCATAGGTGGAAGGAGTTAAGTGGGGGAACCCGCCCCGGTTGAACTTGCAAGGAGCTTTCCTGATGTTCAGAGAGCCGAGGGACCGGTGCCCAGAAACCCAACCTCAGAAGTGCACGGCGAGCGGGGGCCAGAGCCTCCCGCAAGTCGCACCCAGCGCTAGCTGGGCTGCTTCTGCGGGAAGGCTCAACCACACGCACTTGGCAGCAGCCAACTGTGGCTACCGCGCTCACCCTCTGTACACTGGCATCTAGTGCCGCTGACTTTGGGCACTTTAGCGCTTGAGCACTGTTATTTCCTCTTACCCTTATCTTGCCTTTAATTAACTGAAGAGAGGGAAACTGATGCAGGACTATGTGGAGAATTGCCTGACTAAGGAGGAGGCAGAAAACACAACAAAGAGGGCCTGTGGCTTAAAATTGGGGGGGGTGACAGCACAAACAGAGCACAACTCAGCTGCCGGCCAGACTACTGGAACCAGCTACAGCCGACAACAGCCAACGACAGGCAGGCAGGAGACCAGTGGGGCCACGCGGGTCAGAGTTTTGTAAGTCCGCATGCTGGCAAAGAAAGTGTGTCCAGCCCACACTCACTGGCAAAACACTGCGTGCCACAACAAGATCACCAATCTTGCCTTCACCTTCGCCGCTGTAGCTCGTTTTGTCTCTCGCGGCACCTATCCGGTGCGCCTGCCGCTGCTTGCTCCACTTGCTCGCTCATTCCACAGTCCCCCACGGCCACTGTAGTAAGCCGCTGTAATTAGCCTCAGACCTCAGACCGCAGACCGCCGACCACCGGTATACCGCGGCAAGCGAGCGAGTCCGTGAGTCTGAGAATCTGAGTCCGCTCTCCGCACGCTTCGAGCTCCACTTCACTTCACTTTCCGCTTCCGGGTCAACTCTGCATGGATCCGGGGTAACAAGCTCGACTGTTTATTTTCTTTCTCTGACCCAAAGTGAGAGGATTTTGTAAAGTGAATTATGTGACAATCATACTGACAGTCTTGCTGGGATACAGCAAGTGAGAAACGGAGGGCTGTATGTTTTTTTTAAATTAAAATGCAAATTTAAATCCTTGTAAATGAACTGTATGGTTTCAAAATATATCAGCATTTAGGAAAGCACATATGAGGCACATTTTTAAACCTGAAATGTGATGGAAACAAAGATTTTAATAGGATCAAAACAAATCAAGACACTTTATTTGGTGATGCGCAAATAATAAATATTTGGTGGAACCCATTTTCCACACATTATCGTTTATGTGTGGTATACTTTTATCAGTAAAACTGTAGTTAGTGGAAACATTGGGAAATGTGCTGTCTGTAAATGACAGTACGCTGTCACATCAGGCTTCAGTAATATATTTGTGACAGTGTGCTCCAAAATGCACCACCACTTACTTATGTACTGCACCCGCTCCATGGTTGTGGCTCATTTGTGACGCTTAGATTTTTCACAAGCCCTATGACTTCAGAGACGGAACATTGATTGCAGCCTCCCCCTCCCCCCAACTCACTCTGAAAATTGTCCCAGCATCACTGCCCTCAGCCCCTGATTTTATCCATGGTTCCACAATGAAGTCAGAGGTCCATGGATCTCTGAACACCATTTGCGTTACATGAGGATACATTCATTTTTGTTAGGCGCGGGGAGATTAAGTGATTTGCCCAGAATCACAGGATGTTGAGCGTCCCTGCTGAGACTCGAACCTGGTTCCCCAGCTCCGAGGGCGACCACCCTAGCCGTTTGGCCAACTCCTCTCCCCGAGGAGGAGTTTTTGAATTTCATCTATGGATCCAAGCTGAAGGCAGAGTTCCCGGACCTCTGAATTTTATCAATGGTTCGAGGTTGAAGGCAGGCTCCTTAGAGGTCTGAATTTCATCCATGCCTCGAGGTTGAAGCCAATGTTCCCTGGAGCTATGGATTCCATCCAACGTTTGAGGCTGAGGCAGGCTGTATGGGGCTCTTAGTTTCATGCATGGTTTGAGGCTGAGGCATGCCCTATGGGGCTCTGAATTTCATTCAAGGTTTGAGGCTGAGGCAGGCTGTATGGGGCTCTGAATTTCATGCACGGTTTGAGGCTGAGGCTGACCTATGGGGCTCTGAATTTCATCCAAGGTTTGAGGCAGAGGCAGGCTGTATGGGGCTCTGAATTTTATCCATGGTTTGAGGCAGGCTTTATGGGGCTCTGAATTTCATCCATGGTTTGAGGCAGGCTTTATGGGGCTCTGAATTTCATCCATGGTTTGAGGCTGAAGGTGTCGATAAAATGAGTACCATTGAGTTCGGTGGTGTTGGAAGCCGGAGTCCCAGTCACGCGTCACTGTCACAAATGCGCGACCCGGGACTCCTCCCTCAACGTTAGGCCAAGTAAGGACACCGTTTGAGATAGCCCTGCTCACCCCCTTTGTAGCTTGGCACGAGCAGCCAGGCCTTTCTCCAAGGCACGAGTGTACAGTATGTGCAACCACGCCCACAGCAACCCCCTTGGTGACACCACAAATGGACTCCACACGAGTTTGATAAAACGAGTATAAACTTTATATAGAAAGATATACGATCAGACCACACGTTACAAAAGCCAACATATAATAAAGGGTAATATTCGTTCTGGCTGGCTGGTAGGTTCAAATCCCAACCACCGCTTTCAAAACGCTATGCTGGTCGTAATGCTAGAGTCACACACGTTGCAATGGACAAACAATAGTGCGCTGCGTAACGATACAATCCTGTGCTGGGCACAGGAGAAATAATACAATGCGTAACGATACACCCCGGTACCTGCAATGGGAGAAATAATGCAATGCGTAACGCTACAATCATGTACTGCGCAATGAAGGAATAATGCAATGCGTCACACCCCAATCACGTACTTTGCAATGAAGAAATAATACACTGCACGCCGCCACAATCATGTACTTTGCAATTAAGGAATAATGCAATGCGTAGCTACAATCATGTACTTTGCAATGACGAAATAATGCAAGGCGGGCCGCTACAATTCTGTACTTTGCAAGGGAGAAATAATGCAATGCGTAGCGCTACAATCGTGTACTTCGTTATGCAGAAATAAAGTCAGGCGTCAGAAGACAGTCCGGCAGTTCGTTAGCAGCAATATTGGCAAAGTGTATTACGACAGTCAGCCTCTTCGATAACAGTTGCCCCCCACACGTATTCATGATGACATAAAGTACAGCTTCCCACTCGGGCCCCAGTACCACCACTCCTTGGTCAGTACGGGCCCCAATCTGAGCCGAAGCAAAGGCTCACGTCGTCAGAAGGACTGAGAGGCCGAGAGAGTGTCCCTCCGAGCCCGCACCCCACCCAGGCAGTGATCAGCGTTACCTGGGGGGCGCGACCCCACTCTCCTCTCCTCCTTCAATGAATTAGGCCTTCCGTGCAGAACTTTCTCAATGGGCCTCAGCGGCTCGGCCTGGCAGCTTAGCTCCTCCGGGGCTGCCGGTACGGGCCGCGACTGTTAGGAAGGTCTCAGGCGGCCGCAGGGCACACGTACCCTACGCCCCTGAGATTACGTTACTCCAGGTGCACGTTCAACACCGCACCCTCCGGGTCTCTTCTGGCACGAAGCCACACACACAATGCTGATGGGACTTCACGTCGACTCCGAGTGCACGTTCACCAGGCACTCCTTCCTGCGGTCTCAGTAGGCACCAAGACACGCACACCACGCTGCAGAGACTCACTTTCTTCCGGTGCACACGATGATCAGCCGATCACCTCCACAGTCCCAGGTTGCACCAAAGCACGCACACTGCTTCACTGAGACTTACTCCAATTCCGGGTGCCCCGATATCCAGGCGTTCTTCACCAACGCCTCCGGCCGCACCTCGACACGCTCACCGTGTCCGAGCCTCGCTTCTCCTCCTGTGCACTCGATCACCAGGCGCCCTTCACCAATGCCTCCGGTGCACCCCGACACGCACCCTGCGCGTCCGAGACTCACTCCACTTCCGATGCATGCGTTGACCAGGCGCTCCTCGCCAACGCCTCCAGTGCACCACGGCACGCACCCTGGGCGTCCAAGACTCTCTTCACCTCCGATGCACCCGCTGACCAGGCGCTCTTCACCAGCGCCTGCAGTGCACCCCGACACGCACCCTGCGCGTCCGAGTCTCACTTCACCTCCGGTGCACACTTCACCAGGCGCTCCTCACCGACACCTCCTGTGCACCACGACACGCACCCAGCGCGTCCGAGTCTCGCTTCTCCTCCGTGTGTCCAAGATCACAGGGCACACCTTCTGAGGGTCTCAAGCTGCCACAACACGCGCCCACCGCATTGCTTGAAACTTCTCCGGAAACTTTTATGTTCCTGTGTTTCCAAACAGGAAGCCAGCTCACCTCGGGCCCTTGGGGTTACAAGACACAGCACAAAGCACAGTCTTCTTCAAGCAGGGGGACCCAGCGCACGAAGCACAGTCCCAACAGCCTCTTCCTTGGTTAAAACAGCAAACTGCAGACCAGCCTCAGATCACGAAGCAAGGATTGGTCCTCCCCAGCAGTCTCTTCAGTTGTTCCTTCCTTAGCAGAGGTTCCTCTTGACCACGAAATGGGTCTAAGCCTTTTCAGTCTCAATCCATTTCTGTTCCATTCCAACGTTCAGGGGTTTCAGCTCTCATAGATATACCCCTAAATGTCTTTGAAGTTCGTTGTGCTCAGGGGTCCCTGACCCCTGCCTAAATCAGTTCTGGGTGTCTCCCTCCCAGTGTCACCTTTCTCCCTTTGATACTGGGGGTCTGGATCCTTAATCACTCAGCAGGAGATGGGTCAATTGTTTTATAGCCGCAACCCAGGCCTCTTCACCTCCCGGGGCTTCTCCTCCCATACTCTCCAACTGCAGGTCAGCCTGGTGCCATCTCACCCACTCCCCTCTCAGATCCAGACAGTCAATCCACATTCAGCAGAGACACACAGAAATGCCTAAAGCACAAAACCCAGCCACTTTCTAAAAGAGCGGCTTCTGAACACACAGTGACAAAACCACTTTCATAGAAAGATTGTTATGACGCTGTGAGTTCATACATACCAAACTTCACCTCTCCATTTTGAACTTATGGGAAACTAGGCTAACAAACACAATACCCAGCCTCCCCCATTCTGTCCTATGGGCAGGATGGCCTTTCACCAGTGAAAAACGAAATGGAGTGTTTTTCACTGTCAGGACATAACACACACCTCAGTATATGTCCTGCCTTTTACTTACACGGCACCCTGCCCAGGGGTTACCTGGGACCTGCCACAGGGGTGCCCACTGTGTACGCAAAAGGGAAAGTAAGGCCTGACAAGTGGTTGCACTTGTCAGGACAACATGCTAACTTAGCAAACTGCGCGCAGGCCCTACACTGCAGGCCTGAGTTCCCTTCTCCGCGCACCTTTGCATTACTAGCCCTGGCACACACAGTGCACATCACTAGGGACTTTACTAGTAAGGCAAACATACCAATCCTGGCCAACCAATCACCATTGTACTTTACACAGGGAACTACTGTACTTTGACACTGATCAGCAGTGGCAAAGTACCCAAAGCATCTAAGTTGGCACTCTATGTCAGGAAAACGGTCTAGGGGGAAAGCAAAAAGTTTTAGGGAACTTTAGCCAAAAAGGCCAAGTCCTACAGGTAGCAATAAATATCTGATCTTCAGCGCCAAGATACCCCTGGGTGAACGTGCGCTTTACATACACATTATGTTATGTATTGAAATCTTTTTTTCCTTTGAGCCTCTATCCTTTTTGCGTTCCAGTGTTGGAGTCGACACAGCCAGCGCACCCCATCATGATATGGCCTCAGGGCAGGATGACAGTATGACATATATCGGATGTGTCAACTGGCAGCTACTTTAACAAGCATTGGCACGTGCAATAGGTCTGCCTCGCAATATTATTCGCAAGCCAGACCCCTTGGCTCTGATAATGTGTGATAGTAGAAGGGAGTCACCCGGCACCCTGAACGTCAGGAGTGACGTCACTGCTGAAAATGAGGACATATAAGTGTAGTACTTCTGTCCTCTAGGCGCACCAACCCCTTGGAGCAAGTGCCGCCAGCTACAATCTCTGATGAACTCGACCTTTCAAAAGTAAAACAAGCTCACTCTGTCACCTCCAGGGACTTTCCTGGGCAGATCCACTTCTGTTTTATTTCACAAATTCCTTTGACCTTCTGCCATTGTAGATAAACATGAAGAGAGAAGGCTGATACAGAGAAACCACTGCAAGGGCATTAGGGCAATGTGTCACAGAAAAACCTCTACACAGAAAAGTTCTTACAGAGAAATACATCTACAGAGAATCTACTACAGGGAAGAGTTGTTGCAAAGAAACACCTTCATAGAGAAACCACTACAGAGGAAAGTTGTTACAGAAAAACCTCTACACCGAAAAGAAGTTGCAGAGGAATACCTGTAGAGAGCAACCACTACAAAGAGGTGTTTTAGAGACATACCGTAACAGAAAAACCACTCCAGCTCAGAGTTGTTGCAAAGAAACACCTTCATAGAGAAACACTACGGAAAACCACTACAGGGGAACGTTGTTACAGATAAACCTCTACACAGAAAAGTTGTTACAGAGGAATCTCTACACAGAAAATTTGTTACAGAGGAACCTTTACACAGAAAAGTTGTTACAGAGGAACCTCTACACAGAAAAGTTGTTACAGAGGAACCTTTACACAGAAAAGTTGTTACAGAGGAACCTTTACACAGAAAAGTTGTTAAAGAGGAATACCTCTACAGAGAAGAACTGCTACAGAGAAACCTCTACGGAGAATCGTCATTACTGACTTTGGGCCATCCACGGGACCCGGGGCGTGGTCGCGCCGGCCTTCCCAGGGAAAGGTCAACGGCGATTGGGCCAGGGCGGGCGCTGCCCCCGAAGCATTAAAGTGCTTCCGGGGTAGCGGGGTCATATCCACCCCTATTTAAACGAGCGCACGGTGGCAAGCAGCAGGTCTCTTGTCTCCTGCTCGCGGCTGGAGAGGACGCAGTCGCTGCGCTCTAGGACTCCCCACCCCTCGCAACACTCACACGCTGCCCTCTTCTAGTGGGCCCCTCCCAGAGCATTGCCCTGCCGCAGGGGCGGTGCGTCCATTGGGGCGTAGCCCCCCAGCCCGCAGCTCCCTCGGCGTCTTTGAACCTAAGTAAACTGAATCAGTTTACTTAAGTTCAAAGACGCCGAGAGACTGACAATCATGTCAGTCAGCATGTCGTCGGACCGCCCACCCCCTTCAGAGTCTGAAGGGGTGGGCGGTCCTGAGTCATGTTGACTGACATGATTGTCAGAGGACCAGGGGCAGCAGGCAGCACTGCAGCACAAGTGCGCATGAGTGGGGAAGGGCAGCGAATTTTCGCGCCGTGCCCAGTCATGCGCACTTGTGTTTGCACTGAGCTGCGCATGCCCATTAGGAGAGTGAGGGTTGAGCAAAGGCTCAAACCTCGGTCTCCTAATGGGCAGGCGGGCGAGAGGTAACCGTGCCCTAAGCCAATCCTGGCGCTGCCAGCAGCGCCAGGATTGGCTGAGAGAAGACTATAGGCGCAAACGGAGTCGGACCCGAGGCGGCGCGGACGGCGGACCTGCTCAGGTAGGATTTTCTTTTTTATTTCAAAACTCCCCGGCACCCCCCGCGGCGCGAGCCGCGACTGCAGTAACCTTATTGTAACAACAGCCATTTCACACACAGTAAAGTTTTGATGTTTATCTTTAATGTTATTTAAGCAGACGCTCTACAACTCCTAAAGATGAGGCTGACTTCTCTCTCATCATTAAACATTTAAATATGTCCCCATTTCTATTCTCAGCAATCAAACAATATTAAGCTTTGTCTGGGGACAGCAGTGGGAAAATGTGTGGACACCTTGTCAAAAGGGGCCCATTGAGGCGGGCTGACGGGTTAAGTGTGGGGGTCTCTGTGCTGAACATTCGATCTCATAAGAGGTTTATGTCTAAAGTATGTATTTGGATGCAATAGGGGATTTGTAGCCTTGTATTTTGTAAAAGGAAAAGTGTCAGTAAATAAATTTAGTCTAAATTGCACCTTTTCCCACCACATGGTTGTCTGTATGCCTTCACTCTGAGTCTTAAAGAGACTTTTAAAAAAAAAAAAAAAAAAAGGAAAGACATCGGGGCATATTAGCAAGAACCTCGTTAAAATTATAGCCGTTTTAGCGGCAGGAAACTGCCGCTAAAACGGCGATAATGGGCTTGCTAATATGCGTTATAGAACTTCAATAGAAGCCCAGGTTAGATGTCCTGCACATCTAACCTGGGCTTCTATTAGAATTCTATAACGCATATTAGCAAGTCCATTATCGCCGTTTTAGCGGCAGTTTCCTGCCGCTAAAACGGCTATAATTTTAACGTGGGTCTTGCTAATATGCCCCATCATTTTAGAAACATGCTCAGACGTCTGCCAACAACTACACATTTCAAGCTGGAACATTTTGTGAGGTATTGTTAGAAAATTGCCATTATTAATAGCAATTGTATGGTATGTGAGTAGCGCCTAACCGCATTTTTAAAAATGCTGAAAATAACATCTGTTCTTTGGCATTTCTAAGGTTAACAGTATTCAGTTTAACTCATCCCCACTTTTACGCCTCACCACTTAGAAAAGTCACCAGCCACCACTGCCCTGCCGGCAGCCGCACGGGCGTGAGAGTTTTCTCGCCTGACACAAGAGTCCTTGATAGGTATTTGGACTCTCTGTGGCGGCTCCAGAGGGCAAGAGGGGGTCACATAAGGGAAAGGGTGGTGAACTCAGGATAATCTTGAGTACTGTAGCTCAAAGGGTTTGGGAGCTTGCTGCAGATTAACGTCTCAGTCGCACTCAGCTACAATGCAGATTTTAAAACGTTTTTGGGGTGTGTAGCACTCGGTTGAGTGAGTGTGGAAAAACGGAGCTGTAGCTCACAGGAAGGCCTTCTGCCTTTGGGGTCACAGGCCTCTTTCTGGCAAAGGTTCAAGCCCCAGCAGTGGAGACAGGGTTGTTTGGTAAAAAAGGAGAAGGATGTGGATGTAGTTGTGCTTGGAAAATTGCGCTTGTGATTTAGTGTTTCCACTATCTTGTCTAGCTGGTGATTAGTGGAGCATTTGGTTTTGAATTGTTGAGCGCTGGGAGCGTTTTTGAAAAGTGGTTTGGCCATGTGAGAAGAGCGCTTGTTTTTTTAAGGGCTGTTTTTTCACCTTTAGCAGTAGGTTTGCATAGCAAGCGGAACTTCTAGTGGGTGCAGGTTTTGTTCATCAGAGAGAGGTATTAGCATAATATCCGAACGCTTGCAAGCATGCCAGGGGGAGCAAGGAAGGGTGCCAAGAGGGCATGCCCTGTTAATAGGATAGAAGAAATGATGCTCAGGATGGAGGCGATGGGCGAGAGGTTGGCTCCCTTGCAGTCAGAGGGCCCTCAGGGAGGGCATCCAGTGGAGCCAGCAGTGCCACTAGACAGGCCTCGGAGGCCAGGGGTGGCACCTCGGGCAGCATCCCCTCCAGTAAGGAGGCGTGTCAGGGGGCAGGGAAAGAATGGTGAAGAGGGTCAAGGGCTGCGGGCCACCCCTGAGGTCGTGCTGCCGGGCGGTATAAGTGGGAACTGGGCAGTGCTCCCCCAGAGGTGGTACCGGTGGGCAGAAGGAATGGTATTGGAGGGCAGGGCAGCTCTCCTGCAGTTGCAGTGCCACCAGCGAACAGCAGCAGTGTACAGACTGGGAACAGTGTCATGGCAAGTGCAGCAGCTCCAGTGGGCTCTGCAGGGCAGCCAGAATTGGTGGCAAGCTTAGCCAGCGTGTTGCCTTGGCTTTCAAAGGCAGGCGTGTGGTCTGCACTGTTTTTTGGAAGTGCATTGGCAGGGGTAGCGGAGAGTGACCACGTTGAAAGTGCTAAGAGGTTGGTGGCACATGTGGATGGCATGGTATGCGAGGACATGTAGGAGTGACAGGTGGGTCAGCAGTGCAGGGGTCAGTAGTAGGTGACACCTCGTAAACGGGTAGTGGGCCACGGACAGTACAGGCCGCAGCTGGGTCTCTACCTCCCCTCAATGAAGCTACACCTTCAGATATGTTGCGGCCATTGCCAAGCATGGGTTTGGGGGACGTGCGTTCAGAGCCTGATCAGTTGGGCAGGCACGTGCATCCAGATGTTAAGAAGAAGATCTGCAAAGACGCTTATGTGGATATATGTGAGTTAATTGTAGATACACCTGACAGAGAAGAGAGCAAGCGGTGCAAGAAGTGCTCGCATTCCAGGGAGTGCGGCCATTGGAGGAGACCATCATGAACTGGGGTCAGAGGTTTATCAGCTTTCCAGGCAATCATGGCAAAGAGGTTCTCAACTCTGGGGAGGGGGGGGGGCGGCAGTTGGTGTTCTACCAAAATAGGATAGCTTGTGCGCATGACAAGTTTGGAGGCACGGCCTGGAGGGAGTATGACAAGGAATTCAAGCATATTAAGGCTACTAGACCCACTTTGGGGTGGGATCAGATAGATGTGAACGCATGGTTGCGCTGCATGTATCCGCAGAGGACAGTGGCCAGCCCAAGCCAGCCTTTCGGGCAGGCATTGGGGCAAACAGTAATTCAGGGGGTGGGGCAAGAAAGGGGGCATGCTGCGACATCAATAGAAGAACTTGCTCCAGAGCCCCAGGAACATGCAAGTTTAAGCACTGTTGTTCTTTCTGCAGCCTACCATCACACCCTGAGTCCAAGTGTTTCAAGAAGACAAAGGGTAGGGGCCCCAAAAAGCATGAGTGAACACCCGCTATTGGTCAAGACCCCTCCCTGGTTAACTGGCAAGCAATTGTGTCATGGTTCAACATCTAAGGCAACACAACAGCAGCACAGTCTTTATATGAGGGATTTAAGAATGGTTTCAGGATTCCAGCTGAGGGTTGTGTAGGCGTGGCCTATTGTAGAAACCAGCAGTCATTAAGGGCTAACCCTAGCATTGCCAGAAACGAGATTATGAAAGAGAAGAACTTGGGGAGGGGGAAGGTCCTTTTCATTCCACCCCTTTTGAGAATTTTGTGTGATCCCCTTTGGGGATATTTCCTCAAAAAGACCCGGGAGAGTGCTGCCTGATACACAACTTTCAGCACCTAGGGGTCTGTCAGTCAACAAGGCTATCGATGGGGCTTTGTGCTCAGTTAAATATGCCTCGCTAGATCAGGCAATGACAATGCTCTGGGACCTTGCTGGCAAAAGCAGATATAGAGTCCGCTTTTCGGCAGCCTCCGGTTCACCCGGAGGATTTTCATTTGTTGAGCTTCCAATTTGAAGGTGTTGTCTATTTTTACAAATGTTTGCCCATGGGCTGCTCAGTCTCCGGAGAGGTTTAGTACCTTCTTGGAATGGGTATTTAGCAGGAGATCGGGACACCATTGGGCACTCCATTATTGGGACTCTGGGAGGGCTTTCAGTGCTTCCAGGAATTGATGGGTGTATTCGGGGTGCCACTTGCACAAGCAAAGACCTGTGAACTGGCAATAACAATAGAATTTCTGTGCATAGAATTGGATTCCAGGGCAGGTGTATCCAGGCTCCCTCAGGAGAAGGTCAGAGCTTTCACAAAGGCATTGGAAGAATGCCGAAAGGTCCCAAAGGTGACGCTACATCAGTTACAAGTGGTAGTGAGGCAGCTGAATTTTACACCCCACATTATACCCATGGGCCGCCCATTTTCTAGGACTATTGCACAGGCCATGTCTGGTCTGAAGTTGAAACACCATAATACTAGGCTGACTAGTGAGGTCCGTCAGGACATTAGAATATGGGAAGCATTTTTGAGGGATTTTAATGGACAGTGGTATGGCCAAACCCTGCCAAGATCAATAAGGAATTTGGTCTCTTTACAGATGCCGCAGGCAGCACAGGCTTTGGGGCCATTTTAGGTACAGCGTGGTGCAAATATTGGTTCCATTGAGCTCTTTCCCATTTTGGTAGCCCTCACGATATTGCCAGAACAATTCCGCCATCAATCAGTGGTATTCTGGTCTGATAACATGACGGTGGTGGAGTGTATTAACGAACAAGCTGCCAAGTGCAAAATGATCTTGTGAATATTGAAAAAAATGATACTGCTATGCTTGAGACTAAATGTTGACTTCAGATCGAATCATGTGCCTGGTGTATTGAACAATTCAGCGGATGCTTTATCTCGTTTTAAGATGCAGGTTTTCAGGTATCACCACCCAGAAGCGGCGGAGTTCCCCTCACCGTTCCCAGAGCAACTTTGGAGGTTTGGTGCCCCAGTTTACCAGACCTCGTGGTGGCCAGCTTAGCGCCTAGAACAAGGCATGCCTTTTACTTTTCAGGAAGCTCAAGGGGGAGTTCACATGAGTCAGTGATCTCATTCCTGGAGCACCTGAGAGGGTAAGAGAGCCCTGAGTCCTATGTCAAGTGACATATCGTGTCAATTTCATTTTTTGCAAAGATGCTGAGTTACACACGGATGGGACAAAAACATTCCTGGTGCAAAGGGCACTGAAGGGCTGGAAGTGCTTGGAGGGGTGTAGACAAGACTCCAGGCACCCCAAAAACACAGCAAAACTGGCAAATATCATGGCCTTTCTGAACAGGGTATGTAGATCATCCGTTGAAGTTCGCCTTTTTTGGGCAGTGTAGGAGGCTGGCTTAGTGTATGGTGCACACGTATTTAAGTGGAGCACCTTGCACTCATCCAGACAACCCTTATGGTGATTTAAGAGGTCTTAGACAACCTTAGAAAGCTCTTTAACTGGTAGCTGTGGAGAGCAGCCTTCAGGCTCAGTCCAGAAGGGTGTAAAGCAGCTTGTTATACCAGTACTAATCATATAGTGTAGGTTAAGTGGAAAAGAACCACACAGTGTAGTTATAATAATATGTATTTATTATAAACACTCACTAACACATTTCAATATCTCCTACCCGGAGATATAACCACAATTCACACATACTTTGATAATAGTACATCTAAGTAGCACAAATACACAGTGGTCTGCAGGGGGGAGACCAAACCATATACTAAAATAGTGGAATGCGAACCATGACTTAAGTCAGGACTGGACCCAGAAGATGTAGAAGAGCCGGGGACCCAAGGAACCACCCAAGGTAAGGACCCAGAAACCCCACGGAGGCCGTGTAAAGAGTAGAAACACGACCGCACGCTCAATACAAGTCAAAGGAGAAGTCACGGTTGCAGTTTTCAAGAAGAAGGACCCTTCGCAGAGGACCCTGAAGAAACCCCGTGGAAGATGGAAGGTTAGAGAGTCACCTCACCCATGGATACCCCGGGAACCAGGATACCTACACCAGGGAAGCCAGGTGCATACGTGCGAAGTGACGTCAGAAACCGCCGTAGACCACAATGGAGGACTTCAGTAAAGATGCTGCTGGCGAAGGAGGTGAAAGAGACCGGTGGAACCCAAGGGTGAATTCAGGCACAGAAGTACCTGCAAGCAGAGAAGACAGAGTCTATGCCACTCAGGAGTGACCAGGAGGCACAGAAGACGAATTCCCACCGATGTCGGAAGATGTAGGAGAGTTGACAGTGACCTTGGCGCTGTAGCTGTGTGGACCAGGAGACACTGTGGAAGCCCAGTAGCTGTTCATGAGCTGTCCCACATCAGATGTCAAGAGCCAGGGGGTCGGTGTCCGGCGAGAGCACAAACAAGCCTTGGCAGCGGCAATAAACGTGGCAGACAAAAAAGGTGCAGTGTCGAAACCAGCAATGCCCATTGCAGGTAAGTCAGAGCAGGTCCCGAGCAAACAGGGGAGCCCACTGGAGCCAAGGAAGACCCTCAAGAGGACCCACGGACTGAAGGCACAGGAGTCGCAAGAGGACCTCAAGCTTCTTGGAACCCGAAGATCTCTGAAGAAGAGAGTCAACAAGCCTTGGCAACAGCAAGTCGACGCAGTGCACAGGGGTACTGCTCCAGCGGTTCTGACAATGGATACTGGCTTCAAACTTGCTGTGAAGACAGTGCAGGCCTCGCAGGAGTTATAGAACCATGACCTGTGTTGCTGAACCTTTCGGAGTCTGTGGGAGCTCAGGAACAGCAGACCGGTCAGCTTTGTTGCGGTTCCTGCAGATGCAGGGGAGTGTCTCCTTTACTCCAAGGGAGATTCCTTTGGGTGTCTTGGATGCCCACAGGCCTGGAGAAGAACATGTATGGTGCACAGGCACAGGCGACACAGAAGACTGGCAGGAGGACAAGACCAGGAGCAGCAGGAGTCTTCCAGTCGCAGTCTTGATTCCCAAAGCGAAGTTCAAAGTGTCCAGACAGGTTGAAGATCACGTGGCTTCAGATTTGAATCTTGTCCCACAATAATCTGAAGAGCCCTTAAGTATCCTAAGGAAAGGGTTGGACGATTTAGGGGTCCCTCCCAGAGGAGGGGCTGGACAGTGGGGAGGATTCTCCCATGTCCTTTGTCCAGTTTCGCGCCAGAGCGGGAGCCAACGGCGCCCTGAACTGGTTCCAACTGATGTATGCAAGGAGGGCACCAAATGTGCCCTTCAAAGCAGTCTAGTGGCGCTGGCAAGCGCCCCCACCCTAGCCCAATACACTAAGTCCTGTCTGGGAGGTGGTCACACCTCCCTGTGACAGGGAACCTATTGTCCTACCTTCCCCTGCTTGAGCTTGGCTCAGCAGCAGGAGGGCAGAATTGTGTCTGTGGTTGGCAGCAGCCATAGCTTGCTGTCAGCCTCTGGAAGACTGGTACCGGGAGCACGGAGGGCTTCCCAGAGGAGCCCCACAGTGCATGGAACCATTCCTCCAACACTGTTTACAATGTTTGGGTATGATTCCAACATGTTTGATACCAAACATGCCAGGGTTCGTTACAGCCAGTTTAGAGTTTGCCATCGTGTAATGACGCATGGCCACTCTATATATCGTAATGGCTGATGCACTTACAACGCCTTGAAAATGGACTCCGGGGATTGTAGGGGTGTCTGCTAATGCAGGGGCACCCTCACACCTATAACCAAACGCCCTGCCTTCAGTATTGAAAGGCCTGCCTTAGGGGTGACTTACAGGTTTTAAGTGTAGTGACCTCAGATATAAGAAAGCGTATATCTGTCGTAAGTGGTGCAAGCACCAGCTTAAACAGGCTGCTTCAGAAGGCCTAGATTCACAATTTGAGTGGTCTCCCATGGGTAACATAATACATGCTTCAGCTAATGGGGGGACCCCTGGTGTACCTATGCCCTGGGTACCTTAGTACCATATACTAGGGACTTACAAGGGTACACCAGTAGCCAATATGGGGAGTACCTAAGTACTCACCATGGTCCAATTTAGGGAGAGAGCACAGTGACTGGGGTCCTGATTAGCAGGATCTCAGTCAGACACAGAATGACACCAGCAAAAAGTGGGGGTAACCATGAAAGCAGATCCTACTTTCCTACAGGCAGCATTCTCCCTGGCCTTTTACAGGGCATTGAGGGTGAACAAGCTGAGAGCAAAGAACAAGAAAGATATGAAGGGTGGCCCGCTACGAACAGACATTCAATGGCCAAATGGCTCCCTGGCGGTCACCATTATCCGATCTAAGATCGACCAAATAGGTAGAGGGGATCACATACTGCTGCACCGAGCCCCAGGGAATGACTGTTGTTCGCTGGGGAATCTGGAATCCTTTATGGCTCACCGGGTGCAAGGGATGAGAGGCCCTCTTTTGGTACATGAGGATGGGACGCCACTCACAAGGTTCCTATTCGCCAGGGTGCTCAGCAGGGCTCTGGTATCAGCAGGTTTGGATTCGGCAGACTATAGTTCCCATTCATTTCAGAGTGGCGCAGCGACCGCTGCCACAAGTATGGGGTTGGTGGGACAGGCAATTCAAAGGATAGGCAGATGGAAGTCTGATTGCTAGAAGCGCTATGTTAGATTGAACATGTTGTGAATGCCCCCCGTTTTCTTCTTCTGTAATTTTCCCATTCCTTACCATATTCTCCTGTCAACACAGGTAAAGGAGATGTTAAGGGAATTCCGCTGCTGGATACTTCATTGCCTCTGGTCTACGATGGAGCAAGCGGCGTTACAGATGTGCTGGTGTTGGGCCATTCCTATGTGAGGTGTGCACAGAGTTTTTATTCTGCAGGTGACTATGCATCACAAGTAAGGAAAGACGGATATCAGCTGACTTTCTACAGTCAGGTGGGGCTACGCTTGGACCACTGGAGAACTGCATTGGACAAAATTTTGCCCAGGAGGCTTACGCTTCCAGGGGTGATAATTATACATCTGGGAGGCAATGATTTGGCGTATCTAGGTTAGAGATACTTGTTTGAGTTGATTGTCTCTAAAATGTGTTGGCTCTCAAAGAAATTCCCGGAGGCCATAATTGCATGGTCCAATATTGTCCTGAGGTTGAGTTGGAGAAGTGGTAAGTTGGTAAGAACGATAAATGAGTCGGTAAAACGGTTAAACCGGAAGGTGGGTAAGTTGTTCAGGACAGCCCGTATGTCAGCCATACCCCATGGGTGCATCAAGGGGGAGCTTTTTTCTATTACAGGATGGAGTGCACCTGTCAAAAGAAGGTAATGCAAAGTTTCTGGAAAATTAGCTGGCCTGGCTAACGTGTGTCGGGGGGGCAGATAGTCATGAACTATGCTGTCCTGTGGCGGGTGAAGTCAAGATCGGGGGACACTTCGGGTCCTTTTTTATACCAAATTTAACATCTGCGTCCCTGGACACTCCAAAGGGTGCTGCCACCAAGTCGAAAGGAGGAGGCAGGGGCGCATGGGGTTCTTGGCGGTCCCTGACACGCGGTCCTTACCTATCAACCACCCCTGCAGGCGCATTTGGGCACAACCTAGCACTGGCCATTGAGAGATGAGGAACCTGGGTGTAGGGGGTGCGGCCGGGCCCCCTGCACAAGAATGTCCGAGATGGGAGACCTCCCAGTATGGATGGAAGAGGGAAGGTGGGGCCCTCCCATGAGGAGGGTCCCCATCCTTTGGGACGGAGGAGGGGTAGAAGGAAGGGGCACAGAGCCAGTATTGATCTCACTCGGAACAGTTATGGAATATTTTGTTGGTTGCACAGGAACAGACTAGTTATGGTTAGGCGATTCACAAGTACTAGAGTTTCTGTTAAGGCTAGTTCTCACTTGTAAACAAGATGTAAATAATGCGGTTACTGTGTAAAAATGTTATGAACATTTTTTTTATTGTGTGAAAAAATAATAAATACGTCCGGGGGTCTTACAATCCCTAACCCAAAGAAATAAGAAATGGGTTCATTGCATTGTTGTGACGTTGGGGTGTTTAGGTAATGGCAAGTACTCATGGGACATCGGCGACTCCCTGGCCATAGCAAAGAAACACCTTCATAGAGAAAAAACTACAGAGAACCACTACAGAGGAACCTCTATGGAAAATCGTCATTACTAGGAAAGGCCTTTGCAGCAAAACCGCTGCAGCTAAAGTTTTTTACCCAAAAATTATTTTTAGATTGCTACAACGAAAAAAAGCATGCTAAAAGTGTTGATGTTCTTATGAGGTCCAAATAACCTTTAAATAAAGAGTTACAGGGGCCATAAGGGGCGGGGCAAGGGTAACTATGAGGGATAAAGTTCGGGTAATACTTAGTGGGTCCGGTTGGACTCCAGCATCAGAGGTCGGGATAGGTTTACGGTAAGGGTAAAGGGTTTTCTCTGTACTGGTTTCCCTGTAAAGGTATTTCTCAATAACGACATTCTTTGTAATGACGTGGGTCTAATCCCTTCTTCATCACAGTCCAGCAGGTTGGATGCATTCCTGGAAACATGAAGACACAGGTTTTCATTTTGGTTTTGGCATTTGTACAAATAAGTCATTTCATGCAAATCTTTTCATCTCCCTGTGGCTGGAGTTATGTGCACGTGTGATGTATATATGGAGCTGTGCGGACGTGTGATATGTATACATGGAGCTGTGCGGACGTGTGATGTATATATGGAGCTGTGCGGACGTGTGATATGTATACATGGAGCTGTGCGGACGTGTGATGTATACATGGAGCTGTGCGGACGTGCGATATGTATATAGTGGTAGGCTGGGCTACTCACAAAGAGCTGGAGGGCTCCTGGTGGGAGATGCCTGTTCTAGAACATTCTAGATCCTGGGATCCACGTGAGCTGCGCACGAGATGAGCATCAGAGGAAGGACTCTTCACCCATCAGAGCCAGCACCGCTCCTTGTGGCCTGTACCTGGGAAAGGCTGGTGAACCGAGGTCCAGCGGGTGTGAAGCACAGACTTGTGAGAAGGAGTGTCACACTGAGATGTCACGGGGGATTAGAAGGATGCTCCTCTGAGAACTCGTGGCGCTTGATTCCAAGAGCACAAAGAGGAGGAGTTTATTTGTAAACAAAGCATTTCTGCCAGAAACGTTGTACATAGCAACAAGCCAGTATACGAGATAGAGGACACCAGACGGCCGTAGTGCACTGGAGGTCACTTGGGGTGAAAGACAGCGGGAGGATGGCGACATTAGTCTGACAGAACACTCCATGTATACATCTCACGTGCACACAGCTCCATATATACATCACACGTCCACACTATACATCACACATGCATACAGCTCCATATATATACATCACACGTCCACACAGCTCCATATATATACATCACACGTCCACACAGCTCCATATATACATCACACGTCCACACTATACATCACACATGCATACAGCTCCATATATATACATCACACGTCCACACAGCTCCATATATACATCACACGTCCACGTTCACACAGCTCCATATATACCACACACGTCCACACTATACATCACACATGCATACAGCTCCATATATACATCACACGTCCACACTATACATCACACATGCATACAGCTCCATATATATACATCACACGTCCACACAGCTCCATATATACATCACACGTCCACACTATACATCACACATGCATACAGCTCCATATATATACATCACACGTCCACACAGCTCCATATATACATCACACGTCCACGTTCACACAGCTCCCTATATACCACACACGTCCACACTATACATCACACATGCATACAGCTCCATATATATACATTACACGTCCACACAGCTCCATATATACATCACACGTCCACACAGCTCCATATATACCACACACGTCCACACTATACATCACAATTGCACACAGCTCCATATATACATCCCACGTCCACACAGCTCCATATATACATCCCATGTCCACACAGCTCCATATATACATCACACGTCCACGTTCACACAGCTCCATATATACCACACACGTCCACACTATACATCACACATGCATACAGCTCCATATATACATCCCACGTGCACACAGCTCCATATATACATCACACGTCCACACTATACATCACACATGCATACAGCTCCATATATATACATCACACGTCCACACAGCTCCATATATACATCACACGTCCACGTTCACACAGCTCCATATATACCACACACGTCCACACTATACATCACACATGCATACAGCTCCATATATATACATTACACGTCCACACAGCTCCATATACACATCACACGTCCACACAGCTCCATATATACCACACACGTCCACACTATACATCACACATGCATACAGCTCCATATATACATCCCACGTGCACACAGCTCCATATATACATCACACATCCACACTATACATCACACATGCATTCAGCTCCATATATATACATCACACGTCCACACAGCTCCATATATACATCACACGTCCACGTTCACACAGCTCCATATATACCACACACGTCCACACTATACATCACAATTGCACACAGCTCCATGTATACATCACACGTCCGCTCAGCTCCACATATATATATATATATATAGATATGTACAGGGCTTTAAGTGGGCCGGGTCTCACCGGTGCTGAGCACCGGCAGTTTTTTAGAGGAGGCCTCGAAACGGGTCTCTATCCGGCTCTATTTTGTGCCCTGGCACAGGCGGTCCCTTTTTTTCCGGACTGCAGTGACAGCAGGCACATCGATGTGCGCTGCTCACACTGCTCACTTCTCACAAGTGGAGAAGTTACGGTGTGAGGTCATGCCAGGTGAGCGTTGTAGGGGAAGGGAAATCCTTTAAAGAGAGTAATTTTCTCTCTGGGTTTCCCTCCTCTTTTTGAAATGCAGCAGCAGCAACATTGTGGTGTCACCAGGGCTTTAAATGGAAGCTTTTTCAATATTAAATACAACAAGCCATAGTTGCTGCTTATTTATCTTATGCAACTAACAACCATTGACAAAGCCAATAGTCCTGGCTTGTTGTAGGTATGATGTTACTTGTATCCTATATCTGGATGCAATGACAGAAACAGCAAAATACAAGTCGGGCGGTACACTATGCTAAGCACAGATTTTTAGCTTACGTGTTTTTAAGCCAAGCCCTTAATTACATTAGCCACCCCCCGTTGAGAGACCCCCTAGTTTTTTCATACCACTTAAAGCCCTTCATATGTATATGTGTGTGTGTGTGTATATATATATATATATATATATAAATCCATATCTATCTATCTATCTATCTATCTATCTATCTATATGTGGAGCTGAGCGGACGTGTGATGTATCTATGGAGCTGTGTGCATGTGTGATGTATAGTGTGGACGTGTGATGTATATATTAGGCCTGGGCGGAAAACTACGCTACGCTCGCGTAGTTTGCGTAGTTTGCGTAGTTTGCGCAACTACGCGCTACGCGAATTGCACGTAGCACAGTGCAAAAACGCGTAGCGTAGCGGGCATTTTTTGCTTACTCGCAGTCCTCAACGTCAAGTTGGCGACCGCGAGCGAGCAAAATGACATCCCGGCGAGACTTTTCCTCGTTTGCGATCAGCAACATCAAGTTGCCGATCGCGAGCGTGGAAAATAAACCTCCCGGCGAGATTCTCAACGCGGGGAGGTCAGGTTTCTCATTGCGAGTGGTCGCGTATGCTCGCGACCGCTCGCGATGAGAAACTACCAGTCCGCGTTGAGAAAACTGCCGCTCGAGTACAAATCTACTCGAGCGGCAGAAAACGACCGCTTGCACTGTGCAAGATGCCGTTTGCAATGATTGCACAGTGCGGACAAGCATCCGGCACTGTGCAATCATTGCGAACAGCATTTCCTACTGCACTACACAGTTCGCATAGTGCTACGCGTAGTGCGAAGTGCACTTCGCGTAGCTACGCGTAGCGCTACTACGCGAACTACGCCCAGGGTTAGTATATATGGAGCTGTGTGCACGTGAGATGTATACATGGAGTGTTCTGTCAGACTAATGTCGCCATCCTCACGCTGTCTTTCACCCCAAGTGACCTCCAGTGCACTACGGCTGTCTGGTGTCCTCGATCTCGTATACTGGCTTGTTGCTATGTACAACGTTTCTGGCAGAAATGCTTTGTTTACAAATAAACTCCTCCTCTTCGTGGTCTTGGAATCAAGCGCCACGAGTTCTCAGAGGAGCATCCTTCTAATCCCCCGTGACATCTCAGTGTGACACTCCTTCTCACAAGTCTGTGTCTGTGCTTCACCTCCGCTGGACCTCGGTTCACCAGCCTTTCCCAGGTACAGGCCACAAGGAGCGGTGCTGGCTCTGATGGGTGAAGAGTCCTTCCTCTGATGCTCATCTCGTGCGCAGCTCACGTGGATCCCAGGATCTAGAATGTTCTAGAACAGGCATCTCCCACCAGGAGCCCTCCAGCACTTTGTGAGTAGCTCTTCCCTGTGCAGCCCAGCCTACAACTACAGAAGATTGTGCTTGGTTGAATTATTATAAGTATACCAAAATTAAAAAGTGCGTGTGTGTGCACGCTTTTGTGTGCGTGTGTGCATGTGTGTGTTTGTAAGCTTGTTGGACATAAAAGGAAGCTCTTCTTCCTTTCACTGGTTCACCTGATTTTGTTTCTCTATGATCATTGAGCCTTTCTTCAACTTTGACCACCGCCACAGCACATGACCACCTTGTCACCGTGACAGCACCATGACACAGTGACAGCGCCTTGATGACCACCATGACACAATGACAGCACCTTCATGACCACCACAATAGCAGATGACCACCATGACACCATGACAGCACCTTGATGACCACCGCCACAGCACATGACCACCATGTCACCGTGACAGCGCCTTCATGACCACCATGGCACAGTGACAGCGCCTTCATGACCACCACCACAGCAGATGACCACCATGACACCGTGACAGCACCTTGATGACCACCGCCACAGCACATGACCACCATGACAATGTGACAGCGCCTTGATGACCACCACCACAACACATGACCACTATGAGACCATGACAGCACCATGACACCGTGACAGCACCTTGATGGCCACAGCACATGACCACCATGACAATGTGACTGCGCCTTGATCACCACCACCACAACACATGACCACTATGAGACCGCGACAGCGTCATGAAACCTTGACAGCACCTTGATGATCACCGCCACAGCACATGACCAACATGACACAGTGACAGCGCCTTGATGACCAGCGCAACAGCACACAACCACCATGACACCGCAACAGCGTCATGACACCTTCACAGCACCTTGATGATCACCACCACAGCACATGACCAACATGACACAGTGACAGCGCCTTGATGACCAGCGCTACAGCACGTGAACACCATGACACGTGACAGAGCCTTGATGACCACCGCCACAGCACATGACCACCATAACACCGTGACAGCGAGTTGAAGACCATCGTGACAGCACCATGATCACCATGACACTGTGACAGCGCCTTGAGGACCACCAATACAGCACATGACCACCATAACACTGTGACAGCGCCTTGATGACCACCAATACATCACATGACAACCATGACACCGTGAGAGCGCCTCGATGACCACTGCCACAGCACATGACCACCACAACATCGTGACAGCGCGTTGAAGACCATCGTGACAGCACCATGATCACCATGACACTGCGACAGTACCATGACACCGTGACAGCACCTTGATGACCACCGCCACAGCACATGACCACCATGACACCGTGACAGCACCATGACACCATGACAGCGCCTTAATGACCACAGCACATGACCACCATGACACCATGACAGCACCATGACGCCATGACAGCGCCTTGATAACCAGCGCCACAGCACATGACCACCATGACACCGCGACAGCACCATGACACCATAACAGCGCATTGATGACCACCACCACAGCACATGACTACCATGACACCGTGACAGCGCACTGAATACGATCGTGACAGCACCATGACACTGTGACAGTGCCTTGATAATTAGCGCCACAGCACATGACCACCATGACACCCCGCTAGCGCCATGACACCATGACAGCGCAACAATACCATGACACCGTGACAGCACCTTGATGACCACCGCCACAGCACATGGAAGGACAGCACCATGACACCGTGACAGCGCCTTGATAACCAGCGCAACAGCACATGACCACCATGACACCGCGACATCACCATGACGCCATAACAGCGCATTGATGACCACCACCACAGCACATGACTACCATGACACTGTGACAGTGCATTGATAACCATTGTGACAGCGTCATGACACCATGACAGCGCCTTGATGACCACCACCACAGCACATGACCACCATGACACCGTGACAGCACCATGACACCGTGTTAATGACCACTGCCACAGCACATGACCACCATGACACCGTGACAGCGCCATGACACTGTGACAGCACCTTGATGACCACCACCACAGCACATGACCACCATGACACCGCAACAATACCGTGACAGCACCTTGATGACCACCGCAACAGCACATGACCACCATGACAGCGCCTTGATAACCAGCACCACAGTACATGACCACCATGAGAGCACCATGACACCATAACAGCGCATTGATGACCGCCACCACAGCACATGACTACCATGACACCGCAACAGCACCATGACACCATAACAGCGCATTGATGACCACCACCACAGCACATGACTACCATGACACTGTGACAGTGCGTTGATAACCATGACACAGCGTCATGACACCATGACAGCGCCTTGATGACCACCGCCACAGCACATGACCACCATGACACCGTGACAGCACCATGACACCGTGTTAATGACCACTGCCACAGCACATCACCACCATGACACCGTGACAGCGCCATGACACTGTGACAGCACCTTGATGACCACCACCACAGCACATGACTACCATGACACCGTGACAGCGCATTGAATACCATCGTGACAGCACCATGACACTGTGACAGCGCCTTGATGACCACCCCCACAGCACATGACCACCTTGACACCGTGACAGCACCATGACACCATGTCAGCGCCTTAATGACCACAGCACATGACCACCATGACACCATGACAGCGCCTTGATAACCAGCGCCACAGCACATGACCACCATGACACCGCAACAATACCATGACACCGTGACAGCACCTTGATGACCACCGCAACAGCACATGACCACCATGACAGCGCCTTGATAACCAGCACCACAGCACATGACCACCATGACAACACCATGACACCATAACAGCGCATTGATGACCACCACCACAGCACATGACTACGATGACACCGTGACAGCGCCCCCTTGATGACCACCACCACAGCACATGACCACCATGACACCGTGAGAGCACCGTGGCCAACATAACGTCTGCCTTGGAGAGTCCTGTAAATCTACACCACAGACTCAACATGCTTCTCTTTCACTGCAGTCCTTACAGTCACCCCATTTTTGAAGACAGGACAAGGAGACACCGAATCCTGGAATTCAATTTCCTGGATCTGCCCAGGAGCACAAGAAACCAAGCCAGTGTTTGCCCCTAAAGCTGAAGGTCATTATAGATCTCACAACTGGTGTCCGTCACAAAAACGACGCAAGTAGTTAAATATATTGTGTGCACACTGCACACAAGCGTTGGAGAATCCGAGAAGGAATGACCCTTGGCCTATAGGCCTGCGACTCTGACCACTCTTTAGACTACATTTTAGAGGAAGTCTCTGTAGAGTCCATATGCATTTATGTGGTCAGCTGCAGCACCACCGACTCAAACCCGGATCCAGTCTCTGCAGAGGCCACACAAGGTCATTCCCCTGATCCTGCCTGATCCTAGAACGCTAGATTAAAGGATCACTTTGGAAAGCCTGTGACAGACTACCTCAAGGATAATTTGGTACTTCTGCTGCCTCAGCCTGCCCTAGATCCAGGACTACCTCAAGGACAGCTTTTTACCTCTGCTGCCTCAGCCTCCCTAGATCCAGGACTACCTCAAGGACAGCTTTGTACCTCTGCTGCCTCAGCCTCCCTAGACCCAGGACTACCTCAAGGACAGCTTTGTACTACTGCTGCGTCAGCGTGTCCTAGATCCAGGACTACCTCACGGTGGGATTTGCACTTCTGCTGCATCAGCCTGCTCCTGACTGTGGAGTGTAAAGGGCCAAATGCCTCTGAATTCCTCGTGGACCCAATTCTCCATTTTACCATCATGAACGTCACCAATAAACGCGCAAGCACTGGATGGCGAGGAGAGGGTGAGGATGAGGAGGAGAGAGAGAGGCACAACTGCGCTGCCTCATCTTCCTCAGATGGTGTGCGGGGGTCTTTCCCTCGGTGATTGCTACTTCACAGGGTGCATGTGATCGAGATGGAAGGAACCTCCCTTTTGTGAAGAGTGTTTGTAAAGGTGATCACTGCGGGTGACCAGGAGACCGTCCCAGCAACCAGGCAAAAATAATGGACAAGGGAGGCCGGACAGGTGGAGGTAGGAGGCCGAGGTATCGCACCACAGCAGGCGGACGAGCTAAGCAAGAACCAAAACTGAGGGACTGAGCAAGGAAGAAACAAACAACACATGAGGGGCAGTACAGGGCTCACCAGGAGGTAGAGGTCAAGGACTCAGGATCTGGGTAGACACACTAGACCGCTAACCTAACTCTTGAACCGACACACTAGACCGCTAAATTAACTCTTGAACCGACACACTAGACCGCTAAATTAACTCTTGAACCGACACACTAGACCGCTAACCTAACTCTTGAACCGACACACTAGACCGCTAACCTAACTCTTGAACCGACACACTAGACCGCTAACCTAACTCTCGAACCGACACACTAGACCGCTAACCTAACTCTTGAACCGACACACTAGACCGCTAACCTAACTCTCGAACCGACACACTAGACCGCAAACCTAACTCTTGAACCGACACACTAGACCGCTAACCTAACTCTTGAACCGCATCCTCCTGTGTCCCAAATTTCTCTGCTCTCTGGCTATTTGACAAGGCTTCACCTACTACAGTGGCCCAGCATCTCTAGTCTTATGCCTGCATTTAAACCTGGGCTTTGCTAACAGCGGGTCACTTAGACCTCACACCTCATATTTGTGGGTAATCAACAGAGCCCGACAGGTTTGCTGCGCTCCTTGAAACTGGAGAGCCGCTGGTCCTTGTGAGGGGGTGGCCCTGGTGGTCCATACCAGCTCAGTAGCCATTAACAGGCTGCATACTGGCCCCTGCTGAAGAGAAGAAAGAGGTCGGTTAGGCCTTCCCCTTCACCTTCGCCTGTGGTGGGTGGCTTGAAGTGTGGGGTTCCCCGGGAGTGGAGAGTCACTTGGGGGCTTTCCCTTGGACAGTCACTCCTCTGATGGTACAGCACTCAGTTCATCTGACCCGTACCTCGGTAGCTAAAGTTGATATCGCTGTACACGTCAAAGACAGACGTCATTTTGTTTGGCCAAAAGGCAGAACTCTTTTCCCTTTTTGGCCAGGTCTCCCATAAGCTTTCTTCTTAATACTGGAATTACTCTCTCTCTCTCTCTCTCTCTCTCTCCCCCTTTCTCTGCCTTTCTCTCCAAAAAGCTGTTCTCTGCAATGGTCAGTGCACAAGTGGAGACTGTAGCTTCCTTTGTGCTCTTACAGCAGCGCTCTCACACCAACCTCACACACACACACCTCTCCTGCACTCTGTGCGCCCTGAGGTCAGTGTCTCTCTTCCTCTCACGGCACCTCCCTTCCTGCTTCTGGTACGGCTCCTCTCAAGCCCGCAGGAGTGTTTGCGCCTCTAGGAGCACACACCTGCGTGCCACATTCTTTCACAGAGGAGGGTGAAGGTAGTGCTGGTCCCAGGGCATTGTACCCCTTTGAATCGAGAGGGACCCCTGCTCACTGGGGGCTCAGGGGGGCCTCTGCCCCGTGATGGAGAGAGCTTGGGGGCTGCAGCTTCAGCTGAAGGAAGGCTGGGAGCCCCCACACTGGACTTTGTTCCCCACCCCCTGTGCTCAGGCTGTGCTACTAATTCTTGATTTGTTATGTCGCCTTTTTCTGTATTTATTGGTTTTTAATGTTGTTATATATCTGCATTGGTATGTCACGAGGCCTAAGGTATGACATGGGAGCGCTACCCTGATACATTTAGAGGGTCTCGTGCATTGATCTGAAACAGGTCCCTCATCACTTCATCTGGCCCTCAGTGACTGAGTGAATCTGGATTCCCTACAGTGACTCTCTGTCGGAGCAGGGACCAACCTCTCGGCCCAGCCTGCCACCCTGCTGAGCTGCCATTACCGTAAACGAGTAACCCAGTCACTGGAAGCAGTGCTGATAAACCCAGTCACTGGAAGCAGTGCTGATAAACCCAGTCACTGGAAGCAGTGCTGATAAACCCAGTCACTGGAAGCAGTGCCGATAAACCCAGTCACTGGAAGCAGTGCCGATAATCCCAGTCACTGGAAGCAGTGCCGATAAACCCAGTCACTGGAAGCAGTGCCAATAAACCCAGTCACTGAAAGCAGTGCCGATAAACCCAGTCACTGAAAGCAGTGCCGATAAACCCAGTCACTGGAAGCAGTGCCGATAAACCCAATCACTGAAAGCAGTGCCGATAAACCCAGTCGCTGGAAGCAGTGCCGATAAACCCAGTCGCTGGAAGCAGTGCCGATAATCCCACTCGCTGGAAGCAGTGCCGATAAACCCAGTCACTGGAAGCAGTGCCGATAAACCCACTCGCTGGAAGCAGTGCCGATAAACCCAGTCACTGGAAGCAGTGCCGATAAACCCAGTCGCTGGAAGCAGTGCCGATAAACCCAGTCACTGGAAGCAGTGCCGATAAACCCAGTCACTGGAAGCAGTGCCGATAATCCCACTCACTGGAAGCAGTGCCAATAAACCCAGTCACTGGAAGCAGTGCCGATAAACCCAGTCACTGGAAGCAGTGCCGATAAACCCAGTCACTGGAAGCAGTGCCGATAAACCCAGTCACCAGTCACTGGAAGCAGTGCTGATAAACCCAGTCACTGGAAGCAGTGCCGATAAACCCAGTCACTGGAAGCAGTGCCGATAAACCCAGTCACTGGAAGCGGTGCCCATAAACCCAGTACTGGAAGCAGTGCCGATAAACCCAGTCACTGGAAGCAGTGCCGATAAACCCAGTCGCTGGAAGCAGTGCCGATAAACCCAGTCACTGGAAGCAGTGCCGATAAACTCAGTAGTCACTGGAAGCAGTGCCAATAAACCCAGTCACTGGAAGCAGTGCCGATAAACCCAGTCACTGGAAGCAGTGCCGATAAACCTAGTCACTGGAAACAGTGCCAATAAACCCAGTCACTGTAAGCAGTGCTGATAAACCCAGTCACTGGAAGCAGTGCCAATAAACCCCGTCACTGTAAGCAGTGCCGATAAACGCAGTCACTGGAAGCAGTGCCGATAAACCCAGTCACTGGAAGCAGTGCCATTAAACCCAGTCACTGAAAGCAGTGCCGATAAACCCAGTCACTGGAAGCAGTGCCGATAAACCCAGTCACTGGAAGCAGTGCCGATAAACCCAGTCACTGGAAGCAGTGCTGATAAACCCAGTCACTGGAAGCAGTGCTGATAACCCAGTCGCTGGAAGCAGCGCCGATAAACCCAGTCGCTGGAAGCAGTGCCGATAATCCCAGTCACTGGAAGCAGTGCCGATAAACCCAGTCACTGGAAGCAGTGCCAATAAACCCAGTCACTGGAAGCAGTGCTCATTGCATCTGTTGAAAAGGTCTGCTGCAATCTCTTTTTACTTCTGGTTTAACGGTGCACCTGTCTGCAGGACCTATTGTTAAAACTTTTCAAAATTTTTAAATATATTGGATTTTCCTCCTTCCAGACTGCATTTCCATCTCTCTTCATACTATTGGCTGTTTGATGTATCTTTCCGCCTCCTATGGAGTACTTGCAGTGCAATGCTTTAAAACATTTGAAAAGTACTCTGGACCATCACACATTATATTCTTTATCCCTTAGATACATTGTAAACATAAGCAATCATTTCTGTATTACTTTTCCACCAAAATAGGCTTTTACAATGTTTTATTCAGGACTCAAAATACAAGCCAGACCTATCGACCTTGCCAATGCTTGTTTTCATTTACACAGCACAAAAAGCGCTAAACCAAATGCTTGAATGCATTCCAGCCACTGGTAATTACCGTGGACCACATTCTATTCCATTATTTTTAGATACTCCGTGTCACTACAGACACGGCACAGACGAGCTAAAAACGATGGACTGGAATGCAGACTTTATATGCAGTTATTCCCATTGGCTGAGATTAAAGCAGGCTTTCCATCATCACCGTCTGAGCTGTTTGCGTGCAGCTCTTTTTCAGTCGCTGTTTTGCACTTTTCCCTTCCGGTGGGTTTGCACACTCTGGGGCAGATTTACAAGCCCCTTGCGCCACTTTTGCGTCATTTTTCCCATGTTAAAAATTACGCAAAAGTGGCGCAAGGGGCTTGTAAATCTGCCCCTCTGTGCCTAAAAAGTAAGAGAAATAGAAAATCTGAGGGAAATTTTACAACTGTCCATGATCCGTAGGAAAGTTTGAACATGTCCAAAACTTACAAGGAACAAACAAATCTGCATTTTCCGCAGAAAAAACTGTTTCACATTTGTGGAAATTGTGGAATTTGTTCGTACCTAAGACCACCATCCCTTCGACTTCTCCTGGTAAGGGTTAACACAACAAAGATGGGAGCTGCCCAGGGCCAGCCTGGGTAAACACAGTGCTCTTGGAACCCTCTCTGAATGCAAGTGGCTTTCCATGTCTATAATTTCAAGGGAGGTGGGTAAGGGGGTCCCACAGACGTGGGTTGTGTACCACGAATGTACAACCTCCTGCACTTCTTTGCTATGAACTGAGTGGCCTTCTGTAGTGTCCCGAGGACACACACTGCATTGCCCCTCCCCAAAGAGGGCTTCCTCAGTGCTAAATTTGAGCCAGTGGTTTCTGGTGCTCAGCACCAGCACTTTGCCATCAACACCGGCACTTATAGCGCAAACTCGATCCAATTGGGGCACCTTTTATGAGCACAAGTTAAGGACACACTCATTTTTTGTAGTCACGGGAGATTAAGTGATTTGCCCAGAATGTTGGGCCGACGCCGAGACTCAAACCTGGTTCCCCAGGTCCACAGTCGGCAGCTCTGGCCATTACACTACATCCTCTCCCCATTGATGGTTAGTAGTTGGTTCTGTTTTAGGTGGCGCTAATGTAATGTAAATAAAATTTATAGAGCGCAACTATTGCCCGAAGGCGTCTTGGCGCTATCGAGACAAGGAACAGATAAGACAGAAGGGATAACCAGTACTGGAAACAGAGCGGGAAAAGGATTTTTTCCTATTTTATGCAGTTTGTGTAAATAGCCAAGTTTTTAGGCTTTTTCTGAAGCTCAGCAGGGAAGGGGCTGATTTTAAAGTGATAGTTAAGTCATTCCAAAGCAGTGCTGTTGATCTGAAAAAGCTCCTACCTGCCCATTTAGCTTTCTTAAAAGGGGTGACTACCATGTTCTTGGCCAGACCTGACCGTAAGGTTCTGTTTGGAACGTACCACTTCAGTTTGTTCCTAAACTGTGCTGGTCCCAAACCGTGCAGTGATTTGAAAGCTAGGCAGAGGGCTTTAAACTTACATCTCTGTCTAACTGGTAGCCAGTGCAGATGTTTTAAAGCTTCTCTCGCAGATACAATTTTTGGGATTTTAAAAATGAGACGAGCTGCCGCATTTTGTATGATCTGGAGCCTATTCACCAAACCTGAATTAAGGGTGAGATAAAGGCTGTTGCAGTAGTCAATCCGTGTGATGACCATTGCCAAGGTGACTGTTTTCAGCAGTTCCGCTGGTATATATGTTTTAATTTTATTGATAAGCCTTATAGAACAGAAGGAAGCAGAGGTGATTTTGCTGATTTGTGCTTTGAATTTGAGTTCCTTGTCTATGGTGATACCTAAATCCCTTACTTTAGTAGAGGGAGTAGGCAATGCATCCAATTCTGGCGTCCAGAGGGAGGGTTTATTACCGAAGATAATGACCTCGGTTTTTGATGCATTTAACTTCAGGCAATTTTCGTCCATCCAATTGCTCACGTTCTTCATACAGGCACTAAACGCCTCTCCCGGGTTCTTTTCTCCATTTGTTAGGGACACCACAATTTGGGTGTCGTCCGCATATGATGCTAGGGAGAACCCAGCGTTTTTTATAATAGATGCTAGTGGTGTTACATAAAGATTGAAACGTGTGGGGCTCAGGGCTGAGCCCTGAGGAACTCCACATGGTAGGGAAAACTGCTTAGAGGCAGCCGTCCCCATTGCCACATTTTGCTGTCTATCGATTAAGAAAGATTTTAGAGATCCAACGCTGTGTCTTTTATTCCTGCAGAATGGAGCCGGTCAGCCAGAATCTCATGGCTGACCGTATCAAAGGCCGCTGAGAGGTCAAGCAGCACCAGAGCCGCTGGCTAAGCTGCTTCCTAACAAGTGCCCCGGTACTTATTTTTTTACAAATTAACCACTGGCTGTCCTCCTGAGGGCATACACTGTACTACCCCCCCACCTAAGAGGGCTGCCTCCCAAGGACACCTGCTGCACTGCCCCTCACCGAAGAGGGCTGTCCTAACACAGTGCACACTCCTCCTGAGGACACACACTGCACTGCCCCTCACCGAAGAGGGCTGTCCTAACACAGTGCACACTCCTCCTGAGGACACACACTGCACTGCCCCCACCTAAGAGGGCTGTCATAGCATGGTGAACACTCCTCCTGAGGACACACACTGCACTGCCCCTTGCCTAAGAGGGCTGTCCTGTCACGGTGCACTCACCTTCTCAGGACACACATTGCACTGACTCTCCCCTAAGATGGCTGTCCTAACACAGTGCACACTCCTCCTGAGGACACACAGTGCACTGCCCCTCGCGTAAGAGGACTGTCCTGTCACGGTGCACACTTTATTATTTCCACTTCTAAAGCGCACGACTACCCAGCGGGTTATCCGGTGCTGAGCATAGGTAGAAATATCTAACTGGAGATTAAAATAAGAAAGTCTTCAGGTTCTTACGAAATAGTGCAGTGTCTTAACAATTCCGGAAGGGCATTCCAAAGAGTTGGGCCCAAATATGCGAAGGAGCGACCTCCTGTACGTACCAGGCGGATTCTGGGCACGCGGCATAAAGCCCGATTCTCAGATCTCAATATCAAATTGGGATCTCTTGGCTGGAGAGCTACTCACACATGGCATGGCACAGCTTGGGTGTCAGAGCGCTTTACAGTTCAACCGCATACAAGTTCAGATGATATCCCCTTCTTTCACTCACATACTACAGGGGATAGGAAACTTATCCCAGTGGCGTAGTCTAAAGGTTGCATTAGTACACAGTTAATAATACAATTCAATTCACATTTAATTTCCCACAAAAACAACTACTGAAAATTACTAGGAGTCCACAATGGTTGACGTATTGCATGACAAGACCAGAAAAGACAGTGAATTGGTCAAGGAATCTGACATTAGTCCTCGGAATTGCAAAACGGCCACTGAATTGTTATGTGAGGAATTTACTCATCAGAAAGGACTTACTCTCCTTTTTAGGTCTCGCCTGGCATTTCAGCGCGCATGCGTTGCTCGCTCTGCGAGGCTTCTTGTAATCGATTTCATTTTAGAAGTGGAGTGTAGGCTCCGCCCCTTATTTCTATTGGCTTGCGTCATCCTCCATGCTAAACGCTAGCTTCACATTGTAAGTGAGGCTTTTTAGACCCTCCTTGTTACCGCCCTGTCTTCTTTTGGCCCCGCCCACCCAGACTGGATCTTTTACTCGCTGCGTGACATGGTGTCTTTTAATTAGCCGCTAAGCACTTTTTTCTTGTTCATTTATATTTTCGCGGCGTCCACTTCAGGGACACCGCGCTCTGTTTGTGCTTTTTTGTTTTTACTTTAAAACTGAGCGCGGCGCCGCTTCACGGACACCGCGCTCGGTTTATTTATATATTTCTTAACTTTAACACTGAGCGCAGCGCCCGCTTCAAGGTCACCGCGCTCAGTGTTACAGTTAAAAAAAAAAAACAAGCGCGGTGTCCTTCAAGCGGTGCTGCGCTCAGTTTTAAACTTAAGCATTTGCAATGCAATCCGACCTATTGCATTGCAAATGCTTTTTATTGTTGCCAGCACTCTTCCTAATCCCTCGGGTCCCTGAACGCCCACCCCGTCCCGCGGCCTAGCGGATTTGTAACTCCGCACGGCAGCAGTAGTTCTGTGTTTTTTTTTTCCCTCTCTCTCTCTCCTGCTGCCGCCTTGGGCCCTGCGGACGCAGGGAGAGGGAGGGAAGCAGCCAGGGAGAGTTGGGAAGCTCGGGGGGAGGAGGCGAGGGGGAGTGGTGACTCGACTGTCCATGAAAGGGAAGCCAGATTTAGCGAGCCGAGAGCGTGACGTTATCACCTGTGAGAAGGGGTGCCCGGGACTCCATTAACGCCAGCCGAAGGAAGGAGTTACCTTTGAGGGGTGTGCGAGCTGGGCCGGGCGGTTTCCTGTGTGGAACGTTGAGGCAGTTGATCCCTCTCTCCCCCCCTTGACGAACGGTTCCATATTGGGGTCCGCTTGTCACTGACGGACTCGCCCCGCTGAAGGTGAGTCCAAGGCTGGGGCCGGCGCCAGAGGCCGGGCGCCCCTTGGGGTCCGCTCATGCTGGGGGGTTTTCAGCTGCTAGCCCCGAGAGTGCGCTCTTGCTCCAGCTGGGAAGTTTTCCTTTAATTCCAGGTCCCGTTTTTTTTCTCTGAGTAAAACCTGTCGGGCGGCTTTGTTTGGCACGGCAACAGGTGAACAACGGTTTTTATTTTGCGAAAGTGAAGGCTTCCGCTAAAGGGCGGTTTCTCCTCACGGTACCCCACCAGTCAGCTTCGGGTGTCCTTAGTGGCAGGACGCGAGGAGCTGTGCTGTCAGGACACGTGTCCTATAGCTGCATTTTATTTGGGCAAAAAGTTGCTCCTTTGGTATAGTAAATATTTGCATAAAGTGTGCAGTGTTTAATCAAGCCCATGATTATATGGTCACCCTTCCCCACCCACTTTGGCTAGTTTTAAAATGATATTTGCGCAGAGCGGTATTTTCTCAACTACTTTTATTGTCATTTAAAAGCATATACAGTTTAACAAAATTCCTAGCAAGTTAAACGATCTGCCCAAAATCCTGTTTGCATTTTAGTAATTATGACATCAGCCATCACAGGGACACGCCCCTTACATAAATTAAGCCCAGGCGACTCTTCTTCCAGTCTGCGCTGCATTAATGCCATTTGCTCAATTGCAATCGGCTGATTTTGCTGAGCGCTGCATGTTGTGTCTGTTTGGGCCAGCCGCATCTACGTGCTTAGTATAACGGAACAGGCATCGATTACATCTGAACGTGCTGGGATCTAGGCTCGGGAGTTGTAAATACTGTGTTTGAGGGGCCTCTGTGTGTCTGTACAGTCCTGGTGCGGAGCATGCGCTGCAGCTAATGCCATTTCCTCTGCCCCACTGACAATAAGGAATCATGGCCCTGGACGGCATAAGGATGCCAGATGGCTGCTATGCGGATGGGACGTGGGAGTTAAATGTCCTGGTGACGGACCTCAACCGGGATGTCACGCTCAGGGTCACGGGGGAGGTGCACATCGGAGGAGTGATGCTGAAGCTGGTGGAAAAACTTGGTAAGTTTCATTTGGTTAGGGCGTGGTCCTTGCCTAGTCTCTTAATTTTATTTTCGTTTTTAAAAATCTTCTGTGCAACGAGTTTGAGTTAAAGCCGCTTTCTCTCAGTTCACGTGTGACTTGTGTTAACGTATTTGTTATTTGCCTTTCTTTATGGCATCGGGCCATCATCTGTGTGAACATTTTCTCCATGCTGTAAATGGCGCGAAATATACTTTTTAATGTCCCAAGTTTTGATTCATGTTGCGTTATTATTATTTTTTTCTCGGCATACCTTCAGTAAAATATATTTTTTCCCCCTGAAATATTTAAGCAATTTTCGTTTGGGAAGTGATTTGTCTTCTAAGATGCATCTAAACCTTACATCTCACCATAGTTTTAATGATTTACTGATTGAAAAATGTTGGGTGTGTGTAACACCCCATGGTATATCCCAGAAGCAGAATTATTCTCCCTCACACTGCTCTACTACACCTCTCCTTCCTTATGCCTAATGCTGCTCTCTTCACTCTCCTTCCTTCTACCTTACATTACTCTTCTCCTCCTCACTCTCCTTTCATGTCCCTCATGCTACTCTTCTCCTCCTCTCTCCTTCCTTGTGCCTCATACTGCTCTCCTCACTCTCCTTCCTTCTACCTCACGCTGCTCTCCTCCTCACACTCTTCCTTCTCCCTCATGCTGCTCTCCTCACTCTCCTTCCTTCTATCTCACGCTGCTCTCCTCCTCACTCTCTTCCTTCTCCCTCATACTGCTCTCCTCACTATCCTTCCTTCTACCTCACGCTGCTCTCCTCCTCACTCTCTTCCTTCTCCCTCATTCTGCTCTCCTCACTCTCCTTTCTTCTGCCTCATGCTACTCTCCTCCTCACTTTCCTTCATTGTCCCTCATGCTGTTCTTCTCCTCCTTACTCTCCTTCCCAAATCTTCACACTGCTCTTCTCCTCCTAACTCTATGCTTCATACGTCTGCACAGCTAACAATTACAATCCAAACCACATAATTCCACTACACATCACATATATACACTCAATAACACATAGCTAAATACAATACCATTAGCAAAGCCAAACGCTCTAACTTAAACAAATGCGAGACCTATTGCATTTCCAATGCTTGTTGAATCGAGGATTCAGTTGGAAGCTGAAGACGGGGCTTGCTTCGGAAGCCGAAAAAGGAGTCTCGCAGCTGAAATCTGCACAACCTGCAGATGATGAATAGAGGCCTTGTCGATTCCCAGGTAGAGAATGTTACCATAGTCCACTCATGAGAGTATCAAAGTCTGAATCAGGGTTTTTTGTGCCGAGTGAGGAATGATCCAAATAATCTTTCTCACCCACTTCATCACGGCAACACTTGTGGAGGCCTCTTTGGCCACTTGGGGACGCATTGAAAGATTTTTATCCAGCCACAACCCCAAGCTTTTTACTTTAGGAGATAGGGTTAGAAAAGCCCTCAAAGACTCAGGCCAGTGTTGTGGACCCCAGAGCTGCGGATTCCTGCCTAGGACCATAACCTCGGTCTTGTCACCGTTGAGTTTAAGCGAGTTACTTTCCATCTAGGAAGTGATCCAGCGCGGCTAATATAAATTTCTCCTCAGGACACGAATCCAGGTAAATCATTCACATCTATTAAACCATATGACGGTGGGGCCCATAACACCGCATATTATACATTCATTCGTTCACTGGATTACACACCTAGGAGAAATGTGTTGCTGGAGGAACGGGATACCTTGTTAAATCTGACAGAATAATACCTCAGACATCATATACATTAGCTTTCGATCCTGTCGGTTCCAAACATCAAGGTATTCCGCTCTTTGGTCGATGGACCAACTAGTAGAATAAGTTGATGGTGATTAAGACCAGCTCAATCACTTTAAAACCTGTTAAACTTTAAACTTATCAATGAACTAAAGAACCACAGACTCATTTTAATTAGAATGAAATGTTATCTAATTTCTCAATTGCACAGGTGAGATTCTTAGTTTATTAATCACTTTAATACATTAATAACATTTATATGAAAAGTTCTAATAAAGAATTGAAATTAAGCATTACCCATTTAGATGCAGTTAGGAATGATTCACCAAAAAGAAGATAAACCGTAGATCACAGAATAGACTCCCAAACTGACTGACTGTCCCTGCTAAAGGCCTCCTCGACCGGACCTCCCGTACAGATTTCCCGCAACGGTCTCGTTCCTTCCCCAGTCAAGTTCGAAATCCAAAAATGACAAAGTCCTCTCGTAATATATGAGGTGAAAAAAATGGAAAGTAGAAAAATGGTATGGCAAGAAATACCAACGGCAGCAGTAGCATCAGTAGCAACGGCCACAGCAGCAGCAAAAACGCAACCCAAAGAAGCAGCCTATAGAAGCAACCCCTCCCACATAAGAGTAGTCCCTCTTATACCCTACTTCTAGCTTACTTCACAAAATGTTGCAATCCTTAGGGGCAAGAATCACGCTAATTGGTCCATTTGAGGGGTGGTGACAATCACCTCATCGCCTTCCTTGTTCAAACTGGTTTTGGGGACAGTTAAGAGTACAATGATTCTCATGACCTTTGGGTAAAAGCAGTCCAATTTGTCCATTCATTTTGTTGTAAACCCGATGGTCACAATTGAGTTAGTCCATTGTCGCTCAGTACTTTCTCTTTCATTCCCACAAATGCGTGCTGAGTCTTTCTTGGCACCCTTCTTATGGCAGGTCAGTGCGACCTTGACATCTCTCACTCCGTGCACGGGCCGTACCCACGTGGTTCAGCTCCTCTATTTCTTCCACTTAGAGGCCATCTTTGACTTTACACGTGACCTCATCTGTCTCGGCAGCCATTTTCGCAGCATGGCCTAACAGGCCCGTACGAACTATCATAAGGACAAACACAACCAAAATTAAAACAAAGAAAATAAGCCTTTCTGTTTACCACCCGCCATTCTAAAGACCCATGTTAGGTGTTACCTAGCAGAAGCGACATTTAAAGCTATTTTACTTACCATCTGCATTCTTTGCCACAATACAAATCTACTACATAGCATAAATCATGCGATTTTACTCTAATTAGTACGCAAATCACAATATTAGTGTTATCGACTTCACAATTGTAAATAATTTAGATTTTGCACAAATTGCGGGTTACCCTTATGTAGTGTTTACTAATGCTGCATTTGTTGATTATCTCATGCTCCATCAAACAATTAGTATCGTTAATTTATTAAAGCTCATTAATTTTCCAAGGGGGGGTACAAATTATTTTATTTACCCGGCTCCATCAATTCCCCCTTTGGTGATTTTTAATATCACCACAAAACCTATCCTACAATTTATCAGATAAATGTTTCTTGTCCACTTGCTTTTGTTAGTTCATACAACGGTGTTTTTCTCATCTTGTCTTTTAGACCTTTTGTATATGTTCTCTTTCAATTCTTCCAATTCTATTTTTCCCATTTCCCGTTCTCTTTGTTTATTTTTCTCATTTTCTCTTTTTATTCTATTTTGTCGTTTTCTCCTTTTAATACACACATATGCTAACTTTGCTGACAACATTACTAATATTATCACTGTTGCTGATATTAGTATTTTCCCAATAAGAGAACCACCTATCTCTGTGAACCATTTTTGCATTGAGGAAAAACTCTTACCAAGTCTCTCCCAAACACCTTCAACCTCCAGAGGAGCAATTTCTTTGTGCAAATCAGTAATATTCTTTATATACTTCTGTATATTCTCACTTTTATCTGGAATGTAAGTGCAACAATGTTGGACTTTCAGCATTCCACAGACTCCACCCTCTTTTGCCAAAAGAATGTCAAGGGCAAGACGATTTTGCATTACCATAGCTCTCATGGCAACCATTTCGGTATTTACCATCAAGAACCCTCCAGCAGTATTCGTTGATAAACGATCTACTACTGTGGACAATTTCCGAATCTTGAATGCATTCAAAGATATACCCACTGCTGGTATCAATGCTCCAAAAATGTCACCTACTATTTCTGAGAAGCTTTCCCTTCTTCTACGTGTTAATGTTGTACCAATCTCGTGTGTTCCTTTTGTTCCTCTCTCCACGTGCAAACTCTTTGGAAAGACCAGGCCTAAATAGCACATTCCGTACCAATGGTCCGGCAACCTATAATAAGCTCTATTTCCGCAAATATAATAGATCCCTGGAAAGATTGGATCTTTTCCTCCTTTAAATCCCCATCCTCCTAAAATTTTATATGTATCTCGGCATTCACTGGAACCCACAAAATAGTTATCATACATAGTCTTATTTCTACTAATACACAATTTTCCCTGTTGGGGCCAATCCAGAACCATAGCTGCATTTGTTTCTCCTTTGTCATGATTTTTCTCTTCAAATGCCCAAAGTGGTGTTTTTATCTTTTCTTCTACTACCTTTCTTTGAAACTTAACTCTTTTGTTTTCTACCATATCCAAGAAGATCTTTTCCTCTTCTTTTAATTCACAGGTAAGATTGTGTCTAACTATATACTCTTACGTTAACTCTATATTTTCTAAGAAACATTCTCCAAACATTTTTGCATTTTTCACCTTATTTAGTTCAGGGATTACGGGAACTTTCGCAAAAACAGTATCTATGTCAGTGTAATAATATTCTAATCTACCTGTTTTATAAAATAAACTAGCTAGAACGCTACAAGTTATCCCATACGTCAAAGGAAGGTGATGATAGGTCACACCTTCTGTGACAGACGCAGGTAACTGCATACAGACATAACAATCCCTCACATCCATTGTCTCCACATATTCATACAACAGTTTCGTGAAGACATTCTTGGAGAAATCAGTTATAGACTTATCCTTATGTGAATCAGTACTATCTACTAATGCTGCAGTATTTTGTGTGATAGCTTCTTTGTCCTTTTTCGTGTTATTCCCTATTACGGATGTTTCTTCTACAACTAACCTAAGTGGAATTATTATTGCTAAAATAAGCCAAATAAACATTAACAACCCTGTACAAAAGAAACACATTCTACACCACCTACGTAGAAACTCACATCTAGATCTTCTATTCTCAGTGTCTACCATGTTGTACTATTACCTAGCTATATATATATATATATATATACAGAAAATGTGTCACCACACCTCAGAATGACTTTTCAGCCACTCTACCCTTTACTTTGTCTCATTTCGGTGCTTTCTTCAGCTCTTTTCAGAACTCTTTCTTGTCTTGTTCGTTTTTTTTTTTTTCCCAGTCCGGGTTTCTTTCTTTGTCTTTTCAGTTTTGGTGCAATTCACTTTCACCCATTGGTTTACAGCTTTGGTCTGGGCTTTCGTGACTGTTATCTTCTTCTTTAATGTCGGTCAATGCGATGTATAGCCACTCAGGTGACTTATATTTCAAGTTAGGTCTCTTCACTCTTTTTGTTTTCTGTAATTGTTTTCCATTTTGTTTTCCTTGTCCCTTTTGACTGGTTATTTCATTTACTTGTTCCGCATCATCTCTGTTCAAATTTATTATCTTATACCTCAGTCTTTTAACTTCGTGGGGTCAATTGTCTCCTTTTCTTGGCCTTTTTTGTTCGTTTTCCTCTTCCTCTCGTTCAGCTCTCCAAGTTCTCTTTCTTGGTCCTAGTCTTTGCTTTCTTTCTTCTTCACTTTCTTCTGATTCCGTCTCAGACCTTACTTCACTTCCTCTAACCTTGAACCTTATGATCTCAGTTTCGTTGTCTGAATCTGAACCTTCTTGTGTCTCTTCTGCCGGGACATTTGATTCTATCCCTCCTCAGTTGTCTTCCGCATTTGTTTTAATCTTTCTATCTGAATCTAAATTTCCCTGTGTTTCTTCTATTTGTTGGTCTGTCCCTACTACTCCTCGGGTTTCTTCTGCTTCTTCCCCTAACTCTCTGTCTGAATCTAAGTCTCCCTCAGTTAACTCAACTATCTCTGGAGGAATTCTTCCATAACTTGTTCTTGGTTGTTCGCTGTCACTGTCTCTTGGTTCAGTTTCTTCTTTTATAATGTCAGTTTTTGTTTTTCTCTTTTGTCTTTCATCAGATTCAGGTTGGTCTGTTTCAGATTCTTAACTGGTATCCGATATTTCCAGATGTCGACTTACAGGTGGAGCTTCAAGATCTGGAACTCTGATCGTTTCAGGTTCTTCTTCAGTTGTCAAACTTGTACCTGGCTCTTCCAGATGTCGACTTACAGTTCGAGCTTCAGGATCTGGAATTCTGCTTGTTTCAGGTTCTGCTTCGGATGCTGAGCTGGTATCAGATATCTCCAGATGTCGACTTACAGGTCGAGCTTCAGGATCTGGAACTCTGATGGTATGACTGGCATGAACCCAATTTTTCACACCTGCACATTTTACAGCAGTCGTTGTCACCAGGATCACTTGACGTGGCTTATCCCAGCGAGGAACCAAACAGTTTCTTCTTCTGTGAACTTTTATGCGGACTCAGTCTCCTGGACTCAAATCATGAGCTGGTTTTCTTTCAAGAGTGGTCGCATCCGGTCCAACCTGATGAAACACAGAATGTACCACATCAGCCAATCCTTTGCAATAGTCCAATACGAGATCATCAGTTATAGTCAGCAGTTTGTTGACAGGTACATGTGCTTGTCTCATTGCTTGTCCCATGATTATTTCATGAGGACTCAGACCTGTTTTTCTGTCAGGTATGCTTCTGATAGTCATCAGCACCAATGGCAGGGCATCTGGCCACTTGAGTCCTGTGGATTGACACATTATCCCTAGCCTATTCTTTATTGTTCCATTTACTTGCTCTACCACTCCAGAAGCCTCTGGTCTGTAGGCACAGTGCAATTTCTGTTGTATGTCAAGTGCTTCACATATCAACTGGATTAGTTCATTTTGGAAATGTGTTCCGCTATCTGTTTCGATCGTTACTGGAAAACCATATCTCGGAATGAATTCTCTCAGTAGGAGTTTAGCCACAGTAACTCCATCATTCCTCCTTGTCGGATAGGCTTCCACCCAACGAGAAAACAAACAAACGACCACAAGGACATATTTCAATCTATTGCTCGGGGCATTTCAATAAAATCAAATTGCATTCTGGTAAAAGGACCTCCTTCACGTCCTATTGTTCCCAAACTCACTACTGTTTTCCTTCCTGGATTTATCTGTTGGCATGTAAGACATCTTTGACAGAGACTCTCAGCTATAGCTCTAAATTTTGGGTTGTACCAAGTCTGTCTGAAAACTCTGATCATGGCATCCCTACCAATGTGAGCTTGTCCATGGTACATCCGTGCCATATTAGAAATCATGCTATCAGGCATAACTGGTCTTTCATCTCTATAAACCCAAACGTCATCTTCTTCTCTTTGTCTGCAACCTGCTTTTATCCAACCATCTTTCTCCTCTTCATTTGCTTCTTCCTGCAATTGCCTTACCTCATCCCATGTTTCGACCATGTTAGTAAACAGCAAGGGACATGAAACATTCTCTTTTCTCTCCTCCTATTCAGCGAGACCATATTTCTGGCACAATATTGAGCTATTTCATCTGCGTATTGATTTCCCACTGTAATATAGTCAGTTCCATTTTTGTGTGCAGCGCACTTCACCACTGCAATCTGTTTAGGCAGCTGTATCGCCTCAAGCAATTTCTTCACAAACTCACCGTTCCAAATAGGAGTTCCTGCAGACGTCAAGAAACCTCTCTGGGACCAGCTCTGTCCAAAATCGTGGACCACTCCGAAGCCATACTGGCTATCTGTGATCACCGTAATTCGGGCGTTCTTTCCCATATGCATGCCTGAATCAGAGCAATCAGCTCAGCCACTTGGGCTGAACGTATCCCTCTTAAACAAGATGCTTCCATTATAGCTGCTACTGTACACACAGCATACGCAGCACTTAAAACTCCTTCACTCGTTCTCAGACATGACCCGTCCACAAACATCACATAATCTGATTCTTTTAAGGGCTCATCTTTAATATCTGGGCGAGGCTTTGTGCAAAATTCAAGCACATCCAGATGCTTATGATCAACTTCATCTTTGACTCCTACATTTTCTTCATCTGGCAGTGAAGTTGAAGGATTCACACTTGTGCATCTATCAATGATTACATTGTCTGCACTCAAAATCACTTTCTCGTACCTAGTCAGCCGACTATGTGTCATGAATTGGGTTTTGGTTCTAGTCAGAAGAATTTCAACAGAGTGTGGCACATATACTCTCAGTGGATATCCCATCACAATGCCTTCACTCTGTTCCAGACTCACACAAGTAGCAGCTACTGCTTTCAGACATCCAGGCAATGCCTTTGCTACGGGGTCTAAAACAGCTGGAAAATAAGCATTGGTCTTTTCATTTTTCCATGCCTTTGCACTAACACTGAAAGTGCACATCCATCTCTTTCACTACAATACAGCTCAAATTCCTTTTCATAATCAGGCATTCCCAATGCCGGTGCCTCACACAACTTTGTTTTCAGTTCTTTGAAAGCCTTCATTTCCTCCTCATTCATCTCAATCGGATCTCTGACATCTCTTTTTGTCAATCGCTGTAAAGGTTTTGCAATTAATGAAATCCACTTATCCACTGTCTGTAATATCTAACCATTCCAAGGAACATTCTCACCTCTCTCTGGGTCATCGGGGCTCTCATTCCTCGGATAATCCTTATCCTTTCTGTCGTTACCTTTCGCATCCCTTTCTCAATCTTGTGACCTAGGTATTGTACCTCCTGCTGACAAAATTGCAGTTTCGACGGGGACACTTTGTGCCCTCTTTCTGCCAAATGATTCAGTAAAGCAATTGTGTCCGTAACACATGCTTCTTTGGTCTTTGATGCCACTAATAGGTCATCAATATATTGGACCATCACAGATTTTTCAGGCATTTTTAAATCTTCCAATGATTTCTTTAGGATCTGATTAAAGATTGAGGGACTTTCTGTATACCCTTGAGGAATTCGGCACCATGCCAAAATACGCTCTCCGAACCGGAACGCAAATAATGGCTGGGTGTAACGGAATAGAGAAAAATGCATGGCACAAATCAATAACTGTGTACCATTCTGCATCATGTGGAATCTGATACAGTATTACTGCGGGGTTTGGCACAATTGGACAACAAGGAATAACGATTTTATTTACCTTCCTCAAATCCTGCACTATTCTATATGTCCCATTCGGCTTTTTCAATCCCATTATAGGTGAATTACATGGGCTACTCATTAATTCTTTCAAAATTCCTTGTTCGATCATTTTATTAACTACAGGTGTTATTCCTTCAATAATTTCTGGCGTTAATTTGTACTGTGGAGTATTTGGGTAATTTGTTCCCTCTCTTACAGTAATTTTTACAGGGTCTACTCCTCTCATTAACCCAATATCTTCGCCTGTGAAATCCCATACATCAGATCTGACTATTCCTTTCAATTCAATTGGGATTTTCTCTGCATCAAACACAGGAAACATGTAATTTACTCCTGGTTCTAGTTCTGCCATTGTCATTTTATACAGGACATCTTCATCTGGTGTCTGGAAAGCAATACCATCCGGGGTACAATAGATGGTACAATTCATTTTACAAAGCAGATCGCGTCCTAGCAAATTTACAGGACTGCAATCACATACCACAAACCGATGCATCTCTTTGAATGGTCCAACTTTCACCTCTACTGGTTTGGTAAGAGGCGCTTTGATCTGTTGGTTTGAAACACCTACAACTTGGATATATTCTCCTGAGAGAGGAAGGTTTGGAATTTCCACTGATCTAACAGTAGAACGGGTAGCTCCAGTGTCCACAAGGAATGTAACATTTACACCATTCACTTCTCCATCCACAAATGGACCTGACTGATCTACCTCTAGAGTTGCGCCAAGCACGCACTCTTCTTCCTCTCCTAGGCACCGTCATAAACTTTCATCCGATTCATTTCCATCCTGTCGTAACCAATACTGCGACACTGCAGCTGCGCGCGGCAATTTTGTTACCTGCTCTCCTCCGTAGAATCCTGCCTCTGCACTGTATCTCTGGGGTTTACACTCTTTGGAAGAGGTGGTTGTGGCACCTGACTCTGTTGAGTAACTACCTGCGGTTGTTGCAGCTGTTGGTAACTCACCTCATTCTGCACCTGTGGATTTAATGGTTGATTTTCCGTATTAGCTTTTGGAGGAAATTTACACTTGTTTCTCCAATGCCCTAACTTTCCGCAATTATGGCATGGCCATTTCTTTTTAGCCTCTTCTATACTCATTTGACCTTTTCCCTTACCTATATTCGGTTTGGATTTAGTCTGTCCTGCATCACCAGACTGATTATTCATTTGAGCCTCTTGTTTTTCTGCAACTTTTACTTGTGCCCACATCGCTTTTTCTTTTAGTTTACGCTGTCTACACTCGATGTCATCACTACAATATTTTGCATACCTTAGTACCTCATCTAAAGTGCTATTCTGCCAACACAACATATGCTGCTTAATCATTTCACTTATTTCAGGCTTCAATCCATATACAAATCTATATACGAAATGACTCATGTCCTTTTCACTCAAAGTCTCATAACCACTATACTGTTTGAAAACCAAAAGCAACCTTTCATAATAGGCATGTACAGATTCCTTACTTTCCTGAGTTGTTCTATCAATCTTTACCCAATCTGTCTCTTTCGGTGGAATCTTATTTTTCAAAAACGTGACAGCTTGTTCATACTTTCTCATCACTTCTGGACCTGGGGCTCCAGTTTTTGCATCTCTTGGATATTCTTCCTTTGGCCAATTAATTGTAATCTTACATTCTGTCCATAAATCTGCTGGCACTAGAATTTCAAACAATCCATTCAGATCTTCCCACAACACCTTTGAAACTTTGACAAATCTTTCCACCTGTCTATACCATTCTACAGGTTTCTCTCTCAATCTTGGGAAGTCATTTGTAAATGACAATATATCTTGTCTGGACCATGGAACGTGTACATAGCTACCTCCTGGAGTTTCCCTCATCGGATATTCCAGTGCTATTGGTTCCTTTTCCTTTACCGGAAAAGCCAATGATGCTTTATCGGTCGTTCCCTCCTTTCTTCTTATCCACCTGCTCCTCCATCTGTCCACATCTCCCCATTTTCTCAATAACACAATCAGTTCCTTTATCTGGGTTAATCGTCCTAATGTGTTCAGATTTTCTATATCCTTTTCGCTAAAGTCTACCCTATACGGTTTCTGCAATCCTCTGATTTTTCCAAATTCTACTCCTAGTTCATTTGCTGTTTCTTCCAATTTTTCATGCAAATTCCTAGCTCTCCAAGTAACACTCTTACACATGAACATGAGTTTGTCATCTTGATAGGATTTCAATCTATCTGTACCAATAGTCCCTATAATTAACTCTTCCATGTCTATCTTTAGTCTGATTACATCCAACGGTTCTGCATCTTTCTTCTGTAAATTCCTCATCCACTCATTTAATTCTTCTGGAGTCGGACCCACAGGGGTACTATTTATTTCTATCCAATTTGTACTTCTCTCTGGGGTCTCAGTTGCTGACTCGGTTCCCATAGGAATCCTATTTATCTGACTCTCATTAACCGTCAAATTTGTAGGTGGACTCGATCTATATGAGCCAACCAGATCTCTTGTCTCTCTAGTTTCTGGAATTATCCCTTCTCTCATTCTGTGCATATTCGAGTTCATTGGAATTGTCAAGGAATGCTCATCTATTCTTTGGTTTTCAAATACCGGTATTACTGGTCCTTTTGTCACTGGCACAGTCACGGCTTCCATGTTCATAGTTAATTCTCTTATTTTCTCAGTCAATTCTCTTGTGGTTCTTGCTAATTCAGCTGTATTACCACTATCAGGCTTCGCATTCTGTGGAGTTTCTGATTTTTCATATGACCTATTTATTTCATAATTTCGTTCAGGGCTTTGATTCCTCACAGTTTCCATTGGTGGTGCATATGGAGTCACCACCACAGAATACTCTTGATATGGAGGTGGTTTTCTATTTAAAATGTCTTCCAGCAACTCATCCTCTGTGTCGCTACCTCCATACCCATACCTCTCTGTTACTGCATGTTTCTTTTTCTCTGTACACTTTCTCCCTGTAACTTCTTCAACTGTTCTGACAGGAAACAAACCATCCGTCATATTAGCATACCTCCATCGTCTCATCCTGTCTTCATGATTCACTCCCCATACTCTTCCATGAACTAAACTATAATTCTTTGCAACTCTGTGTCTTCCTCTTTCATACATCTCATCTTCCCATTCACCTAACGCTTCAAACTGTGTTGGTCTAGGTCTCGGTTCAAGTTTCATCATTTTCTCTCTCAAATTTCGAAGTACAGCTGTGCTAAACGAACCGTTTTCTGGAAACGCCAATACTCCATCGTTCTGAGTATATTTTGTCCAATTTTCCAACCAAATGCAAGTATGATAACCATATTTCAACATCATATGAGAAGCTGGCGTTTTCGGCGGAGGAAGTACTTCTCCTTCCCGAGTCACTACCTTTTTGTCCTTCTTGAAAACGTTTTTAATCTTTCCCATCCATGACGGTTTCTCTCTACCATACTCATAATAAGCCATATTGCACGATTCTTTCTCTCCAACAAACTCACGAAAATTCTTCACTACTCTGTTCCTTCTACTGTTCAGCTATTCGGACCTATCCCAGCGCGTCTCACACCAACGCACCAATCCGAAAACTCTACGTCACTCCCAACTGGCCAATACCAGCGCGTCTTCACACCAACGCATCAATCAGGAAGCTCTTCGTTTTCCCACAACTGGCCAATACCAGCGCGGTCTTTGTTGACGTCAGTACTACTCCTGTCTTTTCTGACCCCTCCTTTACAATAATTATTGGCAGTTTTCTTACCTTCTTTTCTCGACTGAATTTTATTAGTTACAACATAAAACACATTCCCATTGTCTGTTTTCGCTAAACAAAAGAAATAGTTTGCTCTATCTTGCAAGAATACTGTTTCGTTCGATAAGTGTAGCACTTCTCTCTACCTTACCCTTCTCTCAAGCAAGGGGTAAACCTGTTTCTCTGGGGATAAAACACATGTGGAGACTACACTGCTCCTGAGAATTAAGGCCAGAGTTTCACAAGAAAACCTGTTGCTATTTCACTCATACGCGTTTTTATACATGAAATGTCCCTATCATAACACAATCCTGTGTTATCACCAATTTTGAAAAATCAGACAATGCACAATTCCGTGTGACTTCTCTTGCCACACGTGTCCATTTCCTACTTCCCGGAAGCTTCAAAGTTTCGACTTACACGTAACATAATACAATTCGACACAAAGTGTTAGACATGAATAATCAATAAATCAATAATCAATAATCACCAAACTAATCTATAGTAACCATAACTCTGCTACCAAGAAATCTGATCCAGCGCGGTTAATATAAATTTCTCCTCAGGACACGAATCCAGGTAAATCATTCACATCTATTAAACCATATGACGGTGGGGCCCATAACACCGCATATTATACATTCATTCGTTCACTGGATTACACACCTAGGAGAAATGTGTTACTGGAGGAACGGGATACCTTGTTAAATCTGACAGAATAGTACCTCAGACATCATATACATTAGCTTTTGATCCTGTCGGTTCCAAACATCAAGGTATTCCGCTCTTTGGTCGATGGACCAACTAGTAGAATAAGTTGATGGTGATTAAGACCAGCTCAATCACTTTAAAACCTGTTAAACATTAAACTTATCAATGAACTAAAGAACCACAGACTCATTTTAATTAGAATGAAATTTTATCTAATTTCTCAATTGCACGGGTGAGATTCTTAGTTTATTAATCATTTTAATACATTAATAACATTTATATGAAAAGTTCTAATAAAGAATTGAAATTATGCATTACCCATTTAGATGCAGTTAGGAATGATTCACCAAAAAGAAGATAAACCGTAGATCACAGAATAGACTCCCAAACTGACTGACTGTCCCTGCTAAAGGCCTCCTCGACCGGACCTCCCGTACAGATTTCCCGCAACGGTCTCGTTCCTTCCCCAGTCAAGTTCGAAATCCAAAAATGACAAAGTCCTCTCGTAATATTTGAGGTGAAAAAAATGGAAAGTAGAAAAATGGTATGGCAAGAAATACCAACGGCAGCAGTAGCATCAGTAGCAACGGCCACAGCAGCAGCAAAAAGGCAACCCAAAGAAGCAGCCTATAGAAGCAACCCCTCCCACATAAGAGTAGTCCCTCTTATACCCTACTTCTACCTTACTACACAAAATATTGCAATCCTTACGGGCAAGAATCACGCTAATTGGTCCATTTGAGGGGTGGTGACAATCACCTCATCGCCTTCCTTGTTCAAACTGGTTTTGGGGACAGTTAAGAGTACAATGATTCTCATGACCTTTGGGTAAAAGCAGTCCAATTTGTCCATTCATTTTGTTGCAAACCCGATGGTCACAATTGAGTTAGTCCATTGTCGCTCAGTACTTTCTCTTTCATTCCCACAAATGAGTGCTGAGTCTTTCTTGGCACCCTCCTTATGGCAGGTCAGTGCGACCTTGACATCTCTCACTCCGTGCACGGGCCGTACCCACGTGGTTCAGATCCTCTATTTCTTCCGCTTAGAGGCCATCTTTGACTTTTCACGTGACCTCATCTGTCTCGGCAGCCATTTTCGCAGCATGGCCTAACAGGCCCGTACGAACTATCATAAGGACAAACACAACCAAAATTAAAACAAAGCAAATAAGCCTTTCTGTTTACCACCCGCCATTCTAAAGACCCATGTTAGGTGTTACCTAGCAGAAGCGACATTTAAAGCTATTTTACTTACCATCTGCATTCTTTGCCACAATACAAATCTACTACATAGCATAAATCATGCGATTTTACTCTAATTAGTACGCAAATCACAATATTAGTGTTATCGACTTCACAATTGTAAATAATTTAGATTTTGCACAAATTGCGGGTTACCCTTATGCAGTGTTTACTAAAGGTGCATTTGTTGATTATCTCATGCTCCATCAAACAATTAGTATCTTTAATTTATTAAAGCTCATTAATTTTCCAAGGGGGTACAAATTATTTTATTTACCCTGCTCCATCAGAAGCAACGCGTCTTAGACAGAGATTAGGGACATCGGTTGTACCAATGTGTGGACGACAAAGAAAAACAAATTTGTGTGTCGTCTGCGTAAGAAAACAATGTCAAGTCGCAACTCTCCGCCACATCCGAGAGACGGCGAACATACAGGTTGAACAGCATGGGGCTCAAAGCGGAACCGTGAGTACTCCAGAGGTTAAAGCACAGATCCCTGACCTGGCATCCGACGACAAGACTTGGAAGTACCTCTCTTTCAGGAACGAGGTCAGCCAAGCTAGGGCTGTTCCATCAAGGCCCAATGTCACCAGTCTTTCCACAAGGGTAGAGTGGGACACAGTATCAAAGGCCGGGCTGAGATCAATTAGGATCAGCTTGGCTGCTCCGCCCTCATCCAAGAGCCATTTTAGATGTTCTGTGACTCCTAGGAGAGCAGACTCTGTACTGGGCCTGGCCCTAAAACGCGACTGGGAGGAGTGAAGGAGTTGCTGGGCTTCCACAAGGTAGTGAGCTGTGAGTTTGCATGCTTTTCCCAAACTTTTGGAAAAGACGGGCAGCAGGGAACTGGGTCTAAAATTAGCCCAATTAGTAGGATCAAGATTGGGCTTCGTTAAAAGTTTAAATGTGGGAGGACCATAGCTTGTTTCCCGGACATAAAGTGAGGAATTGAGCAAGTCCACCACCACCTCTAACAAGTCAGGATCAAGAATCCCTGACATAGCTAAAGGAAGTGGGTCTAGAGGAGAGCCTGATTGGATTGATTGTAGAATGGACAGAAATCCGTGAAGATCCAGCTGAGGCCATGACTCCATTTTGTGGGCCTCCTGAGGACACACACTGCACTGTCTCGAAGAGGGTTGTCCAATCACTATGCACACACCTCCTGACCACATGCACTGCACTGCCCCTCGCCTAAGAAGGCTTTCCAATAACGGTGCACCCGCCTCCTACGGACACACACTGCACTGCCCCTCACCTAAGAGGGCTGTCCTAACACGGTGCACATGCCTCCTACGGACACACACTGCACTGCCCCTCCCCTAAGAGGGCTGTCCGAACACAGTGCACACACCTCCTGACCACACGCACTGCACTGCCCCTCGCCTAAGAAGGCTTTCCAATAACGGTGCACCCGCCTCCTAGGGACACACACTGCACTGCCCCTCACCTAAGAGGGCTGTCCTAACATGGTGCACACGCCTCCTACGGCCACACACTGCACTGCCCCTCACCTAAGAGGGCTGTCCTAACATGGTGCACATGCCTCCTACGGACACACACTGCACTGCCCCTCACTGAAGAGGGCTGTCCTAACACGGTGCACACACCTCCAGAGGACACACAGTGCACTGCCCCTCTCCTGAGAGGGCCATCCTAACATGGTGCAAACACCTCCTGAAGACACACACTGCACTGTCCTTCACCTAAGAGGGCTGTCCTATCACGGTGCACACACCTCCTGAGGACACACACTGCACTGCCCCTCGCCTAAGAAGGCTGTCCTAACACGGTGCACACACCTCCTACGGACAAACACTGCACTGCCCCTCACCTAAGAGGGCTGTCCTAACACGGTGCACATGCCTCCTACGGACACACACTGCACTGCCCGTCACCTAAGAGGGCTGTCCTAACATGGTGCACACACCTCCTGAAGACACACACTGCACTGTCCTGCACCTAAGAGGGCTGTCCTATCATGGTGCACACACCTCCTGAGGACACACACTGCACTGCCCCTCGCCTAAGAGGGCTGTCCTAGCACGGTGCACACACCTCCTGAGGACACACACTGCACTGCCCCTCCCCTAAGAGGGCTGTCCGAACACAGTGCACACACCTCCTGAGAACACACAGTGCACTGCCCCTCACCTAAGAGGGCTGTCCTAGCACATTGCACACACTTCCTGAGGAAACACACAGCAGTGCCCCTCCCCTAAGAGGGCTGTTCTACCACGGTGAACACACCTCCTGAGGGGACACACTGCACTGCCCCTCGCCTAAGAGGACTGTCCTATCACGGTGCACACACCTCCTGAGGACACACACTGCACTGCCCCTTGCCTAAGAGGGCTGTCCTAGCACGGTGCACACACCTCCTGAGGATACACACTGCACTGCCCCTCCCCTAAGAGGGCTGTCCTAGCACAGTGCACACACCTCCTGAGGGCACACACTGCACTGCCCCTCCCCTAAGAGGGCTGTCCTAACACGGTGCACAAACCTCCTGAAGGCACACACTGCACTGCCCCTCCCCTAAGAGAGCTGTCCTAACACGGTGCACACACCTCCTGAGGGCATACAGTGCACTGCCCCTCACCTAGGAGGGCTGTCTTAGCACGGTGCACACAGCTCCTGAGGACACACAGTGCACTGCCCCCGCCTAAGAGGGCTATCCTAGCACGGTGCACACACCTCCTGAGGAAACACACTGCACTGCCCCTCCCCTAATAGGGCTGTCCTACCACGGTGAACACACCTCCTAAGGGACACACTGCACTGCCCCTCGCCTAAGAGGACTGTCTTATCACGGTGCACACACCTCCTGAGGACACACACTGCACTGCCCCTCACCTAAGAGGGCTGTCCTAGCACAGTGCACACACCTCCTGAGGACACACACTGTACTGCCCCTCCCCTAAGAGGTCTGTCCTAGTACGGTGCACACACCTCCTGAGGGCACACACAGCACTGCCCCTCCCCTAAGAGGGCTGTCCTAACACAGTGCACACATCTCCTGAGGGCACACACTGCACTGCCCCTCCCCTAAGAGGGCTGTCCTAGCACGGTGCATACACCTCCTGAGGGCATGCACTATACTGCCCTCCTCACCTAAGAGGGCTGTCCTAATGCACTGGACACACCTCCTAAGGACAGACATTGCATTGACTCCCCCCTAAGAGGGCTGTCCTGTCACGGTGCACACACCTCCTGAGGACACACATTGCACTGACTCTCCCCTAAGAGGGCTGTCCTAACACAGTGCACACTCCTCTTGAGGACACACAGTGCACTGCCCCTCGCCTAAGAGGGCTGTCCTAACACAGTGCATACTCTTCCTGAGGACACACAGTGCACTGCACACTCTTCCTGAGGACACACAGTGCACTGCCCCTCGCCTAAGAGGGCTGTCCTAACACAGTGCACACTCCTTCTGAGGGCACACAGTGCACTGCCCCTCGCCTAAGAGGGCTGTCCTGTCACGGTGCACGGTCCACTTCTAAAGCGCATAACTACCCAGCGGGTTATCCGGTGCTGAGCATAGGTAGAAATGTCTAACTGGAGATTAAAATAAGAAAGTCTTCAGGTTCTTACGAAATAGTGCAGTGTCTTAACAATTCCGGGAGGCCATTCCAAACATTTGGGCCCAAATATGCGAAGGAGCAACCTCCTGTACGTACCAGGCAGATTCTGGGCACGCGGCATAAAGCCTGATTCTCAGATCTCAATATCAAATTGGGATCTCGTGGCTGGAGAGCTACTCACACATGACATGGCACAGCTTGGGTGTCAGAGCGCTTTACAGTACAACCGCATACAAGTTCAGATGATATCCCCTTCTTTAACACACATACTACAGGGGATAGGAAACTTATCCCAGTGGCGTAGTCTAAAAGATGCATTAGTACACAGTTAATAATACAATTTAATTCACATTTAATTTCTTACCAAAACAACTAGTGAAAATTACTAGGATTCCACAATTGGTTGACGTATTGCATGACAAGACCAGAAAAGACAGTGAATTGGTCAAGGAATCTGACATTAGTCCTCGGAATTCCAAAACGGCCACTGAATTTTTATGTGAGGAATTTACTCATCAGAAAGGACTTAGTCTCCTTTTTGAATCGAGGATTCAGTTGGAAGCTGGAGACGGGGCATGCTTCGAAAGCCGAAAAAGGAGCCTCGCCGCTGAAATCTGCACAACCTGCAGATGATGAATAGAGGCCTTGTCGATTCCCAGGTAGAGAATGTTACCATAGTCCACTCATGAGAGGATCAAAGTCTGAATCTGGGTTTTTTGTAGGCCTGGTCGTTAAATTCCGCTCCGCTCGTGGAATTTGCGGAATTTAGGCAATTCCGCGTTCCGCGGAGAACGCGAAATTGCCCAAACTTCCGCGATCCGCGGCGTAGCGGAATTATTTTCTTGTTCGCGCTTTAAAAATGCGTTCTAGCACGCGCGATAGCGACTTACCGGGATCCCTGCATTCGCCGACGCGTTTTCCTATCCGTTGGCGTGCGCCACGAGATTTTGGTAGCCGGCCGCGCGTTCCCGCGAGAGTGTGCGATCGCCAACACGTCATTCGCCGCGCCATCGTGCACCGCGAGAGAGATTGCGATTGCCAACATGTCATTCGGATGCGCCATCGGACATCCGGCGGAATGTTGGTGAAGCTCGCGATCCCGAACACGCAAAATTTTCAATCTGGAGAAGAATAATATCTCGAGCAGCATAAAACCTTCTATAAAATGATGATTTGGATGAAAAAAACTCCTCAGATTGACATTTGGCTGTCCTTTTTTGTCAAATTTTTTTGGGGGGGGAGGGAGGAAGTGCCACAGAGTCTCCAACTTCCTGTTCCTGTCCAGCAGGCTCCTCCCAGTGCTTTGTCCATCTCCTGTTCATTTTTCATTTGGATTTGAGCTGAAGGATCACTGTTTGTGTCTGCTGCATCATTATCATTGGATTTGAGGACTTTTGGATTTGAGATTTTACAAGTAAGTTGGTGTTGTTTTTTGTTTGATTGGGGCATTGCAGTTGCTGCAACTACAATTTTGGTACTTTTCAACATTTAAAAAAAAAAAAATAGTTGTGGGTAGCCAGTAGGCCCAGAGCTAGCCATGGGTGGGTGCATGATGAAACAACTGTTCCTTTGCTGTGTGTTGTATTCATTTATTTCAAACATCATTTAGGGCATGGATGGCATTGGATTGAATTGCAAAATGTGTATTTTTGGGTGTATTTCATTTTTTGGATGTGTGTTAAATAAATGCCTTTGTTGTGTGTGGTGTGTTGCAGATCTTGTTTAGCCCTGTGGATTTTCGTTTTTGCATTTTATTGCATTACAGGCAAAGCAGTGTGGTTTAGCATGCATCCTTTGCCTGGCTATTATAGGCCTGTTTTCAGTACATTGTTTTCCAGGCCTCCTGCTTGTTGCTTGTGATTTGTGAGTGTCCATGTGGCTGGTGGCCATTTCTGGTGGGAGTTATAAGTGTGCTGCTTTTGCCATATAGGCCTGCATGTGTTTCCTTTGTGGCCTAGGCTTCTTGTTGTTGTGGGCCTGGCCATGAGGCTGGCGGCCATTTTGAAGCCCGGTAGTGTGCTTTTATCCATAGGCCTGCAAACTTTTGGCCTATTCTGCCAACAGGCCTTTCATCCAGTAGGCTCAAAGGTAGTCAGGGGTGCATGAAACAACTGTTTCTGTGTGTTCTGTTGAATTTAAACATCATTTAGGGCATGGATGGCATTGGATTGAATTGTAAAATGTGTATTTTTGGGTGTGTTTCAGTTTTTGGGTGTGTGTTAAATAAATGTCTTTGTTGTGTGTGGTGTGTTGTGTACCTTGCAGACCTTGTTTAGCCCTGTGGATTTTCGTTTTTGCATTTTATTGCATTACAGGCAAAGCAGTGTGGTTTAGCATGCATCCTTTGCCTGGCTATTATAGGCCTGTTTTCAGTACATTGTTTTCCAGGCCTCCTGCTTGTTGCTTGTGATTTGTGAGTGTCCATGTGGCTGGTGGCCATTTCTGGTAGGAGTTATAAAGTTTGCTGCTTTTGCCATATAGGCCTGCATGTGTTTCCTTTGTGGCCTTTGCTTCTTGTTGTTGTGGGCCTGGCCATGAGGCTGGCGGCCATTTTGAAGCCAGGCAGTGTGCTTTTTGCCATAGGCCTGCATTGTCTGTCTTCAGTTTCTTGTAGTTGTGGGCCTGGCCATGAGGCTGGTGGCCATTTTGAAGCCCGGCAGTGTGCTTTTTGCCATAGGCCTGCATTGTCTGTATTCAGTTTCTTGTTGTTGTGGGCCTGGCCATGTGGCTGGTGGCCATTTTGAAGCCCGGTAGTGTGCTTTTATCCATAGGCCTGCAAGCTTGTGGCCTAGTCTGCCAACAGGCCTTTCATCCAGTAGGCTCAGAGGTAGTCAGGGGTGCATGAAACAACTGTTTCTGTGTGTTCTGTTGAATTTAAACATCATTTAGGGCATGGATGGCATTGGATTGAATTGCAAAATGTGTATATTTGGGTGTATTTCAGTTTTTGGGTGTGTGTTAAATAAATGTCTGTTGTGTGTGGTGTGTTGTGTACCTTGCAGACCTCATTTAGCCCTGTGGATTTTCGTTTTTGCATTTTATTGAATTACAGGCAAAGCAGTGTGGTTTAGCATGCAGCCTTTTTTCTTTTTATTATAGGCCTGTTTTCAATACATTGTTTTCCAGGCCTCCTGCTTGTTGCTTGTGATTTGTGAGTGTCCATGTGGCTGGTGGCCATTTCTGGTAGGAGTTATAAAGTGTGCTGCTTTTGCCATATAGGCCTGCATGGTTTTACTCTTGGCTTACTGCTTCCATCCATCCCCTTTACCAGCTGCAGCTCCCTGAATGATGTGATGAGCAAATAATTTAATGCCAAACAGGGTCCACTTCCATTACATTTGTATTTTTGTTGTTGTTCCTCTTCTTTCCTATCCTTCCTGAGAGTGTACACAGTCTATCATGAAAGCCCTTGTTGACAAAGTCTCACAAATGGCTACACTAAGTTATACATTTTATTTGTTTGTTTGTACTAGTAGTAATTGAACCACAACAACAAATGCAACATTTCACTGATGTTCTTCTCCTGGCTTCTTTGCTTTTAGGTGCACAAAAAGACAGAGGAGGAGGTGTCATCATCACCCGGTGTATTGCCAGACAGAAGTCCTGCTGCGCACCACGTCACGTCCACGTGTGACCACAGACATCTCTGCAACTTGTGCACCTGCGTCCTGCTGACATCTGAAGAAGATGGCCCCAAAGAAAGGTACCAGGTCCTCCAGTACCAAGAAAGTTGCCAGTGAGAAGAAGGAACAGAAGAAGGAAGTGGCACTTTCCAAGACTAATGTGCCGCCCGAGTTGTTTTTTGGGAAAAAAAAACTTACGCCTGCAGCAGCGGTGTCCGGCGGGGCCCAAGCTGGGAGCAGTACCTCCGCATCAGCGGGTCCAGCACACCAACCTAGGCCCAAGGCCATGACTGTGGCAGAGGTAGCCAGTCTACTAACGAGCAGTGATGTTGAAATGTCATTATCGCAAAGTAGTACCCAATCAATGCACTCGCAGGCGGAAACTCAGCAGATAAGTGGGCAACAACAGCCGCAAGAACAGCCGCAAGAACAGCCGCAACAACAGCCGCAACCACAGCCGCAACAACAGCCAGAACCACAGCCGCAACCACAGCCGCAACCACAGCCGTAACAACAGCCGGAACCACAGCCGGAACCACAGCCGCAACAACAGCCGCAACAACAGCCCACAATACTAGTTGTTCCTCCTGAAGTAGGGGCAGTTCAGGAAATCGAGCTTTTTGCAGACGAAGAGGAGCAAGCCACTGTTTCAGAAGATCCATTGTCTTCCAGACCCCCAGCAAGGAAAAGGAGGGTTAGTCCATCAACTTCTTCTTCAAGCCCCGCTTCTGATGATCGAGATGCCACTTGGAAGCCACCAGCTCAGTCTGAGAGTGATGCACGCCATAAGACAAGGCTAGTGAAAAGGAAGGTTCCAGAAAGCCTTAGAGTTATGGAGGTAGATGTAGAAGAGGCGGGTGATGATGACGATCCAGTCATCATGAACATCACTCCCGGCCCAGAGGAGACGGAGACCAACATTATTAGACTATCCAAAATCGCTGCGAGGGATGTAGCACGGATACCACCAACACAGGTAACACCAACACGACCTCCAGCTTCCATATTTGCATTTGCAAAGGCCCGGCAGGGACCTACATCCAGCTCAACCACCATCTCAGTAGGTAGTGGTACTGTAACTGCACAGAGTCAAATTCCAGGCACACCCTCCAGTTCATCTGGTATTGAAAGTGGCACCTTCAGCAGCGCCAGAAAGTTCTGCTCCCCAGTTTGGGATTTCTTTTCGGTTAGCAGTAAGGAGGAGAACATTGCTATATGCTCAATTTGTCGACAAGCTGTTAGGCGGGGTAAGCTTGGTACAAACTATGGTACCGGAGGCCAAACAAGTCATCTAAAAAACACCACATCATCCAGTGGGAGGCTCACCTACTTCGCTTACAAAAAAGTAAAACTGCACCCATTGCTGTTGGTGGGGATGAAGAAGTAGAAGAAGATATGATCGAGGCGGAAGGTCAACAAGAGGGAGACATTTCTAGCCCTGTCCCCAGCACTGTAGTGGTACCGCCCACATCCTCAGCAACATCTCAGTGGCACCGTAGTAAGAAGAGTCAGACTCAGAGTCAGACTGAGACACCAAGGCAACCGAGTACTGCAATGAAAAGCAGTGTGTCGTTGAGCCTAACTGGGTTCAAGAAGACAGCTGCACCACAAAGGAAAATAATCCAGCCTGCGATTGACAGCATGCTTAGGTCGGAGGGGCAGTACCAACGCAACCACCCAACGGCACGGTTGTACAATCCGAAGCTGGCGAAAATGTTAGCGCTGGACCTTCTCCCTTTTTCATTCGTGGAAGGGGTGGGTTTCCTTGAATTTGTGTCAGCCATCTGCCCTAAATGGAAGGTTCCCAGCCGGTCCTATTTCGCCCGAGTTGCTGTTCCAGCACTACATCACCATGTGCTGGAATTGGTTGGACAAGCTTTGCAGCAGAGTGCTGTTCACAATATCCATCTGACAACAGACATGTGGACCAGTTGCCAAGCCACTGATTACATGTGCATCACTGCACACTGGGTCTCTTTGTGAGGGTTAGAGAAAAGCTATCTGAAGTAGGTGCTGTTGACACAGCTGAGATTTTTAATGCTACTCGGAAACATGCAACTGTAGCCATGTTCGCCATGGAGAAATCTCATACTGCTGCAAACATTTTGGAAGAGTTTAACAGCAAGGTCTTTGAATGGCTGCGCCCAAGAGGGCTTAAGATTGGTTTTGTTGCCACGGATAATGGCAGTAATGTACTTAAGGCCATGGAGGTCGGTGCCTATTTCAGGGTCCCGTGTTTGGCGCACTGCATTAACATTATAGTTCAAGACTTTCTGAAAAAAGAAGCCATAGTCAGCAACTTACTGACCACCTGCCGCAGAATATGCACTCATTTCAGCCATTCTTTTAAAGCCCGGAAGCAGCTGAGGATCATTCAACGTGACTATAGAATGCCAGTGAAAGCACTCATCCAGGAGGTGGCAACACGTTGGAACTCAACGTATTACATGCTTGACCGTCTGTTTGAGCAGTACAGACCAATCAATGAATATGTCATGCAAAGTGGCGGATGCTACTGTGAAAGGCATGACCCTTCAGATGGACCAATGGTGCCTAGTTAAATGCCTGACAGAGATGCTTCTTCCTTTCGAGGTCTTCACACGTGAAGTCAGCAAGGAGGACTATACTATGGGCCAAGCTATCCCATTGTTGCACATGCTAGAGCAACAGCTGAAGGAGGTGTCTGAAGCGTACATAGGTGTGGAGGAAAAAAAAGAAGCATATGAGTTGGTGGAGAGCTTATCCTGTCGCTTAACTGAAAATGCCAGGGTTCAAACTAAGATTTTGTCACAAGAACATTACATTTGTGCCACAATTCTGGATCCACGGTACAAATCGGCACTGAACAGTAAGACATTACTTCCTTTTTCAGAAGTGGATGTTGCCCGGTACAAAACTTGGATAGCTGAGGCAGCCAGTAAATTGGAAAATGAACGGCTGGTAATTAAAGGCCCGCTACTCAAACCCACAACAAGTACTTCAGCAGGGCATCCGGCGTCAAGTTCAACTTCAGAGCCTGAGGGCAGTGCGTTTGGCTCACAGCTGTCACCAACACCAACACTATCGACAACAGCAAGAACCGGATCATCAGCCCCAGTAAAAACGGCACAGCATTGGTATTTACAGCAAGGACTTGCTAGGTCCAGTGCTGATGCAAAGACAAAAGCGGCCGAACAAAATGTAGCACCCCTGAACATTGAGCGGATGGTCCAGGCCTATCTGGATGACCCAACAGAGGTCTACATTGATCAAAACCCATTGCGGTATTGGTATGGCGAAAGGGGCCAATGGCCAGTGCTCAGCAGGCTGGCGATAAACTATCTGGCTTGCCCTGTCGCAAGTGTCTCTTCTGAACGTGTTTTCAGTGTGGTGGTTCCATTGTAACAGTGAAAAGGACCAGTCTCTCGCCCAAAAACGTGGAGAGGTTAACCATGATCAAAATGAATCAGCAATTTATACCACCGAATTACACAATACATGAATCAACGCAGGAAGATGAGGACAGCGGCTCAGGTGACGGAAGTAGCGTGTTAGATGATGATTACCTCCGTCTGGTTGAACCCCCAGAGTTTGAGGACGAGCTATACTTCCCTGATGTTGGAAACGGGGTTACCGAGACCGTTATGGTAGCATGGCGCAAAGCGGGGAAAGGCACGCGAAGGCAATGTGTAAGGCAGTTGTGCAGCACACTCTCACATTAACTCAGAAATGCGACGCAATAACCGGACACCACACCAGGCTTAGATAAGTGAAAATCAGGTTCCTTTATCTTAATCAAGATGGCATTCAACTATTCAAATTATACATTCGGGTAACTAGTGCGCGTTCATTTAAAAAGACCCTTCCCAATTCTGGCCACTAAAAGGCCGCATTAAAATCACAGCACCACTGCTCATTCGGGTGCTCTTTACCAACTAGGGCCTAGAACAGGCGCAACACGGTTTATACATCAACATATATACAGTAGGCCTAGGTACTCTATACAGCCTATGATACACTAGGCGGGAGGGAATCCTACAGGGAACCCCTCAACATGTCCAGCAGCTGGGGGCTACCAAAAAGGGGGAACTTCTTTATCTCCCCGGGGAGGCTAGGGTCATAGGATGTGCCTGGCCTGTAATCCCAAAGTCATTAAAGGCCCCCTCCCTCCGTGATCCCTCCTCAAGGGTGGCCCCCGGCCCCCAGGGGCTTAACCTAGAGCCCTAGGGGCCTCCTGGGCTCACCTGCGGTGTTGTGGCTGGCTGCGGGGCCTTACGGCGGACTCCTCTCTGGCCCGGCCCTCTGTGGTGGGGGCGGGGCCCGGCGCGAGTCTTGCGGCCCTCCGGCCGGTGCTGGTTGGCTTTCTCGAGGCTATGGAGCCTCTCGCGTTGTTTCCCCCTTCGTTGGGGGGCCGGTATGCCCCTCCTCCGGCCCCCGTGGAGTCCAGGGAGAGAGTGAGGACTCGGTGCGGGAGCCGGCGGTCCTGCCAGTCGGCTCCGGCGTCCCGAGAGGTGAGGAGGTCCTTCCTTACCTCCCGGCGTGCTGGGCGGAGGCGGGCTCTTCACGGCGCCCAATCCGGGCGCGGCGGCGATTCTTCGCGGGGCTCCCGTTGGCAGTGGAGCCCCGGGGACGTCCTCCCGATTGGCTCCGGCTGAGCCAATCGCGTCGCGACCTTCTCTTCCTCCGGGGGCTCCCGATGACAGTGGAGCCCCTCTGACGTCGATGTTCGGCTCTGCTGGGCCAATCACGTCGCGGCTTCTGGTGGTTGCCAGGCGACGCCCTCTTCTCCGGCGATTGGCTTTGGCGGGCCAATCCCGTCGCGGCCTTTTCGGGGCGCGACCTGTGACGCGGTCAGCGTCCCCGGCCCTCGGCGACAGCGTCCACGGGCCGGGAGGCCGCAGCAGGCCTCAGTTCACTTCACGCGGCCCACGGGGCTGCGGCGGCGGTATTCTTGGCCGCGCTGGCAGCGGCAGGGGTCTCGGGCCCGGCGGTGACTTGTGGTGATTTCGGTGAGGGCGCGGACGGCGCCCTCACCACTACTATGAATAGGGGAGAGATCCCCCGGCCTCAGTTCCCTTCGTCAAGCGGCGGCGGCCGCGGCGGTGATCCGGTCATCAGGTCAGTGACCAAGGGGGGGGTCAAGTTCTCTCCACACTTGGGGGTTGCAGCGCAGGCGCGCTGACAGCCTTATGCTCAGGCTGTGAAGGGATGGTTCTAGGGGGACAGTCCAGCTGTCTGTATAGGTAGATAGGGGGTGGAGGCCTAGCGCTTAGGACGCAGCGCTTCGCCTCCTGATCCCCTCTCAATGGTTTTCACTTGTAGTCCTGAAATTCTTGGATGCAGTAAAGTCTCTTTATGAACAGGGGGGGTTGTGAGTTGGTGATTCTTGGAGGAGTTGATGTGCCTCCTGGCACGCTGGAGATGGTTCCCTGGGTCCCCTCACACTGGGCAAGATCAGTGGGTGGTGGGCGTTCCTCATCTATCTTACGGCAGCAGGGCCTTGACCCTGTCAGCGGCAGTAGTGTAGGTCTCCCCCTAGGCCCTAAAGTCTGTACTCCAGCGCAGGTTCTCCCAGGTTCAGCGGTGCCTCAACCTAACTAACTCCAGGTTTTCCCTCCAAGCCTCTTATACCCCTAGGTCAGGTGACCCTCCCAAAGGCGGCAAAGTGTAACTCCTCCCACAGCCCGGAAGGTTCTGGAACCTTCCACCTACCTAGCTATGGGGCCCAGAGGCGGGGACGGGATGGCTACTGTATCCCTTGTCCCAGCCTGACTCTGGCGACTAGCGTGTATGTGTGGAAGGCCCTCTGCAGTAGCAGGGGCCTGTGGCAGCCATCTTTGGTGAGAGAGCACCTGCACCTCAGCACTGACCAGCAGTGGCAAGGCGCCCGGAGACCTAGGTCCAGTAAAAATATGGTGGCAAAAATGAGGCGCAGAAAGGGAAAAAAACAGGGTAAGACCACCCTAGGGCTGACAGGTCTAACACACGTCCCCCCAGCCGAAAGAGGGGAGAGCTTCCCAACCTCTAGGGAGTTCTCTTCACTAAGGCGGAAAAACCGGGAGAGACCGTCAGCGTTGGCGTGGTCTACACCGGGTCGATGTTCCACCCGAAAGTCCATCCCCTGGAGGGAAATGGACCATCTCAACAATTTGGGATTTTCGCCTCTCATCTGCATGAGCCAGCGAAGGGGTCTGTGGTCGGTCTGGACCAAGAAGTGACAACCAAAAAGGTATGGCCTCAACTTCTTCACCGCCCAAACCACAGCAAAGGCTTCCCGCTCGATGGTACTCCACCGCTGTTCCCGGGGGAGTAGTCGTCGGGAGATAAAGGCCACTGGCTGGTCTTGGCCATCGTCATTCAGCTGCGAGAGCACAGCTCCTATGCCATGCTCAGAAGCGTCTGTCTGCACGATAAATTCCCGGCCGAAGTCGGGGGTCCGGAGCACCGGTGCGGTGCACATGGCACGTTTAAGAGTCTCAAAGGCATCTTGGCAGGCAGCCGTCCAGATTACTCTGCGTGGCTGTTTCTTGGAAGTCAATTCCGTCAATGGGCCCACGATGGTTCCATATCCCTTGACGAACCGGCGGTAGTATCCCGTGAGGCCGAGAAAAGCTCGGACCTCTGTTTGGGTCTTGGGGGCTCCCAGGCCATGATGGTCTCAATCTTGGCTTGGAGGGGTTGCACCTTACCTCCGCCCACCAGATGTCCCAGGTACACGACAGATCCCTGTCCAATCTGGCACTTGCTGGCCTTGATGGTTAGACCAGCCCTTTGCAAAGCCTGCAGCACCTCCTGGAGATGCTGCAGATGGTCCTCCCAGCTGCTACTGAAGACAGCTATGTCATCCAGGTAGGCAGCAGAGAAGGCCTCTAGGCCAGACAGCACCTGGTTCACCAACCGCTGGAAAGTGGCGGGAGCATTTTTCAACCCGAAGGGCATCACCTGGAATTGAAAGTGGCCCTCGGGGGTGGAGAACGCAGTCTTCTCCCTTGCTCCTTCCGCCATGGCGATCTGCCAATATCCTGATGTTAAATCAATGGTACTCAAATACCGGGCTGCTCCCAGCCGGTCAATGAGCTCATCCGCCCGAGGGATCGGGTGAGCGTCGGTCTTGGTGACCGAGTTGAGTCCACGATAATCCACACAGAACCGAAGTTCTGGTGTGGTGCCCGGGGGGCCGCTTTCGGCACCAACACTACCGGACTAGCCCAAGGGCTACTGGAAGGCTCAATCACCCCCAGTTCTAGCATCTTTACCACCTCACTCTGGATACTAGCCTTGACCTTATCGGACAGCCGGTAAGACTTGTTCTTCACTGGCGGACTGTCCCCTGTGTCCACATCATGGGTACACAGGTGCGTGATTCCAGGCGTGAGGGAAAACAACGAGGCGTACTGCCCCAAAACCTGGCGGCAGTCCCTCTGTTGCTCTGGGGTCAAGGATGGGGCGAGGACTACTCCCTCTACCGAACCATCCTTCTCGTGGACCGCCAGAAGGTCTGGCAGAGGCTCACTCTCTTCCTCCTCACTCCCATCCGTTATCATCAAGAGAGTGAGCTCGGAACGCTCCTGGTGTGGCTTCAGGCGGTTGACGTGGAGCACCCTGTGGGGTTGACGGGGGTCTTCATGTCGACGACATACGTGGTCTGGCCTTTTCGTTCTAAGATCTCAAACGGCCCAGTCCATCGGTCCTGGAGGGCGCTAAGCTCTCCTGGCTCCATGACCCACACCTTCTGTCCAGCGTCTAACTCTACCGTCCGCGCGTTCCGGTCATACCATTGCTTCATGACGGCCTGACTTGCCTCTAAGTTGTCCGAGGCCTCCTTCCACAGCTTGGCCACTTGGCTGCGGAACGCCAGCATATAGCTGACCACATCACGGGGAAGCTTCGAGGAAGACTTCTCCCACCCCTCTTTGACAAGACTGAGGGGCCCCCGAACGGGGTGGCCATAGAGCAGCTCAAAGGGGCTGAAACCGACCCCTTCTGCGGCACCTCTCGGTAGGAGAAGAGCAGACAGGGTAAGAGGACGTCCCACTTTCTTCTCAAGTCCTCGGGTAGGCTCCTGATCATCCCCTTCAAGGTTTTGTTGAAGCGCTCCACGAGCCCGTTCGTCTGGGGGTGGTAAGGAGTGGAGAACCGGTAGGTCACTCCACACTCCTTCCACATGGCCTGCATGTAGGCCGACATGAAATTCGTGCCCCTATCTGACACCACGACCTTGGGGAATCCCACTCGGGTAAAAATCCCCATGAGGGCCCGCGCCACCACCGGTGCTGTGATGGTCCTCAGAGGGATTGCCTCTGGGTACCGGGTGGCGTGGTCTACTAGCACCAAAATGAACCTATGCCCAGCTGAAGTCGGCGGATCCAACGGCCCGACAATGTCAATCCCCACTCGCTCAAAAGGGGTATCGACCACTGGGAGAGGTTCTAGAGGGACCTTCACCTTAGTCCCTGTCTTGCCGCTTGCTTGGCAAGTGGTGCAGGTCTTGCAATAAGTGTCAGAAGTGACGCGCATCCTGGGCCAGTAAAAATGTGGGACCAAGCGCGCAAACGTCTTGTCCTGGCCCAGGTGTCCTGCTAGTGGTATCTCATGCGCCAACTCTAGCAGAAAGGCTCGGTGGCATTGGGGGACCACCACGGCCCTTGAGGACCCATGCACCGGAGCCTTAGGCTCACTGTAGAGGAGACCATCCTCCCAGTAGACATGGTAATTACCAGTCTCTGTTCCAGCTGCTTGGGCGTCGGCCTGTTGCCGTATGCCAACAAGCGTAGGGCACTCCCTCTGTGCCCGGCAAAATTCTTCCCGGGTAGGCCCTCCTTCCACCTGCCACTCTGCAGGGGTCGGCAGGTCCCCCACGGGAAAACCAACCACCTCAGCGGACTCCGGGGTCACCTCCGCGGGCTCCCCATCCATCTCACCGGGTGTTTCCTCCCGGACATCTCCTCGTCCAGCAGTGGGCTGGGCCCTTCTTTCAGGCTCCAACCCGGGCTGAGTTCCTGGTCGGGCAGCCATGGACCGCGTGATAACGCAAGTCCATCCTGGTAACCCCAACATCTCAGCATGGGCATTGAACTCTACCTCTCTCCAGGCAGTATGTTCTAAATCGTTGCCCAGCAGACAGTCAACTGGCATGGCAGGGCTCACCGCAACCTTCATCAGACCTGACACTCCTCCCCACTCAAAGGGAACTTGGGCCACGGGGTAATGACCCAGGCTATTATCAGCCATCACTACTGGGTGGAACTCCTCAGGAATCACCTGCTCTGGGGACACCAGCTGACGTCTCACCATCGTCATGCTGGCACCTGTGTCCCTCAGAGCCTCCACCTCCTCCCCGTTCACCAGGACCCTCTGCCGATACTTGGCAGTGTTCTCGGGTACCTGCACCCTTGGGATGATCTCCCTATCCCCCAGGGAAACTAAGGTCAAGCCTGTCCACTCACCTCCCCTACCTAGGGACAACTCCTCCCCAAGCGCTACACTGGCCACCCCGGGGGTCTTACCTCCTGTGGGGGCTGGGGCTCTCTTGCGACACTGGGCATCCCCCTTGTAGTGTCCAACCTCCCCGCACTCGTAGCACCGGACAGTTCTGGGCTGCTGACTCCTGTCAGGGTAAGTGGGTTTCTGGTATCCAGATTGGGATGGGAAACCTACCCCTCTCCCAGGCGGTCTATTTTGGGGACCTTTAAAGAACTCCCTCTTTTTATCTCCCCCTCTTTCTTCTGGGGGAACACCTGTCCACCTTTCGGGGGATCCGCCCCGGCTCCCTTGTGGGACACCCTAGTGCTGACCCACGTGTCTGCCTCCTCTGCAAGCTCCCTTGGGTTGGTCAGCTTGCGGTCCACCAAGTACTGGCGCAGCTCCGGAAAACATTTCTCGAGGAGGTGCTCTCTCAAAAATAGGTCGTACAGCCCAGTGTAATTGTCAACCTCGCTGCCACGCACCCAACCCTCTAATGCCTTCCGGGCATAATCATAAAAATCTACCCAGTTTTGTGTGGTGAGCTTGTGGCTGTTGCGAAACTTTTGGCGGTACTTCTCAGGGGTGAGGCCAAACTTCCTGAGCAGGGCCTCCCTCATGATAGGGTAGTTGGTTCGATCCCCCTTTTCTAAGGTTAGCAGTGTGTCCCTGACTAGTGGAGGTATGTATCTATAAAGTCCTCCTCCCCAGTAGCTCTCAGGAACTCTATGGGCCACCAAAGCTACCTCGTACGCCGTCAACCACTTGTCTATGTCATCACCCACACTAAAGCTGGCCATCACCTCCCTGGGTAGGTAAAATTTGGGCTCCTGTGGAACCCCAGTAGGTACGCTGCCACCATTTCCTTTGCCTTCCATTTCCATTTGCAAGGCTCGGAGCTCCAGTTCTTTCAGGCTAAGCTCATGTACAAGCCTTCTTTCCTCCATGGCTAGCCTTCCCTGTTCTCGCTCCCTTTCCATCTTAGCCAATTCTAATGTCAATTGCCTTTGCTGCCTTCTGTCCTCGAATTCCTCTGGTGACACACTCCCCCTGACGCACTACTGCCTGCCCTGGAACGTCTTCCTGGCAACACATTCTCGCTGACGTCAATGTTCAGTAGGCTCAGTTCTCCTGGGTCGTCTGTCTCCCTCTGCTCCTCCTCCTCCCCTCTTCCCTCCGGGTGGGCCATGACCCATGCCCTCAAAGCCTTCTGAAGTACCTCCTTCCTGGCACCTCGCTTGACGGCCACCCCCCTCTCTAGGCAGAACTCCTTGAGCTGGTTCACCGTGTACCTCTCTAGGTCGGCTAGCTCAAACTCCATCCTCCTAGGTGGGGTCCCAGACAACTTAAGGAAGGGGTCCTAAATGGAAGGCAGCAGGTCTTAACACAGGACTAATACAACTGGCAATTTACAATAGAATTCCTCCTACTTATTATTTTCCTAGGTGTCCAATTGCGGCGCACACTGAGTCACTGTAGGGTGCTGCACAAATACCAGTCCTTATCCCACCGCTGAACACCAATGTTGGAAACGGGGTTACCGAGACCGTTATGGTAGCATGGCGCAAAGCGGGGAAAGGCACGCGAAGGCAATGTGTAAGGCAGTTGTGCAGCACACTCTCACATTAACTCAGAAATGCGACGCAATAACCGGACACCACACCAGGCTTAGATAAGTGAAAATCAGGTTCCTTTATCTTAATCAAGATGGCATTCAACTATTCAAATTATACATTCGGGTAACTAGTGCGCGTTCATTTAAAAAGACCCTTCCCAATTCTGGCCACTAAAAGGCCGCATTAAAATCACAGCACCACTGCTCATTCGGGTGCTCTTTACCAACTAGGGCCTAGAACAGGCGCAACACGGTTTATACATCAACATATATACAGTAGGCCTAGGTACTCTATACAGCCTATGATACACTAGGCGGGAGGGAATCCTACAGGGAACCCCTCAACATGTCCAGCAGCTGGGGGCTACCAAAAAGGGGGAACTTCTTTATCTCCCGGGGAGGCTAGGGTCATAGGATGTGCCTGGCCTGTAATCCCAAAGTCATTAAAGGCCCCCTCCCTCCGTGATCCCTCCTCAAGGGTGGCCCCCGGCCCCCAGGGGCTTAACCTAGAGCCCTAGGGGCCTCCTGGGCTCACCTGCGGTGTTGTGGCTGGCTGCGGGGCCTTACGGCGGACTCCTCTCTGGCCCGGCCCTCTGTGGTGGGGGCGGGGCCCGGCGCGAGTCTTGCGGCCCTCCGGCCGGTGCTGGTTGGCTTTCTCGAGGCTATGGAGCCTCTCGCGTTGTTTCCCCTTCGTTGGGGGGCCGGTATGCCCCTCCTCCGGCCCCCGTGGAGTCCAGGGAGAGAGTGAGGACTCGGTGCGGGAGCCGGCGGTCCTGCCAGTCGGCTCCGGCGTCCCGAGAGGTGAGGAGGTCCTTCCTTACCTCCCGGCGTGCTGGGCGGAGGCGGGCTCTTCACGGCGCCCAATCCGGGCGCGGCGGCGATTCTTCGCGGGGCTCCCGTTGGCAGTGGAGCCCCGGGGACGTCCTCCCGATTGGCTCCGGCTGAGCCAATCGCGTCGCGACCTTCTCTTCCTCCGGGGGCTCCCGATGACAGTGGAGCCCCTCTGACGTCGATGTTCGGCTCTGCTGGGCCAATCACGTCGCGGCTTCTGGTGGTTGCCAGGCGACGCCCTCTTCTCCGGCGATTGGCTTTGGCGGGCCAATCCCGTCGCGGCCTTTTCGGGGCGCGACCTGTGACGCGGTCAGCGTCCCCGGCCCCTCGGCGACAGCGTCCACGGGCCGGGAGGCCGCAGCAGGCCTCAGTTCACTTCACGCGGCCCACGGGGCTGCGGCGGCGGTATTCTTGGCCGCGCTGGCAGCGGCAGGGGTCTCGGGCCCGGCGGTGACTTGTGGTGATTTCGGTGAGGGCGCGGACGGCGCCCTCACCACTACTATGAATAGGGGAGAGATCCCCCGGCCTCAGTTCCCTTCGTCAAGCGGCGGCGGCCGCGGCGGTGATCCGGTCATCAGGTCAGTGACCAAGGGGGGGGTCAAGTTCTCTCCACACTTGGGGGTTGCAGCGCAGGCGCGCTGACAGCCTTATGCTCAGGCTGTGAAGGGATGGTTCTAGGGGGACAGTCCAGCTGTCTGTATAGGTAGATAGGGGTGGAGGCCTAGCGCTTAGGACGCAGCGCTTCGCCTCCTGATCCCCTCTCAATGGTTTTCACTTGTAGTCCTGAAATTCTTGGATGCAGTAAAGTCTCTTTATGAACAGGGGGGGTTGTGAGTTGGTGATTCTTGGAGGAGTTGATGTGCCTCCTGGCACGCTGGAGATGGTTCCCTGGGTCCCCTCACACTGGGCAAGATCAGTGGGTGGTGGGCGTTCCTCATCTATCTTACGGCAGCAGGGCCTTGACCCTGTCAGCGGCAGTAGTGTAGGTCTCCCCCTAGGCCCTAAAGTCTGTACTCCAGCGCAGGTTCTCCCAGGTTCAGCGGTGCCTCAACCTAACTAACTCCAGGTTTTCCCTCCAAGCCTCTTATACCCCTAGGTCAGGTGACCCTCCCAAAGGCGGCAAAGTGTAACTCCTCCCACAGCCCGGAAGGTTCTGGAACCTTCCACCTACCTAGCTATGGGGCCCAGAGGCGGGGACGGGATGGCTACTGTATCCCTTGTCCCAGCCTGACTCTGGCGACTAGCGTGTATGTGTGGAAGGCTCTCTGCAGTAGCAGGGGCCTGTGGCAGCCATCTTTGGTGAGAGAGCACCTGCACCTCAGCACTGACCAGCAGTGGCAAGGCGCCCGGAGACCTAGGTCCAGTAAAAATATGGTGGCAAAAATGAGGCGCAGAAAGGGAAAAAAACAGGGTAAGACCACCCTAGGGCTGACAGGTCTAACACCTGACAACTAGGCTTCCACTTCTTACTGTCTTCCTCCCTTATTTACTTTTATTTGTGTGTCTGTCTTTCTGGTTGGGAAACTTCAAATCACAACAAATCCATCACCACCGTCTTCTAGTCTTTTATTGCCATATATGAGTTTCAGCTGTCTGCATTTCAGTCCACTCCTCCGAGTCCTGCTCCTCCATCCTCCTGAATCGCCCTAAATCTATTGCCCTCAAGCCAGATGATGATTGGATGTAGCATAATAGAAGGAAAAAGAAAATCTTGCCTCATTGAGTCCCTCCAAAAGAAGTGGAACATGATGATGACTACTATAGCTATCCTCCTTTCCAAGCCGAGAGAGACTGCCCATTAACTGAAGATGAGAAGGAACAGGTAATGAATGATGCCATGCATTGGACGCTGACTGAGTGATTTGTGTTGTTGTTGTTTGTTGTGCATGAAGTTAATTCATTGTGTACTATTATCTAATCTACACACTAAAAGTAACTCAAGGCAATGTTTGTTTCCCTTCTTCTTTTTAATAACAAATTTGTACTTCTACTGCAGGCCGATCCATTGCATTTTGAATATGGAAAGGGGACTCAATCTGTACACTGCACACTGAGTTGGACAACACCATGATGATGACCACAGTGACATAATATCTTCACAGTCACTCAGTAGGATCCGGGATGATTGATGGAATAAGTCAGGGCATTTCATGAGTGGCATAAAAGGTAAACAAGTCAACAACAGCCACTGCAGACCTACATGTCTGTGTAGTGGTGTAGTCGAGTGTGGTGGTATGCCTGACAGCGGTGCATTGTCATTCAGTCAAAATCTTTATTCGGCTGTATACCAGCCATAAAAGAATGCATCATTAAAAAACATTTCAAAAGAGAATACTACAATAAGAATAATAAAATACAAGCAATGATGATGATTCCATAACAATGACAATTACAAATATCCAGATATCAATCTATTAAAACAATTTATCCACAGGCAGGGAGCCATAATGCCTGGGTACAGAAATTAATTGGTGGATAAAGAGAGGAACATCTATATACGGTTTTCATACGGGTAGTTATCTCTTTCAAATTTCAGGATTAATCATCAACATATGAAAATCTTGAGGCCTAGGCACATTTTCATAATATTCATTTTCCAAGAATATTCCGAAGCCGGACAGCGGAAGAGATATACTTATAGACCATAAGGCAAATAAATTCATCTTTTAAAAGCAAAAGATAATGTAACGCAGCCCGACACTTTCTAATATTTAAAACTCTTAAAAGAGGTTTTAAAAAACATGTCTTGGGTTAATATAAAGTTTACAAAAACATAAAATGCAAGGTGCTCTGTGCTGACTCTGAATCACATGGGCACAAGTCCAGTTTAGCATCACAGTACACATCACGAGGATATGAAACCAGTAAGTGGGAAATTCCCATCCTAAACCTTATCAGATAAAACATTTTGACATGGGTAAAATAAAAAGAAAGATAGGGCTCAGTGTCTAAGGAACAAACTAGCAATGTATGATCAACGACCCTTTTCTTTACCAACTCCTGTTTATCTCTAATCAAATAGGAGTATGTTAAAAATTCTCTTTTCAGCTTCGCTCTTGTTATTTTTGCTATATTTCCGGGGCTATCGAGACAATCCGACAGTCCCAGTTTCTCCAACTGATCATTTATATAGGTAATCCAAGGGATTTTTTTTGCACAGTCCAATTTTAGACAATCTAAAATAATGGCACGGTTCAGAACTGCTTCTTCTTTTGCCCAAATGTTGCGCCATAGTAATAAAGGTGCCAATTGTATACGAAAAGAAAGCGGAATAACACTGAGTTCACTATGACAAATGGTAGCAGCAGTGCTTTTAGGGACTGTCAACAGGCGTTTCATAAACGTGTTCTCAGCTCTCTGTAGGCCCATGATATTATACGGGCCCCAGACTCCAGCTCCATATAAAGTAACAGCACACGTACGGGCTTTATAGATATCTACAATGGCTTTTATGGGCCTGGAGCCTAGTTTTTTAGTGAATCTGAATATAGCCTCCACATTTTGGTTAAATCCCCTGGTGCCTCTACTAAATGGGACCAAGAACTTTTTTGGTCGAAGAGAATACCTAAATAAGAAAATGTGGGCACGTAAGACAGTTTTTCATTATTTACAAAGCAGGTCTTTAGTGTCTTGGGAGATTTACCCACCACCATAATATGTGATTTCGCTACATTAGTTTTTAAGCCAAGATCATTCATAAAATGATTAAAACTGGTTAAAAGCCTCTGCAACCCCATCCCCGTTCTAGACATTAAAACACAATCATCAGCATATAATAATGCTGGTAGGGGCCTGCTATCTATCAGAGGAGCATCGACATTCCTGTTTTTAATGTGACTTTCTAGATCGTTTATGTATAGACAAAATAGGAAAGGGGCAAGAACGCAACCCTGTCGGACCCCACGATCCATCTTTATTGGGGCAGTGAGTTCACCACCAGCTCCATAACAGACTCTCCCCGTCACTCCCTGATGCATTGCTGCTAAAAAGTGCCCAATAGGCGGTTCAATGCCCAAGGTCAACATCTTCTCCCAGAGCCTTCCTCTCTGCACCCAGTCAAAAGCGGACGTCAAGTCCATGAACCCAAGATAGAGGGATCCAGGCTTGGCTATGGTGTACTTGCCTATGACCAGGTGCAAATTTAGGCACTGTTCTACCGTTCCCAAGCCTCTCCTGAAGCCATATTGAATATCGGAAAACTTCCCATTCTCTGTTACCCAGGTCTCCAACCTCTCTAATATCACACGGCCCATAATCTTGCAGGAACAATCAATTAAAGAAATGGGCCGGTAGCATTTTGGATCCGACCTGTCCCCTCTTTTAAATATGGGCACTATTGTGACCGTTCTCCAAGATTCTTGGGGACCCTGAACCACATAGCATCTCAGAATATTTGTTAGCAGCGGGAGCCACAGGGGAATATTAGCTAAAAATAAGTCCGCGGGTATACCGTCAGGGCCAGAGGCCTTGTTCTTCACAGTCTGGGACAAGGCCCTGTCCACCTCATCTAGTGTCGGGGGTGTTAAAGTTGATGCTCCATATTGTAAATTATTACTAACATAAGGATCACTACCGCTTTTGTAGAGACCAGAAAAGTGATCTACCCAAGTCTCCGGCATAATGGTCACATCGATGTTACCATTAGTAGTGCCATTAAATACTCCTGATTGACAGTTTGCCAAAAGAGTCTAGAGTCTTTGCTCTGGCATGCAGCATGGAGTTGTTCACAGGCTTCTTGCCTAATTTCTAGTTTGCGCTTCTCTAGCGCCTGCTTGTATTCAAGGCGTGACTGCTTTACCTCCAATGTATTACGAGGTTTCACTTTTAATGTCTTGATTAATTTGTTATGGAGGTAAGTGCATTGGCTATTAAACCACCTTTTAATAGTCCGTGGTCTAGCATTTTGTTTCTTAGTTAGTAGCACCTTTATTGTCTCAGTTATTGCCTCGAAAGATGTTATCATAATTTGGGAATTTATATTATCTTCCAGGCAGGCCAGAACTTGACTTAAATTAGTTTTTATAATTTGGTATAAAACAAAATCAGGATTTAGAGTAGACCATTTCCGTAGTAGCCCCTTATTTTTAACATAAGTTATTGGAGAGGATGCTCTAGGAGGTGCAGTTAAATCATCCAGTTGAATCCTCAACTCCAATGACAGGGGATAATGATCACTAAAGCACATTTTATATACAGTAAAAATCACAGAATGTGAGTTAAAATAATCAGACAAAGCAATAAAATCAATTAAAGTGCCTTGGCCTCTCCCAACATATGTTACTAGATCGGAACCTTCTATTTCAGTAAGATCAACAGTTAAAAAAGCGAAAAGTTTGACAATAGTGAATTAAAAATATTCCAGCAAGGATTATGATAAAAATGACAACCACTGTCCGTGTTCCCAGCCAATAAATGACACGCAGACTGTTTTGAAAGGGGGCAAAGTTTACAGTTAAAATCGCCTCCCCAATGCACTATGAAGTCCATATTTATCTCCTCTATGTGTCTCGATAATGCAATTTCCAGTTCATGCGCAATACTAATGTTTGTGGTGTTGAAGTTGTTATGATAAAAATTTACAACAACTAATGTCAGATTTTTCCTGTATATAATGTTAATGATCTGGAAATGTGGTGACTCAAGCTGGATTTTTCCGAGTCTACCACTCAATGTAGTTGAGACCAGAGTTAATAATCCTCCTTTGTTATGTCCGCCTAAGGAGACTTTAGCTGGAGTATGAATAGAATAAAAACCGTTCATATGTACAGTATCGCACATCCAAGTTTCCTGTAGGCATACTATGCTATATTTTTCAATGAAGGCAACCCATTCTTCTGAACCCAATTTATTCGGCAATCCAGCGATATTCCAAAAAAGACTGCAGTGGCTGGTTGTATTTTTATGGGTGATGTACTCTCTCTCTATCGCACTTGTAACTAAAACACAGCCATCTAGGGGATTCAACTCACCGGAAGGAATGGGGCTGACTATCTTATGCATGATAGGGGGAATAAAATTATCCAGGCCGCAAGCATGGATAGAAGGTAAGTCTCCTTGCGTTTTAACATTAAAAGTTGATAAAGGGTTCACTGTAGAATCAAAATTATTTGCACCACCGTACTCAGGCAAAGGAAAATGTATTCGGTTATACACCCCCCATGCCTGAGCCTAAGGCGGTGTATATATTAAATCTAAATTATTATCACCAATCACACCTAAAGCCTGAAAATTCAGTCAGTCCACCTGCTCTAAGGGAGTAAAATGATTAAAGGTTGGAATAGCGAAAACAGGCAATGTTTTGTTAAGTAAGGGGACGGGCCCAAGGTCTCTGTTTGTCAACGGCTAATAAAAGAACCCAAGTGGTACTGCTACAATGGTGTCCCTCAAGTCATTATTCCAAGAGAGCCTATCCATTAACCAATGTACTAAAGACCTGTCCCTAAAATTTACGACAATGCAATCGCCTGTTTCGGTTTTTACCTGTGAGCCCACCCAAGAAACACATTCAACATTATTAATGTTATGATACAAAACATCACTTCTAGACCAGTCCACTGTTTTTGCTAACCAATGTACTGTTTTGTTCTTAAGTTGCTTCCAGTCTTCTTCCTTGTTGGTTGGCAGAGATGGAACATTTTTTAGGACAATAACATATGGAGTGGCTTCGGGGGGAAGATGAAGTGTTCTCTCGATGGCTTTCCGTTGACCCGCTGAACGTGTGTTATTATAACTATTGGTAGGATTGAGTCCACCTGACTCCCTTCACACAGATGTTGTGCCTGCCTGGCCACCATCTGTCGATATCCTAGACTGAACCTCAGGATGCGATACCACAGGATTGGATTGGGGGTGTGAGTTGCCGTGTCGACACAGTTATCTGATCGTAAATTATAGCCCGATGGGTACAATGATGTCCCTGGCACGGGCCCTCTCCCCTCAGGTGGATCGGGGGCCTTCAGAGCCACCAATGGTATCTGGACTGGGCAGTTGCAACGACATACCCCTATAGTTGGAGGATTAGATGGTATACTAGTTAGCCGATCAATCAACGACAATTTCTTCTCAATTAACTGTAATTTACATAGTAAAGGATTCAATAGCACAGACACCAATGTCTCAAGTCTTTTCCACTGGTCAGTATTACAATCGGAAACCAGCAGGCTGTGGGTAGTGCTATTCGTCGTGGGATTCTGTGTTGCGCCGTGTGTGCCTTCTGAGGCCGTCGGGACATGATTAAATAATTTAGCTGGTTGCTGTTTTAGTTTGGGCTTTTGCCTTTGCTTTTGAGAGGCACCTCCCCTACTACGTTTGACTGGAGGTTCGTTGATAGTTACTATTGTTGATCTTGCCAAGTTGTCCCTTGGGCTACCCCTTAAGTGTTTTTTGGATCTAGTAGAAACCTCACTGAGGCCACTGGTGCCAGCAGCCGATGCTGTTAGTATTGTAGTGGGATCAATTTTGAAGGAATCAGTCGCACTCCTTCTACGTATTTAAGTTCTTGGAAAAGAATAAAACTTTTTTGGAACAAAGTAATCTTAAAGTTTGGGTGCTACAGGATGTCGCCTGCTGTCCATTAGGCGAATGCAATATCACTGAAAAGGTGCCCTTCACTCGGGAAGGGTCAAACCTGTGGTACTCCGGAGCGAGCCTGTCGCTTTTAAACAAATGATTTAGCACAAATTCTTAGGATTCGAAAATGCATTTATTTTATCATCTTTTCAGTCATAGGTATCCAGTTTTTTCAAAACAACTTCATGGTGATATAGTTGGTATCTTTAAGAGACTTCCTAGTGTATCTGTAGGTATATGTATATTCTGTTAATGCTTCACAGAAATGTAATACAGCCCCTATGCATTTCGGGACTAGCCCTTCGTCAGGGGGTGTTCCCTGGAGGAGAAACAAAGTGTGTGTAAATCCAAGAACGGTAACGAATGCGAGAACAGGTGACAAAAGCTGTGCTTATTTTAAACCGGGTGAACCTAGGTGCCGAACAAGCAAATAATAGAAGAGGGAGTGAGTACAACGCCACCGGATGACAATGGTAACCGTGCTAGTGCACATACAGTAAAGAAGAAGTGGTGAACTAAACGATCGTGAGACTTCAAGGTGAAATAGATTATAGCCAAGAAACAGATTTGGAACAGTATGGGTAATAAGAACGGTGTGCCTACGGTGTGTAAAAACAGATAAATGAGAAATACACTGTGGAAATCCTAAAAGGGTGCAGAAAGTGACTAATGGTGCTGAGTGCCCGCACTTAAAAAGATGTGGCTAACTGTGATTAAAAGACAACGCAGCGGTTTACACTGTGCTGAACTTTTATGCGTCGCGTACCTGTGAAGCCTGTCCGAAATCTCGCCGTATTAGAAAGTCTTCAAGAAAATGGGGAAGCAGGCTACCCCGGACATATAACTAGCGTAGCCCGGAAGAGGACGATGCGATTCAACCCCGGCTGGGCGGGACCATAGAACACGTGGTCTACGTAACTAAGGACGCTAAAAATGCGTACACCGTAATCCCGAACGTGGGAAGAAAGACTATGGGAGTGTAGTAAAACGGCTTAAAAAGTATAATAGTGACTGAATATAGTGAGATCAAAATGTGACAACGTGAATAATAAAGTAAAGCGAAAAACATGAACTCAAATAGATAAATATAAACAAAAATAGACGCGTGAAAGATACACGGGCAAAGCTAATTAAATGTGTGTACATGTTGTGCTAGTTATACAGTTAACACAGAAAGGCAATAAAGTAATAATTACAAATAACAGCTAAATTCCAGTTTTTCGTTTAACCCCTTTGGGTGCAGTGAGTTCAATCTGTATATCCAATAAATTTCACGCTGGAGTAGGAATTTTTGTTGTCTCTTCCTTCACGCTCTACAACTTGTTCCAAAATCGTGTACCGAAGTTGGCTGATGTTATGATTCATATCTGCAAAATGGGTGGCCACAGTAGACTTAAGGTTCTTGTTGCGTATATTGCTTTTGTGCTCTGTCAAACGGGTTTTCATTTTGCGATCTGTTTTGCCCACATAGGGCAAGCCACATGGGCACTTCAGTAAGTAAATGACGTAACTTGTGTCACATGTTGCGTTGACTTTTAATTTAATGGGAGTTCCTTGTGTGGGGTGAGTAAGTATAGTGCCTCGAATAATGTTATTGCAGCTTCCACAGTTGTGGCAAGGAATTGTGCCTTTATATGTTTGAGTATGTGAATTAACGGTTTCGTTGAGGGCTTGCTTTATATTCTTTGTACGTTGGTAGGCAAAAATGGGTAAAGCTTGAAATATTCCTTTGAAGTCGTTTTTCCGCTTGTAATAATGGCCAATATTTCATGATGATGTGTTTGATTTTGGTACTTTTCGTGGAAAATTTGGACACAAATACTAGTCGCTCTGTTTTGGTGCCTGTGGATGTTTTAAGTGTTAATAACTGTGTTCTCTCTTTCAACCCCACTCTGGTTTCTGCTTCTTGTAGGATGGACTTGGGATATGCTCTTTGTGTAAATTTGGCTTTAATCTTTTCACTGGTTTCCTGATAAATGGTGTCGGTGGAAGAGATACGTTTTACCCTCAATAGCTGAGAGTAGGGGAGGTGTTTTTTAAACTCATTTGGTAAAAACTGTAGAAATGTGAGATAATTGTTTCGATCTGTGTATTTTATATACACTGAAGTGACTAGTGTATTGTTTTTCAATTGAATGTCAACATCCAAAAATGCAATTTTTTTCTTTGCTGGTAGTTTAGGTAAATTGAATTCTGTCATCGATGAAATTGAGTTGATTAAGCGATTCTAGCAATTCTTTCTGATCCCCTTTCCAAATGAGGAAGATGTCGTCTATGTACCTGTAGTATGTTATCAGGTGTTCTTGCCAAGTATTAGCTGATAAGATGTGGTCCAACTCAAAACGATGCATAAAGAGGTTTGCATATGCTGGAGCTGCACAGTTGCCCATGGCAACTCCAGACAGTTGAGTGTAGTACTTGTCTTTCCAGGTAAAGTAACTATGAGTATTGTAGTGGGGGCAGGCAATGCAGTGGGGACGATGGACAAGCCCACTGAGGGCGAAGATGCCACTTGCACTGGCGAAACATCACTCCCCGTAAGGGCAGCAACCGTACAGATAGAATCTTCTATGAGAACAGATGCGGAGTCTGCTGGCATTGACATTGAATCTGCTGAACCCCTGGCCCTTCCCGTTCTTGCCGATTACTCATCAAGTATTCGGGATGCTACAGGGGATTTGGCCATACTTATGCATCCTATAGAGGATCTTTTTTGGGTAACAAAAGTGTCCAGGGAAAGTCTTTTTTCTGTGCGCTGTATTTCATGTGTTAGCACCGACTCAGCTCTTGTTAGGAAAGCATCTAAAGTCCCCACAATTCCACCCCCTACAGGCATATTTATGTCCTTACGCTTACTCATCCTTTTGGTCATTATGGCAGCTAAAGGGACAAAGATGGCAATAAATAACCAGTACCTTTAACACTTGAATCCTTAAATCCTGTGCCCCGGCTCAGATGTCAGAGGGTGGGCCCAGCCCAGCCTCTGACGGGCCCGACCTTGGCCCGGGCGCGGCCCGGGCTCACCCGCGCACATCCCGTGCCGCGGGAGTCCTGGCCTGTACTTATGCGCCTCCGGGCGCAGAAGGATGATGGTAGCGCCTCCTGGCGCTAAGACTTCTGGGAGGTGGAGTCCTCTCCACGCCCCCTAGCAGGACGAAAGTGCAGCGTGCCTTGTCCCTTGTCCCCAGCGGGAGAAAAGTGCGGCGTGCCTCGGCCCCCCAACAGAGGTAAAGTGCTGTGTGCTGCGTGCTGTAAGGGCTGTAAGGGCGGTGTATTGATTTAGTCACTTAATTTGTAAAATGCTATGTTGCTGTATATGTGCTTTGTCTGCCTCTGTCAAAAAATGTACGCTAAATGGAGGATGGGTCACGGGTGTGGGCCTGCTCTGGCCTGTTGTTGTTGGAGGTTAATGCTGGAAACAGACTAGAGTAGACATGATGTATCCATGCCGCCTCTGAAAGTGTTCTTGTTGCCCTCCACCGTAATTTATGCATTTTTTTCTACTTGATTTTTCAATATCCCTTTTGTTTTTCCATCTACAATTACAGGCCGGCCCTTACCCTGTGCTATACTGGGAAAAACAACTCACACTTACCTTACCAATGAATCTACATTTGCCAGGCAGGCAGTGGCGTCACCCAAGATTGATGGACGGAGCGTCCATGGAAGGGAGGACCAAGAGGAATGCCGAGCTGCAACTCCCCATTTTGACCAGGATAACATACAGTAACAGTATCAACTTTCATCATCTTTTAAATAATTTGATTCATTTTTTGTCTTCAATCATTACTACTGTGTGTTGTTGTTATTATTATGTTTGCTCTCTGCTTATAATTCAATTCATCCCTACAGCTATTTTTGAATTTTCTTTGCTATCTTTAATAGTAAGCCCGGGCCGGTACAACAGAACAGAAACTGTATGTAATTCGGGTCTCTCGGAGGGCAGACAGGCAAGGCAAATTGCATAATATACTGCTGCCCTGTACTGTCTAATTGTCTAGTAGTAGTTAGTAAGTACTACTTATCATTAACCATCAAGTTATCATCATCATGCATGCATTTCCTTTTTCTCCCTTAACAGATTTATGGATATGGTCGTCTGCCAATATTGTGTTTTGTTGTTGTCCATGCGTACTGTTTTTCTTTCTCAAACCTTTCCCAAAACCCCCCTTCCCAACCATTCATCAAACCCTAACCCTCTTACCCCGGGCTGTGTGATTTATTGAGGTGTGACTAAATTAAATGCACACCAATAATTTATCACACGCTTGCTTGGGCGGATGTGGCTAAAGCAACACTAATTCAATTTCAAGGCAGGGCGCGGATCTTCTGCTTGCCCACCCTCCTATGAGCAGCATATTTGCGATTTTTTTACCAAAGGAACCTAATCCATCAGCATTAATTGCCGGCATCGATTGGATTTGTTGTCATCCTCCTACACAGCACTAACGGTTACGCTTGTGTCGAGTGTACTGTAGGCCTAGTCGAGTGACTCGACACAACTAGAGTTTGTAACTCTATGTACTAGGCTATCCCCGCCACCGTTATGTTTCCTTGTATTTTGGCATATTATTGTTTGGCAGTAAGTTCTGTACTGTACTTCGTTCTACTACTCCTCCCACAGTCTCTCTCAGGCGACTGACTGTCTCATTTTCTTTTTTTGCAAATGCTACTGACAGTGTCACTATAACTAGTCGGTCAGGGGATTGTGGTGGGTTCTGATTGAGGTGTGAGGAAGGTCCAACCTCCCATCACCAACGTCCTATTTTCTTGTGCAAAGTTCTGTATGTGCAGAATCCCTACAACAGTAGTAGTATGTCCTATCCTATCAAAAATAGTCAAATGTGGTTGGGCATTTTGTTGGTGGGAATTGTCGAAAAGCCTCAAGATTAAGAAGACTAGAAGTAGTAGAAGAGGACAACCCAAAGGACTGGACTCAATGGCTAGAGCTATTGTTGAATCTGAGTTTTATTTAAAACCTTTTAAATAAAGAGTGGCCAACTGGGCAAGCTTAGCTACAGACAGACTAATAGTAGTAGTACAGAGAGTCATAGCAGACGCAGTTAGAGGCAGGGATAACAAGAATTTAGAAACAGAGGGGCATATTAGCAAGACCAGCAATAAAATTATCGCCGTTTTAGCGGCAGGAAACAAGAATTTAGAAACAGATAGTCTAGATCGAAGAAGAATTTGTAAAAAATAGAATTAGGAAACTGAAATAATAGTTCGGAAAAAATAAGGTGCAGGGAAAGTTAGGGAAATATAATTATTAATATTAACCACTGGAGGACTTACTGGGGCCAGCAGCAGAGCCCTCTGTAGAGAAGTGGTCCTTGCCCTGGGAGGCATGTTGTTCCTGGTTCCGCCGACTCAGACCCCGTCTTCTTGCCCCTGGGTGCTGATCATGTAAGATTCAATAAAGAAAGAGACAAAAATTAATGTTTGGTGTGAAACAAATAAAATATTTTAAAATACGCTCCAAAAACATTTTTGTGAACAACAATTGCAATAAAATTGACCTATCTAATCTGATCGACTAGTAGTATTGCGAGATTCACGGACCGTCTAGTAAGCCTAAATACCACCTGACCTAGCCCACCTCTTCCAGACGGGCCAATTGTTCACTAAGTCTGCATTTCCATTTATTTTAGTCCACAAAAATGCATAGATGGAGGACACATGCATACTATTTTGCATACACCAAATTGTTGGTTGGTTGCTGCTGATGTTCTGCTAGTGATGATAAGCCTATTAACACTCATTAAACAAACTACAAAAGGTTCTACTAAGGACTGGGGTAAGCAGCACTCAGCAGCACGTGACGTAACAGAAGATAAGTCACGCAGACCACTTAAAAATTACCAACTAATACTAATAAGTAACTAAACCTATCAATCCACCACTATCTCTTCTTAGTGGCAGGAGGACAAAGGAAGGACTAGAGTCTCTCAAGCATTACCTAACTTAAGTTCTCTAAAGTAAACTCTTACATAATCAGGCCAAGCGAGCGCAGAGTTGCAAACAAGTAAGATTAGTAGCGCCGAGCACCTGTGTCATAACAATCACAGAAGATTTTTAAACGTAATTTACCTGCAATGTAAGCAGCAGCATTCTTGCTGGTCAGAAAAAAAATATATTCGCAATATATAACACAGAGCAGAAGAACACAAAGTAGTATTATTAAATAGCTACTCACCAAGCCCCGGGACCTCCACTCCTAGCAGGTCCAGCAGGTCCTGCTCCCGGTCCAGAATATCAGACCACCGGTGCGTCAGCTGGTTATTGGTGCGCCGGACACCAGAGCAGCGAAACACTGGCCGACGCACCTTGCCCCACCGCTGCCGACGCTCCTGGAGCCCGTACCCAGACCCAGGCCTGCCGCCTGCTGCCAGGGTTAAGGGGAGGTGGTGCTGCACAAAATAAAACAGTGCGGCCACCTCCGCCTCACCAAATAAGGCCCGTGCCTGCACCCCTTTTTGGTGCCGCCTTCCGCAAGGAAGGCAGTCGCGGCTCTGGCTACGGCTACGAGCCCTGTGGCCCTTTGCCATGGTTCTGGGTAGGCGGGGGGGGCGGAAAAGAAAAGGTAGGAATTAAAAAGTAAGTAAAAAGAAATGAAAAAAGCAGGTAATAGAAAAAGAGTGAAAAAGTAGTGAAAAACACATAAAAAGTAGAAAAAAACTCAAAATATAGAATCAGGAAAATAGAGAGATAGATAATAAATAAAAAAGATCAAAAAAAGTTTCCAGAAACAAAGGATTGAAAAGATAGAGGGAGGATTGAAAAGCAGGCCCAGAACCATAGCAATAGAGTGAAAAACAAGAGGGCCGCGCCCATTGCGACCGCATGGGCAAGTTCGCGCAATATTTCCCCCTCGAGCACGCAAAAAGCGTTGCGAACACGTAATACGCGTTCCCGAACAGGAAATACTTATCGCGAACGGGCGGGAGCATGCAATACGCGACCCGGAACAGGAAATAAGCATCGCGAGCGGGCGGGAGCATGCAATATGCGACCCGGAACAGGAAATAACCATCGCCAGCGGGCGGGACAAGTGAAAAACAAGATGGCCGCGCCCATTAGCGACCGCATGGGCAAGTTAGCGATATATTTCCCCACGAGCACGCAAAAACACATCGCGAACAGGCGGGACAAGCAACTCCGCGTCTTCGCAGAGTTTCTCCATGCTCGCGGATATTTTTTATAATTTCGTGGAGATTTGCGTAACGCGTCTACGCAAATTCCGCCCACCCCTAGTTTTTTGTGCCGAGTGAGGAATGATCCAAATAATCTTTCCCACCCACTTCATCACGGCAACACAGGTGGAGGCCTCTTTGGCCACTTGGGGACGCATTGAAATATTTTTATCCAGCCACAACCCCAAGCTTTTTACTTTGGGAGACAGGGTTAGAAATGCCCTCAAAGACTCAGGCCAGTGTTGTGGACCCCAGAGCTGCGGATTCCTGCCTAGGACCATAACCTCGGTCTTGTCCCGTTGAGTTTAAGCGAGTTACTTTCCATCTAGGAAGTAACGCGTCTTAGACCGAGATTAGGGACATCGGTTGTACCAATGTGTGGACGACAAAGAAAAACAAATTTGTGTGTCATCTGCGTAAGAAAACAATGTCAAGTTGCAACTCTCTGCCACATCCGTGACAGGGCGAACATACAGGTTGAACAGCATGGGGCTCAACGCGGAACCGTGAGTTCTCCAGAGGTTAAAGCACAGATCCCTGACCTGGCATCCGACGACAAGACTTGGAAGTACCTCTCTTTCAGGAACGAGGTCAGCAAAGCTAGGGCTGTTCCATCAAGGCCCAATGTCACCAGTCTTTCTACAAGGGTAGAGTGGGACACATTATCAAAGGCCGCGTTGAGATCAATTAGGATCAGCTTGGCTGCTCTGCCCTCATCCAAGAGCCATTTTAGATGTTCTGTGACTCCTAGGAGAGCGGACTCTGTACTGTGCCGGGCCCTAAAACGCGACTGGGAGGAGTGAAGGAGATGCTGGGCTTCCACAAGGTAGTGAGCTGTGAGTTTGCATGCTTTTTCCAAACTTTTGGAAAAGACAGGCAGCAGGGAAATGGGTCTAAAATTAGCCCAATTAGTAGGATCAAGATTGGGCTTCTTTAAAAGTTTAAACGTGGGAGGACCATAGCTTGTTTCCCGGACATAAAGTGAGGAATTGAGCAAGTCCACCACCACCTCTAACAAGTCAGGATCAAGAAGCCCTGGCATAGCTAAAGGAAGTGGGTCTAGAGGAGGGACTGATTGGATTGATTGTAGAATGGACAGAAACCCGTGAAGGTCCAGCTGAGGCCATGACTCCATTTTGTGGGCCTCCTGAGGACACACACTGCACTGTCTCGAAGAGGGCTGTCCAATCCCTGTGCACACACCTCCTGACCACACGCACTGCCCCTCGCCTAAGAAGGCTTTCCAATAACGGTGCACCCGCCTCCTACGGACACACACTGCACTGCCCCTCACCTAAGAGGGCTTTCCTAACACGGTGCACACGCCTCCTACGGACACACACTGCACTGCCCCTCACCTAAGAGGGCTGTCCTAACACGGTGCACACACCTCCAGAGGACACACAGTGCACTGCCCCTCCTGAGAGGGCCATCCTAAGATGGTGCAAACACCTCCTGAAGACACACACTGCACTGTCCTTCACCTAAGAGGGCTGTCCTATCACGGTGCACACACCTCCTGAGGACACACACTGCACTGCCCCTCGCCTAAGAGGGCTGTCCTAACACGGTGCACACACCTCCTACGGACAAACACTGCATTGCCCCTCACCTAAGAGGGCTGTCCTAACACGGTGCACATGCCTCCTACAGACACACACTGCACTACCCCTCACCTAAGAGGGCTGTCCTAACACGGTGCACACACCTCCAGAGGACACACAGTGGACTGCCCCTCTCCTGAGAGGGCCATCCTAACATGGTGCAAACACCTCCTGAAGACACACACTGCACTGTCCTTTACCTAAGAGGGCTGTCCTATCATGGTGCACACACCTCCTGAGGACACACACTGCACTGCCCTCGCCTAAGATGGCTGTCCTAACACGGTGCACACGCCTCCTAAGGACAAACACTGCACTGCCCCTCACCTAAGAGGGCTGTCCTAACACGGAGCACATGCCTCCTACGGACACACACTGCACTGCCCCTCACCTAAGAGGGCTGTCCTAACATGGTGCACACACCTCCAGAGGACACACAGTGCACTGCCCCTCTCCTGAGAGGGCCATCCTAGCATGGTGTAAACACCTCCTGAAGACACACACTGCACTGTCCTTCACCTAAGAGGGCTGTCCTTTCACGGTGCACACACCTCCTGAGGACACACACTGCACTGCCCCTCGCCTAAGAGGGCTGTCCTAACACGGCGCACACACCTCCAGAGGACACACAGTGCACTGCCCCCCTCCTAAGAGGGACATCCTAACATGGTGCAAACACCTCCTGAGGAAACACACCGCACTGTCCTTCACCTAAGAGGGCTGTCCTGTCGCAGTGCACACACCTCCTAAAGACACAGACTGCACTGTCCCACAACTAAGATGGCTGTCCTAACACAGTGCACACAGCTCCTGAGGACATACTCTGCGCTTCCCCATCACCTAAGAGGGCTGGCCTATCACGGTGCACACACCTCCTGAGGACACACACTGCACTGCCCCTCGCCTAAGAAGGCAGTCCTACCATGGTGCACCCACCTCCTGAGGACACACACTGCACTGCACCTCACCTAAGAAGGCGTTCCTATTATAGTGCACACACCTCCTGAGGACACGCACTGCCCCTCACCTAGGAGGGCTGTCCAATCACGGTACACACACTGCACTGTCCGTCACCTAAGAGGGCTGTCCTACCACGGTGCACACTCCTCCTGAGGGGACACACTGCACTGCCCCTCACCTAAGAGGGCTGTCCTACCATGGTACACACACCTCCTGAGGGCACACACTGATCTGTCCGTCACCTAAGAGGGCTGTCCTACCACGGTGCACACACTTCCAGCGGACACACAGTGCACTGCCCCTCTCCTGAGAGGGCCAACCTAACATAGTGCAAATACCTCCTGAAGACACACACTGCACTGTCCTTCACCTAAGAGGGCTGTCCTATCACGGTGCACACACCTCCTGAGGACACACACTGCACTGCCCCTCGCCTAAGAGGGCTGTCCTAACACGGTGCACACACCTCCACAGGACACACAGTGCACTGCCCCCCTCCTAAGTGGGACATCCTAACATGGTGCAAACAACTCCTGAGGAAACACACTGCACTGTCCTTCACCTAAGAGGGCTGTCCTGTCGTAGTGCACACACCTCCTAAAGACACAGACTGCACTGTCCCACAACTAAGATGGCTGTCCTAACACAGTGCGCACAGCTCCTGAGGACACACTTTGCGCTTCCCCATCACCAAAGAGGGCTGACCTATCATGGTGCACACACCTCCTTAGGACACACACTGCACTGCCCCTCGCCTAAGAAGGCAGTCCTACCATGGTGCACCCACCTCCTGAGGACACACACTGCACTGCACCTCGCCTAAGAAGGCTTTCCTATTATAGTGCACACACCTCCTGAGGACACGCACTGCCCCTCACCTAGGTGGGCTGTCCCATCACGGTACACACACCTCCTGAGGACACACACTGCACTGTCCGTCACCTAAGAGGGCTGTCCTACCACGGTGCACACTCCTCCTGAGTGGACACACTGCACTGCCCCTCACCTAAGAGGGCTGTCCTACCATGGTGCACACAACTCCTGAGGACACACACTGCACTGTCCATCACCTAAGAGGGCTGTCCTACCACGGTGCACACACCTCCTGAGGGGACACACTGCACTGCCCCTCGCCTAAGAGGTCTATTATATCAGGGTGCACACACCTCCTTAGGGGACACTGTGCACTGCCCCTCTCCTAAGAGGGCTGTTCTAACACAGTGCACACACCTCCTGAGGACACACACTGCACTGCCCCTCGCCTAAGAAGGCAGTCCTACCATGGTGCACCCACCTCCTGAGGACACACACTGCACTGCACCTCGCCTAAGAAGGCTTTCCTATTATAGTGCACACACCTCCTGAGGACACGCACTGCCCCTCACCTAGGAGGGCTGTCCAATCACGGTACACACACCTCCTGAGGACACACACTGCACTGTCCGTCACCTAAGAGGGCTGTCCTACCACGGTGCACACGCCTCCTGAGGGGACACACTGCACTGCCCCTCACCTAAGAGGGCTGTCCTACCATGGTGCATACAACTCCTGAGGACACACACTGCACTGTCCATCACCTAAGAGGGCTGTCCTACCACGGTGCACACACCTCCTGAGGGGACACACTGCACTGCCCCTCGCCTAAGAGGTCTATTATATCAGGGTGCACACACCTCCTTAGGGGACCCTGTGCACTGCCCCTCTCCTAAGAGGGCTGTCCTAACACAGTGCACACTCCTCCTGAGGACACACACTGCACTGCCCCTCCCCTAAGAGGGCTGTCCTAGCACAGTGCACACACCTCCTGAGGACACACCCTACACTGCCCCTCCCCTAAGAGGGCTGTCCTAACACGGTGCACACACCTCCTGTGGGCATACAGTGCACTGCCCCTCACCTAGGAGGGCTGTCCTAGCATGGTGCACACACCTCCTGAGGACACACACTGCACTGCCCCTCCCCTAAGAGGGCTCTCCTAGCATGGTGCACACACCTCCTGAGAACACACAGTGCACTGCCCCTCACCTAAGAGGGCTGTCCTAGCACATTGCACACACCTCCTGAGGAAACACTCCGCACTGCCCCTCCCCTAAGAGTGCTGTTCTACCACGGTGAACACACCTCCTGTGGGGACACACTGCACTGCCCCTCGCCTAAGAGGACTGTCCTATCACGGTGCACACACCTCCTGAGGACACACACCGCACTGCCCCTCACTTAAGAGGGCTGTCCTAGCACGGTGCTCACACCTCCTGAGGACACACACTGCACTGCCCCTCCCCTAAGAGGGCTGTCCTAGCACGGGGCACACACCTCCTGAGGGCACACACTGCACTGCCCCTCCCCTAAGAGGGCTGTCCTAACACGGTGCACAAACTTCCTGAGGGCACACACTGCACTGCCCCTCCCCTAAGAGGGATGTCCTAACACGGTGCACACACCTCCTGAGGGCATACAGTGCACTGCCCCTCACCTAGGAGGGCTGTCCTAGCACGGTGCACACAGCTCCTGAGGACACACAGTGCACTGCCCTCCGCCTAAGAGGGCTATCCTAGCACGGTGCACACACCTCATGAGGAAACACACTGCACTGCCCCTCCCCTAATAGGGCTGTCCTACCACGGTGAACACACCTCCTGAGGGACACACTGCACTGCCCCTCGCCTAAGAGGACTGTCCTATCACGGTGCACATACCTCCTGAGGACACACACTGCACTGCCCCTCACCTAAGAGGGCTGTCCTAGCATGGTGCACACACCTCCTGAGGACACACACTGTACTGCCCCTCCCCTAAGAGGTCTGTCCTAGCACGGTGCACACACCTCCTGAGGGCACACAATGCACTGCCCCTCCCCTAAGAGGGCTGTCCTAACACAGTGCACACACCTCCTGAGGGCACACACTGCACTACCCTTCCCCTAAGAGGGCTGTCCTAGCACGGTGCACACACCTCCTGAGGGCATGCACTATACTGCCCTCCTCACCTAAGAGGGCTGTCCTAATGCACTGGACACACCTCCTGAGGACACACATTGTACTGACTCTCCCATAAGAGGGCTGTCCTGTCACGGTGCACACACCTCCTGAGGACACACTTTGCACTGACTCTCCCCTAAGAGGGCTGTCCTAACACAGTGCACACTCCTCCTGAGGACACACAGTGCACTGCCCCTCGCCTAAGAGGGCTGTCCTAACACAGTGCACACTCTTCCCGAGGACACACAGTGCACTGCACACTCTTCCTGAGGACACACAGTGCACTGCCCCTCGCCTAAGAGGGCTGTCCTAACAAATAAATAAATAATAATAACACAGTGCACACTCCTTCTGAGGACACACAGTGCACTGCCCCTCGCCTAAGAGGGCTGTCCTGTCATGGTGCACACTTTATTATTTCCACTTCTAAAGCGCATGACTACCCAGCGGGTTATCCGGTGCTGAGCATAGGTAGAAATGTCTAACTGGAGATTAAAATAAGAAAGTCTTCAGGTTCTTGCGAAATAGTGCAGTGTCTTAACAATTCCGTGAGGGCATTCCAAAGATTTGGGCCCAAATATGCGAAGGAGCAACCTCCTGTACGTACCAGGTGGATTCTGGGCACGCGGCATAAAGCCCGATTCTCAGATCTCAATATCAAATTGGGATCTCGTGGCTGGAGAGCTACTCATACATGACATGGCACAGCTTGGGTGTCAGACCGCTTTACAGTTCAACCGCATACAAGTTCAGATGATATCCCCTTCTTTAACACACATACTACAGGGGATAGGAAACTTATCCCAGTGGCGTAGTCTAAAGGATGCATTAGTACACAGTTAATAATACAATTCAATTCACATTTATTTTCCCACCAAAACAACTTCTGAAAATTACTAGGAGTCCACAATGGTTGACGTATTGCATGACAAGACCAGAAAAGACAGTGAATTGGTCAAGGAATCTGACATTAGTCCTCGGAATTGCAAAACGGCCACTGAATTGTTATGTGAGGAATTTACTCATCAGAAAGGACTAAGGGGCATATTATCAAGAGATATATCGCCGCTTTTTCGGCACATAGCGCCGAAAAAGCGGCGATTTTTTTATCTCAATATCATCAAGGACACGCTAACAAGCGTTAGCGCGTGTTTCCTTGCGACTTTGCATGTCAGCGATCAATATCGCTAATGACATGCAAAGTAGGCGTTCCCGAGTACAACAACATGGGAATCCACGCTAACACGGCTTCGCTATATTAGCAAGCCATGCAGCAGACCCGCGAAGCGATAAAAAGAACCGCGCTAACCGCGGTTATCGCAGGAATGTTACGCCTGCTTTAAAAGTGACTTAGGCATACTGATAATGGGAGGTGGATTGCCAGGTTAGGTCCACACTCCCCTATCAGCAAGCCTCTCCTTAGCGCTGTGAAATCATCGCTGGATTTCACACGCTATTTCTGGGAATCAGCCTCTATCGCTGGAATTACATCGCCTGTTAGCAAAACGTTGATAATACGTAGCTAACACGGCGATGTAATCCAGCGATAGAGTAAATCGCGCCTTTGCATTGCTGGACACTTACCGTGAGGGGAACGGTTCTAGTTTTCTCCACGCTACCGCCGTGAGGGGAACGGCTCTCGCTCACTCCACGCCACCGCCGTGAGGGGAACGGCTCCTGCCTACTCCACGCTGCCGCGAGGGGAACGGCCTACATCCCCCAGCCGCCCCAGCTTCTCCCGCCAGGATAAAGGCGCGGCTGCCCTCCCGCAGCGCGGGACGCGCGCGGGCGAAGCCCGGGCCAAGGGCGGACCCGTCTGCGCCCGTCAGAGGCCGAAGGAGGCCGGGCAGGGCCACATTATTGATCAAGGTCGTTGGAATTCTATTGCCCCCAAATTTTCCGCATGTAATCTGACTGTGAAAGATAAGATAAGGCGATTTGGGGGTTTCTATATCAGTATCTTTTCACAGTATCAGACTGGGAGCCGTGAGGGAAACGGCTAGCTCTGGCCCAATCGTGCCTAATAGCCGTGCCTTATATTGAACTGTGAGCAACCGGAGATGCAGACTATCGTTCTAGATATTTTTTAACTTTGGTGCTCTTCACCGTCACCGTAAACTGGCTCCCTGTGTTTTAATATTTTCTTGTTGTCGTCTGTTTTTGGTTTTTATTCCCTTTTTACACTCTCTTGGTTTTAATTTCCCTTCTTTTTAACATTGTATTGTATGTGTGTTACAGTGGGATTTTTAATGCGATATATCAATTTTTACCTAGCACATGTCACTTTAAGGATTACTCTCTCTTTTGCACTTTATAACCAACGGACCATTAGAATATCAAGTACCAGTATAGTGAGTACATTTGTGTGGTTGATAGATTTATGTTTATATTGTCTTTGTGGGTCTCTGACTTGGGACTTGGGGCTCAACAGTTCCATTATTGTACCGTTTTCTTCAGTACATGCTATTTTATCTGAGGTTTATTGGCCCTATATTTTATTATTAGTGGGTTGTTTAAACCCCTAAGGTTATGTATAGATTATGTATAGTGAGTTTGCCCATGGAAGACTAATCTGTGTTGTATAGTATATGCTTTTATATAGCCAACACACTTTGCACACTTTGCACTTTGTACTTTAGTATTAAAGGTGAAACCCTATAGCAAGAGATCCATCAAGGGGGTAGACTTCTCGCTCAGTATAGATTCAAGGCACTAGGATTGTAGGAGGTTAATATCTACTGCTTTACATCTGTCCTCCTAGTACTATTTTAGCCACTGCATTATATTATATTTAGGGAAGAAACCCCTACGCTCTTGTAGGCTTTTTTATAGGGACATATATTTATCTTTCGCCCGTATAGCCCCCTTTGTAGCATCCTCATGGCAAGGAGGAAGTTAGCGAAGTCTTTTTCTGCTAAATCATGTCCAACGATTGGTTCATTTTTGGTTAAAGCGGTCAATGTTCTCACCGAGGAAATTGACCGTACTGAGAGGCGTCTCTCTATGGGCTCAAGCTTTATCGGGGTAGAACAGGGAAATGGGGCTGGGGCCGGGGCCCCTTCTGGCCCCTTTAATGCGAGCGGCTCAAGTAAATCGACCAATAATTCCTTGGCGGCCGAGGAGCTTGAGCCGGTCGTTATTGATTCAGGAGGGATTTGTGGGGATCTTACTCGAATATCCATGACCCCTAATTTGACGGTCCTTGAAAGCCCGTCGCTACCGATACCGATAAAGACCAGGGGACGTAGAAAGAATACCCTAGAACAGGGAATTTTAATTCTAAGGCCAAAGCTAAAACAAATGTTAAGAGTATTCGAAATGGGAAACTTGCCGATCCCTTGTCCTGTACAGACCCCATATTTCAACAATTAACATTAGCGACTATCTCTGACAAAATTATAGAGCTCTTAAGGCCGCTTTATGATAAATTGGACATCTTAGCTAGAGAAATCCATAAAATTAGTGGAGTATTGGATATAGTTAACTGTAAATTTCAAAAGGAGTCACTTAGGGATCATCAAAAGGATGTTATTATAGACCCTATTATTATAGACCCTATTGACTCGACTATTGCTGTAGGTAATGATCGCAGAGATTGTAGTAAATATTGCAAGGAGCGGGCCCCTATTATACAAGCAGAAAATAGGGAAAAGATAGAAATATAGTAATAGGAAATTTAACTACTAATAGTGGTTTTGCACTACCCCAAAAGGAGCAAGTAATGAATAAGCCAGACGAACTTAAATCATCTGATCCTATAAAGCCAGCTGGTCTAAGTTCCTTAGCCCATGGGGATAGGATAATGGCCCCGGTTGCAAATTTGCCTCCCGAATTTAGTCCCTATGTTGTAATTTTGGTCAACGTCCCCAAACTCCAAATTGGGCAGGCAGAAGAACATGGTTCACTTATGAACAAAGTAGTGTTTTGGCTGACTAATAGTTGTGGTTATCCTATGGAAGGAATAAACCAGATTTTAACAACTCGTAGAGTGGGCTGGATCGGGCCTTTGAAAAAATGCTTTGAAGGGGACTGTATCATCATCAATTTTAGATCTCCAAGATGGGCATCCAATACCCTTAAAAATGCACCACCTCCCATACAGGGGGAATTTAATACCACTCTTCTCCCCCTGGGGTACTTTTATAGACATCTGAGGGTGATGCATGGAAACGTAAGCTGGCCTCCAAATGGATCCTTGTTAGCTCCTTCTCAGGTTTCAGCCCTGCCTCATTTTGCTATTCCAGTAACTGATAGGTTTCAGGCTCTGAGTAGTTTGGATACCAATGATTGACGTGAGGGACCGATACGGGCTAATGAGGTTGCATTTGAGAGTTATTTACCTAAAAGCCCCATGATGGAAACTTTAAATGCTAAGATCATTACTAGTAAAGCTGGTTTATGCGTGATAGAGCAATGTGAGTCATTATCCACTAACGTATTAGTGACAGTCAGTATCCCTAGTAATTCAGAAAGCATTCCAGTAGAATCTATTATTATTAGTAAAGAAGTGGGACACGAAGTACCCCCCCAGGAATTCTATGAATCTAATATGGGCAAAGGGTACCAAGTTACTACATGGAACATTGCTGGGCTTAAAAGTAAAATAGGTACACCATCATGGTTAGATTTTATTTTGGCCCAACATGATATTATATGTTTACAGGAAACGTGGTGCACCGATCCAATATATGTAGAGGGTTTTACCTCATATTGGTTACCAGCCCAGGCCTCCCCTTCGGGTAGAGCTAAGGGCGGCCTCCTGATTTTGATTTCCACTAATTTGGATAAATGTAAAATCAAAAGTTGTATTACTGTGGGAACTTATGCCCAGATTATGTGGATGTCTTCCACCGTGGGTAATGATGTTATTTTGATTAATTTTTATAACAATTTGTTTAATTCTCTACGTAGTTCTATTGTCCATATCTTGGAAGGGGAACTCGAGAAATTGACTAGTACCATTAGGAAACCGATTATTATTCTTTGGGTTGGCGATTTTAATGTTCAAATATGCCCATTATCCCTGACCAAAGTTTGTGGGCCTAGGAGGGGGAATTTGAAGATGATTGTTATATGCATTTCCCCCATTGTGAATATGGTAGTGCCTTAAATGGTGTTATTGTTAAATTGGATTTAGAATTACTGTATTGTGCTACCGACAAAAACAACATGATATGTCCCACATTCACAGGTAGGAATGCATCGTCTAATATCGATCACATTATTATTTCTAGTAATAGTGTACATTTATTTTCAACCCCCTGGATAACGGACCAACCAACTAGTGACCATAATAGTATTTCTTTGTATTTATTATGTTGGGGCTTTAAAAATACCATCAGTGTTCCACACAGCCTATGTATTGCCCCCACCAGACCGAATGGTGTCCGGATAAAATGGGCTGGTCTGGACCCATCTAAAATCCAGCACGATGTTATTACACAGTGTCAGAATGAAATCCAAGCCTGCTTAGGGGATGAGGTTGACCCAGTATTGTTGCTTAATAATTTTACTAGGATCAATAATACTGTGGAGAACCTTTGCTGAAACCAGTGTGTAGGAATAAAAAACCTAAGGTGGGATGGTTTGATGATAACTGTGTAGGGGCTTTGGGCCGCCTCAAACAAGCTCTGGGGTGTAAACCAAGAAACCCGGATATAATTAAGGCCTTACGTGCAGAATACGCTTTAGCCCTAAAAATCAGGAAATTGGAACTCCAAGAAAGAGCCTGGGAAGACTTAAGCCTGGCAGCCGATACTAAAAATAATAAACTTTTCTGGGATACCGTCAATAGTTCCTTTTTGAAGGACGACCATATTCCTGAATTTAATTCTTATGTTAACTGTAACTCATGGGTAGCCCATTTTTCCACCATCTTTAATCCTTTCGATAAAGATGTCCCATTTACCTTGTCTAATCATACCCCTGTTGTATGGCCAAAATTGCCCTTGTCAATTAGTATAGAGGAGGTATTTGAGGGCATAATTAGTAGTAAGGGGGTAAGGCACCGGGTCCCGATGGGGTCCCGATAGACTTTTATAAAAATGAAATGGTTTTATGGTCGCCGTTTTTAACCAGAGTTTTTAATGTCGCCGTTGAGACTCATTTTCCTTTATCTTGGGGCCAGTCAATTATAATACCAATTTACAAGAAGGGTGTTAAGACTGATGCTTGTAATTATCGCCCGATTTCTTTATTGGACTCGTCTATAAAGATCATGAGTAGGGTCATGTTATCAAGACTCGAGACCTGGGTCCAAGAAAAGTCAGTCCTTACCCGAGTGCAATATGGGTTTAGAAAGGGTGTTGGCACACTGGAGCAGTGTGTCAACCTGGACCTCTTGATCGGCAAGTACACATTAGCTAAGGAGGGAAATTTATATTTGTGTTTTGCTGACCTTAGCAGCGCTTTTGATTTGGTAGACCATTCCATCTTTTGGCCCTTATTGTTGGATATGGGCGCCCCTAAAGAGATTATATTTTTCTTGGCTAGATTATACGGGGAGCTATCAAGTAGGGTGCGGTACGGTCATTTAGGCGAATTTACCCCGCCTTTTAAAGTCAAAAGAGGCATCCGACAGGGCTGCGTCTTAGCTCCATTACTTTTTTCATTGTTTATCAATGAAGTTGACGCAGCACTGAAATTGTTTGAGTCGGATGCCCCTAGGGTGGATGGGAAGTCTGTCCCAATTCTTTTATACGCCGATGATGCGGTTCTACTCTCTCGCACCCCTATGGGGCTACAGCGTCTTATCGATAATTTGACTGTTTTTATTACTAAAAGAAAACTTTTAATTAACAAATCAAAAACTTTTGTTATGGCTTGCGGTAGGAACCCTATAACATCTAGCTCTTATTTCATTGAAGGTTCCAAAGTCCAGATAGTTAAGACATTTTGTTACCTGGGTATTACTTTTGCAGGGAATAGGTCATGGGCCCAGGAACAGGATAACGCCTGTTCTAAGATGCTTAGAAATATAAATGGTATTTTTAGATTTGCGGCTAAATTGGGAAACCGACGCATTAAAGACATGTTGACAATCTATGAGATACGATGCGTTACCGCAGCTCTTTATGGGGCAGGTGTTTGGGGTCATTTTCAAGGTAATTTATTACAACAAGCTGAAAATTCGCTTTTAAAACGCTTACTTTGTGCCCCCTCATCTGCCTCTACGGAATTGCTCCACCGTGAGGTGGGCATTAGATATATTTCAGATCTGGCTTCAACACGACCCCTTTTATTATGGAAATCTATATGGTCAAAAGAGGAAACATTATTTACTCAATCTATCATACGGGACTGCCTCAAATTGGAGAATTGTTTAAAAATACCCTGGCTTAATTATATTATTTATTGGTTTAAATCTTTATTCAATTGTGACATCAGAACGGATCCTGAGTGTACTCTTTCTGTTGCTAGAGCTGAGATAAAATTAACCATGTTAGCAAATAAAATAGAGGCTCGTTCTTGTGTTATCAAGAATCAATCAACTTTCCTCTTTTATTCGCAATTGGATCTTAAACAGGGTTTTCAAAGTTATTTATCAGCAGTGACTAGAGTTTCACATCGATTTGTGCTGACACGCTTAAGATTGGGTATCGTACATCATCTTGTTAATTTCCCAATTATGAAACAGTGTTCTGTTCATGTATGCCCATGTGATGGAGTCTCAAGACAAAGCTGCTGCCATATGTTATTATTCTGTCTATTTTATTCTCATCTTAGGAGATTTTATTTAAAACCTTTTTTTCTATATTACAATATTAGATCCACTACAGATGCCTTGAACCTGCTTTTTAGATTGGATGACCCACGATTATGCTTTTATTTAGCTACTTTTCTCCTGAAATCTATTAGTGTTAGGAAATCTATCATTATTGATATCTGATTGTGTGTTTTAAGGGTATTATAAATGAATTTATTTATATGTAATTATATGCATTTGCACTTTTGAATTGGGATAATATATGATCTAGTAAATGTTTGGACCTTCATGTGATTTATGCACTTGCACTTTGTATCTGTATTAACATGTTTACGCACCTTGATGTACTCGCTTTTATCCCACTGTTTTATATATATATATATATTTTTTTTTGTTGATTTTTTTATAGATCGAGCTTTTTATGTCTGTATTGCTTATATGGTTGATTTATTTAACCGAATAAAAGCTCTAAAATCGAATCGAGTAAATCGCGCTAAGCGCGATTTGCGATAATTATCGCATCTCCTTAATAATATGCCACTTAGTCTCCTTTTTGAATCGAGGATTCAATTGGAAGCTGGAGCCGGGGCATGCTTCGGAAGCCGAAAAAGGAGTCTCGCCGCTGAAATCTGCACAACCTGCAGATGATGAATAGAGGCCTTGTCGATTCCCAGGTAGAGAATGTTATCATAGTCCACTCATGAGAGTATCAAAGTCTGAATCAGGGTTTTTTGTGCCGAGTGAGGAATGATCCAAATAATCTTTCCCACCCACTTCATCACGGCAACACAGGTGGAGGCCTCTTTGGCCACTTGGGGACGCATTGAAAGATTTTTATCCAGCCACAACCCCAAGCTTTTTACTTTGGGAGATAGGGTTAGAAGAGCCCTCAAAGACTCAGGCCAGTGTTGTGGACCCCAGAGCTGCTGCGGATTCCTGCCTAGGACCATAACCTCGGTCTTGGCACCGTTGAGTTTAAGCGAGTTACTTTCCATCTAGGAAGCAACGCGTCTTAGACCGAGATTAGGGACATCGGTTGTACCAATGTGTGGACGACAAAGAAAAACAAATTTGTGTGTCATCTGCGTAAGAAAACAATGTCAAGTCGCAACTCTCTGCCACATCCGCGAGAGGGCGAACATACAGGTTGAACAGCATGGGGCTCAACGCAGAACCGTGAGTTCTCCAGAGGTTAAAGCACAGATCCCTGACCTGGCATCCGACGACAAGACTTGGAAGTACCTCTCTTTCAGGAACGAGGTCAGCCAATCTTGGGCTGTTCCATCAAGGCCCAATGTCACCAGTCTTTCCACAAGGGTAGAGTGGGACACAGTATCAAAGGCCGCGCTGAAATCAATTAGGATCAGCTTGGCTGCTCCGCCCTCATCCAAGAGCCATTTTAGATGTTGCATGACTCCTAGGAGAGCGGACTCTGTACTGTGCCTGGCCCTAAAACGTGACTGGGAGGAGTGAAGGAGTTGCTGGGCTTCCACAAGGTAGTAAGCTGTGAGTTTGCATGCTTTTTCCAAACTTTTGGAAAAGACGGGCAGCAGGGAAATGGGTCTAAAATTAGCCCAATTAGTAGGATCAAGATTGGGCTTCTTTAAAAGTTTAAACGTGGGAGGACCATAGCTTGTTTCCAGGACATAAAGTGAGGAATTGAGCAAGTCCACCACCACCTCTAACAAGTCAGGATCAAGAATCCCTGACATAGCTAAAGGAAGTGGGTCTAGAGGAGAGCCTGATTGTATTGATTGTAGAATGGACAGAAATCCGTGAAGGTCCAGCTGAGGCCATGACTCCATTTTGTGGGCCTCCTGAGGACACACCCTGCACTGTCTCGAAGAGGGCTGTCCAATCACTGTGCACACACCTCCTGACCACACGCACTGCACTGCCCCTCGCCTAAGAAGGCTTTCCAATAACGGTGCACCCGCCTCCTACGGACACACACTGCACTGCCCCTCACCTAAGAGGGCTGTCCTAACACGGTGCACACGCCTCCTATGGACAAACACTGCACTGCCCCTCACCTAAGAGGGCTGTCCTAACACGGTGCACATGCCTCCTACGGACACACACTGCACTGCCCCTCACCTAAGAGGGCTGTCCTAACAGGGTGCACACCCCTCCTCCGACACACACTACACTGCCCCTCACCTAAGAGGGATGTCCTAACATGGTGCACACACCTCCAGAGGACACACACTGCACTGCCCCTCGCCTAAGAGGGCTGTCCTAACACGGTGCACACACCTCCTGACGACACGCACTGCACTGCCCCTCGCCTAAGAAGTCTTTCCAATCACGGTGCACATGCCTCCAGAGGACACACACTGCACTGCCCCTCACCTAAGAGGGCTGTCCTAACACGGTGCACATGCCTCCTACGGACACACACTGCACTGCCCCTCACCTAAGAGGGCTGTCCTAACAGGGTGCACACCCCTCCTACGGACACACACTACACTTCCCCTCACCTAAGAGGGATGTCCTAACATGGTGCACACACCTCCAGAGGACACACACTGCACTGCCCCTCGCCTAAGAGGGCTGTCCAATCACTGTGCACTCACCTCCTGACGACACACACTGCACTGCCCCTCACCTAAGAGGGCTGTCCTAACACGGTGCACACGCAACCTACGGACACACACTGCACTGCCCCTCACCTAAGAGGGCTGTCCTAACACGGTGCACACACCTCCAGAGGACACACAGTGCACTGCCCCTCTCCTGTGAGGGCCATCCTAACATGGTGCAAACACCTCCTGAAGACACACACTGCACTGTCCTTCACCTAAGAGGGCTGTCCTATCACGGTGCACACACCTCCTGAGGGGACACACTGCACTGCCCCTCGCCTAAGAGGGCTGTCCTAACACGGTGCACACACCTCCTACGGACACACACTGCACTGCCCCTCACCTAAGAGGGCTGTCCTAACACGGTACACATGCCTCCTACGGACACACACTGCACTGCCCCTCACCTAAGAGGGCTGTCCTAACACTGTGTACACACCTTCAGAGGACACACAGTGCACTGCCCCTCTCCTGAGAGTGCCATCCTAACATGTTGCAAACACCTCCTGAAGACACACACTGCACTGTCCTTCACCTAAGAGGGCTGTCCTATCACCGTGCACACACCTCCTGAGGACACACACTGCACTGCCCCTCGCCTAAGAGGGCTGTCCTAACACAGTGCACACGCCTCCTACGGACACACACTTCACTGTCCTTCACCTAAGAGGGCTGTCCTAACACGGTGCACACTCCTCCCCATGGACACACACTGAACTGCCCCTCACCTAAGAGGGCTGTCCTAACACGGTGCACACACCTCCAGAGGACACACAGTGCACTGCCCCTCACCTAAGAGGGCTGTCCTAACACGGTGCACACACCTCCAGAGGACACAGAGTGCACTGCCCCTCTCCTGAGAGGGCCATCCTAACATGGTGCAAACACCTCCTGAAGACACACACTGCACTGTCCTTCACCTAAGAGGGCTGTCCTATCACCGTGCACACACCTCCTGAGGACACACAGTGCACTGCCCCTCGCCTAAGAGGGCTGTCCTAACACGGTGCACACGCCTCCTACGGACAAACACTGCACTGCCCCTCACCTAAGAGGGCTGTCCTAACACGGTGCACATGCCTCCTACGGACACACACTCCACTGCCCCTCACCTAAGAGGGCTGTCCTAACACGGTGCACACACCTCCAGAGGACACACAGTGCACTGCCCCTCCCCTGAGAGGGCCATCCTAACATGGTGCAAACACCTCCTGAAGACACACACTGCACTGTCCTTCACCTAAGAGGGCTGTCCTATCACTGTGCGCACACCTCCTGAGGACACACACTGCACTGCCCCTCGCCTAAGAGGGCTGTCCTAGCACGGTGCACACACCTCCTGAGGACACACACTGCACTTCCCCTCACCTAGGAGGGCTGTCCTAGCACGGTGCACACAGCTCCTGAGGACACACAGTGCACTGCCCCCGCCTAAGAGGGCAATCCTAGCATGGTGCACACACCTCCTGAGGAAACACACTGCACTGCCCCTCCCCTAATAGGGCTGTCCTACCACGGTGAACACACATCCTGAGGGACACACTGCACTGCCCCTTGCCTAAGAGGACTGTCCTATCACGGTGCACACACCTCCTGAGGACACACACTGCACTGCCCCTCACCTAAGAGGGCTGTCCTAGCATGGTGCACACACCTCCTGAGGACACACACTGTACTATCCCTCCCCTAAGGGGTCTGTCCTAGCACAGTGCACACCTCCTGAGGGCACACACTGCACTGCCCCTCCCCTAAGAGGGCTGTCCTAACACAGTGCACAGACCTCCTGAGGGCACACACTGCACTGCCCCTCCCCTAAGAGGGCTGTCCTAGCACGGTGCACACACCTCCTGAAGGCATGCACTGTACTGCCCTCCTCACCTAAGAGGGCTGTCCTAATGCACTGGACACACCTGCTGAGGACACACATTGCACTGACTCTCCCCTAAGAGGGCTGTCCTGTCACGGTGCACACACCTCCTGAGGACACACATTGCACTGACTCTCCCCTAAGAGGGCTGTCCTAACACAGTGCACACTCCTCCTGAGGGCACACAGTGCACTGCCCTTCGCCTAAGAGGGCTGTCCTAACACTGTGCACACTCTTCCTGAGGACACACAGTGCCCTGCACACTCTTCCTGAGGACACACAGTGCACTGCCCCTCGCCTAAGAGGGCTGTCCTAACACAGTGCACACTCCTTCTGAGGACACACAGTGCACTGCCCCTCGCCTAAGAGGGCTGTCCTCTCACGGTGCACGGTCCAGTTCTAAAGCGCATGACTACCCAGCGGGTTATCCGGTGCTGAGCATAGGTAGAAATGTCTAACTGGAGATTAAAATAAGAAAGTCTTCAGGTTCTTACGAAATAGTGCAGTGTCTTAACAATTCCGGGAGGGCATTCCAAAGATTTGGGCCCAAATATGCGAAGGAGCAACCTCCTGTACGTACCAGGCGGATTCTGGGCACGCGACATAAAGCCCGATTCTCAGATCTCAATATCAAATTGGGATCTCGTGGCTGGAGAGCTACTCACACATGACATGGCACAGCTTGGGTGTCAGAGCGCTTTACAGTTCAACCGCATACAAGTTCAGATGATATCCCCTTCTTTAACACACATACTACAGGGGATAGGAAACTTATCCCAGTGGCGTAGTCTAAAGGATGCATTAGTACACAGTTAATAATACAATTCAATTCACATTTAATTTCACACCAAAACAACTACTGAAAATTACTAGGAGTCCACAATGGTTGACGTATTTCATGACAAGACCAGAAAAGACAGTGAATTGGTCAAGGAATATGACATTAGTCCTCGGAATTGCAAAATGACCACTGGATTGTTATGTGAGGAATTTACTCATCAGAAAGGACTTTGTCTCCTTTTTGAATCGAGGATTCAATTGGAAGCTGGAGCCGGGGCATGCTTTGGAAGCCGAAAAAGGAGTCTCGCCCCTGAAATCTGCACAACCTGCAGATGATGAATAGAGGCCTTGTCGATTCCCAGGTAGAGAATGTTACCATAGTCCACTCATGAGAGTATCAAAGTCTGAATCAGGGTTTTTTGTAGGCCTGGGCGTTAAATTCCGCTCCGCTCGCGGAATTTGCGGAATTTAGGCAATTCCGCGTTCTGCGGAGAACGCGAAATTGCCAGAAATTCCGCGATCCGCGGCGTAGCGGAATTATTTTCTTGTTCGCGCTTTAAAAATGCGTTCTAGCGCGCGCGATAGCGACTTACCGGGATCCCTGCGTTCGTCGACGCGTTTTCCTATCCGTTCGCGTGCGCCTCAAGATTTTGGTAGCCGGCCGCGCGAATCCGCGAGAGTGTGCGATCGCGAACACGTCATTCGCCGCGCCATCGGACACCTCGAGAGTGTGCGATCGCGAACACGTCATTCGCCGCGCCATCGTGCACCGCGAGAGAGATTGCGATCGCGAACACGTCATTCGGACGCGCCATCGGACATCCGGCGGAATGTTGGTGAAGCTCGCGATCCCAAACATGCAAAATTTTCAATCTGGAGAAGAATAATATCTCGAGCAGCATAAAACCTTCTATAAAATGATGATTTGGATGAAAAAACTCCTCAGATTGACATTTGGCTGTCCTTTTTGTCAATTTTTTTGGGGGAGGGAGGAAGTGCCACAGAGTCTCCAACTTCCTGTTCCTGTCCAGCAGGCTCCTCCCAGTGCTTTGTCCATCTCCTGTTCAGTTTTCATTTGGATTTGAGCTGGAAGGATCACTCTTTGTGTCTGCTGCATCATTATCATTGGATTTGAGGACTTTTGGATTTGAGATTTTACAAGTAAGTTGGTGTTGTTTTTTATTTGATTGGGGCATTGCAGTTGCTGCAACTACAATTTTGGTACTTTTCATCATTTTAAAAAAAAATAGTTGTGGGTAGCCAGTAGGCCCAGAGCTAGTCATGTGTGGGTGCATGATGAAACAACTGTTCCTTTGCTGTGTGTTGTATTTATTTATTTCAAACATCATTTAGGGCATGGAAGGCATTGGATTGAATTGCAAAATGTGTATTTTTGGGTGTATTTCATTTTTTGGGTGTGTGTTAAATAAATGCCTTTGTTGTGTGTGGTGTGTTGCAGATCTTGTTTAGCCCTGTGGATTTTCGTTTTTGCATTTTATTGCGTTACAGGCAAAGCAGTGTGGTTTAGCATGCATCCTTTGCCTGGCAATTATAGGCCTGTTTTCAGTACATTGTTTTCCAGGCCTCCTGCTTGTTGCTTGTGATTTGTGAGTATCCATGTGGCTGGTGGCCATTTCTGGTGGGAGTTATAAGTGTGCTGCTTTTGCCATATAGGCCTGCATGTGTTTCCTTTGTGGCCTAGGCTTCTTGTTGTTGTGGGCCTGGCCATGAGGCTGGTGGCCATTTTGAAGCCCGGTAGTGGGCGTTTTGCCATAGGCCTGCATTGTCTGTCTTCAGTTTCTTGTAGTTGTGGGCCTGGCCATGAGGCTGGTGGCCATTTTGAAGCCATGCAGTGTGCTTTTTGCCATAGGCCTGCATTGTCTGTATTCAGTTTCTTGTTGTTGTGGGCCTGGCCATGTGGCTGGTGGCCATTTTGAAGCCCGGTAGTGTGCTTTTATCCATAGGCCTGCAAGCTTGTGGCCTAGTCTGCCAACAGGCCTTTCATCCAGTAGGCTCAGAGGTAGTCAGGGGTGCATGAAACAACTGTTTCTGTGTGTTCTGTTGAATTTAAACATCATTTAGGGCATGGATGGCATTGGATTGAATTGCAAAATGTGAATTTTTGGGTGTATTTCAGTTTTTGGGTGTGTGTTAAATAAATGTCTTTGTTGTGTGTGGTGTGTTGTGTATCTTGCAGACCTTGTTTAGCCCTGTGGATTTTCGTTTTTGCATTTTATTGCATTACAAAGCAGTGTGGTTTAGCATGCAGCCTTTGCCTGGCTATTATAGGCCTGTTTTCAATACATTGCTTTCAAGGCCTCCTGCTTGTTGCTTGTGATTTGTGAGTGTCCATGTGGCTCTTTTCTGGTAGGAGTTATAAAGTGTGCTGCTTTTGCCATATAGGCCTGCATGGTTTTTCTCTTGACTTACTGCTTCCATCCATCCCCTTTGCCAGCTGCAGCTCCCTGAATGATGTGATGAGCAAATAATTTAATGCCAAACAGGGTCCACTTCCATTACATTTGTATTTTTGTTGTTGTTCCTCTTCTTTCCTATCCTTCCTGAGAGTGTACACAGTCTACCATGAAAGCCCTTGTTGACAAAGTCTCACAAATGGCTACACTAAGTTATACATTTTATTTGTTTGTTTGTACTAGTAGTAATTGAACCACAACAACAAATGCAACATTTCACTGATGTTCTTCTCCTGGCTTCTTTGCCTTTGGGTGCACAAAAAGACAGAGGAGGAGGTGTCATCATCACCCGTTGTACTGCCAGACAGAAGTCCTGCTGCGCACCACGTCACGTCCACATGTGACCACAGACATCTCTGCAACTTGTGCACCTGCGTCCTGCTGACATCTGAAGAAGATGGCCCCAAAGAAAGGTACCAGGTCCTCCAGTACCAAGAAAGTTGCCAGTGAGAAGAAGGAACAGAAGAAGGAAGTGGCACTTTCCAAGACTGGTGTGCCGCCCGAGTTGTTTTTTGGGAAAAAAAAACTTACACCTGCAGCAGCGGTGTCCGGCGGGGCCCAAGCTGGTAGCAGTACCTCCGCATCAGCGTGTCCAGCACACCAACCTAGGCCCAAGGCCATGAGTGTGGCAGAGTTAGCCAGTCTTCTAACGAGCAGTGATGTTGAAATGTCATTATCGCAAAGTAGTACCCAATCAACGCACTCGCAGGCGGAAACTCAGCAGATAAGTGGGCAACAACAGCCGCAACAACAGCCGCAACAACAGCCGCAACCACAGCCGCAACAACAGCCGGAACCACAGCCGGAACCACAGCCGCAACCACAGCCGGAACCACAGCCGGAACCACAGCCGGAACCACAGCCGCAACAACAGCCGCAACAACAGCCCACAATACTAGTTGTTCCTCCTGAAGTAGGGGCAGTTCAGGAAATCGAGCTTTTTGCAGACGAAGAGGAGCAAGCCACTGTTTCAGAAGATCCATTGTCTTCCAGACCCCCAGCAAGGAAAAGGAGGGTTAGTCCATCAACTTCTTCTTCAAGCCCCACTTCTGATGATCGAGATGCCACTTGGAAGCCACCAGCTCAGTCTGAGAGTGATGCACGCCACAAGACAAGGCTAGTGAAAAGGAAGGTTCCAGAAAGCCTTAGAGTTATGGAGGTAGATGTAGAAGAGGGGGGTGATGATGACGATCCAGTCATCATGAACATCACTCCCGGCCCAGAGGAGACGGAGACCAACATTATTAGACTATCCAAAATCGCTGCGAGGGATGTAGCACGGATACCACCAACACAGGTAACACCAACACGACCTCCAGCTTCCATATTTGCATTTGCAAAGGCCCGGCAGGGACCTACATCCAGCTCAACCACCATCTCAGTAGGTAGTGGTACTGTAACTGCACAGAGTCAAATTCCAGGCACACCCTCCAGTTCATCTGGTATTGAAAGTGGCACCTCCAGCAGCGCCAGAAAGTTCTGCTCCCCAGTTTGGGACTTCTTTTCGGTTAGCAGTAAGGAGGAGAACATTGCTATATGCTCAATTTGTCGACAAGCTGTTAGGCAGGGTAAGCTTGGTACAAACTATGGTACCGGAGGCCAAACAAGTCATCTCAAAAAACACCACATCATCCAGTGGGAGGCTCACCTACTTCGCTTACAAAAAAGTAAAACTGCACCCATTGCTGTTGGTGGGGATGAAGAAGTAGAAGAAGATATGATCGCGGCGGAAGGTCAACAAGAGGGAGACATTTCTATCCCTGTCCCCAGCACTGTAGTGGTACCGCCCACTTCCTCAGCAACATCTCAGTGGCACCATAGTAAAAGTAAGAAGAGTCAGACTCAGAGTCAGACTGAGACACCAAGGCAACCGAGTACTGCAATGAAAAGCAGTGCGTCGTTGAGCCTAACTGGGTTCAAGAAGACAGCTGCACCACAAAGGAAAATAATCCAGCCTACCATTGACAGCATGCTTAGGTCGGAGGGACAGTACGAACGCAGCCACCCAACGGCACGGTTGTACAATCCGAAGCTGGCGAAAATGTTAGCGCTGGACCTTCTCCCTTTTTCATTTGTGGAGGGGGTGGGTTTCCTTGAATTTGTGTCAGCCATCTGCCCTAAATGGAAGGTTCCCAGCCGGTCCAATTTCGCCAGAGTTGCTGTTCCAGCACTACATCACGATGTGCTGGAATTGGTTGGACAAGCTTTGCAGCAGAGTGCTGTTCACAATATCCATCTGACAACAGACATGTGGACCAGTTGCCAAGCCACTGATTACATGTGCATCACTGCACACTGGGTCTCTTTTGTGGGGGTTAGAGAAAAGCTATCTGAAGTAGGTGCTGTTGACACAGCTGAGATTTTTAATGCTACTCGGAAACATGCAACTGTAGCCATGTTCGCCATGGAGAAATCTCATACTGCTGCAAACATTTTGGAAGAGTTTAACAGCAAGGTCTTTGAATGGCTGCGCCCAAGAGGGCTTAAGATTGGTTTTGTTGCCACGGATAATGGCAGTAATGTACATAAGGCCATGGAGGCTGGTGCCTATTTCAGGGTCCCGTGTTTGGCGCACTGAATTAACATTATAGTTCAAGACTTTCTGAAAAAAGAAGCCATAGTCAGCAACTTACTGACCACCTGCCGCAGAATATGCACTCATTTCAGCCATTCTTTTAAAGTCCATGAGCAGCTGAGGATCATTCAACGTGACTATAGAATGCCAGTCAAAGCACTCATCCAGGAGGTGGCAACATGTTGGAACTCAACGTATTACATGCTTGACCGTCTGTTTGAGCAGTACAGACCAATCAATGAATATGTCATGCAAAGGGCGGATGCTACTGTGAAAGGCATGACCCTTCAGATGGACCAATGGTGCCTAGTTAAATGCCTGACAGAGATGCTTCTTCCTTTCGAGGTCTTCACACGTGAAGTCAGCAAGGAGGACTATACTATGGGCCAAGCTATCCCATTGTTGCACATGCTAGAGCAACAGCTGAAGGAGGTGTCTGAAGCGTACATAGGTGTGGAGGAAAAAAAAGAAGCATATGAGTTGGTGGAGAGCTTATCCTGTCACTCAACTGAAAATGCCAGGGTGCAAACTAAGATTTTGTCTCAAGAACATTACATTTGTGCCACAATTCTGGATCCACGGTACAAATCGGCACTGAACAGTAAGACATTACTTCGTTTTTCAGAAGTGGATGTTGCCCGGTACAAAACTTGGATAGCTGAGGCAGCCAATAAATTGGAAAATGAACGGCTGGTAATTAAAGGCCCGCTACTCAAACCCACAACAAGTACTGCAGCAGGGCATCCGGCGTCAAGTTCAACTTCAGAGCCTGAGGGCAGTGCGTTTGGCTCACAGCTGTCACCAACACCAACACTATCGACAACAGCAAGAACCGGATCATCAGCCCCAGTAAAAACGGCACAGGATTGGTATTTACAGCAAGGACTTGCTAGGTCCAGTGCTGATGCAAAGACAAAAACGGCCGAACAAAGTGTAGCACCCCTGAACATTGAGCGGATGGTCCAGGCCTATCTGGATGACCCAACAGAGGTCTACATTGATCAAAACCCATTGCGGTATTGGTATGGCAAAAGGGGCCAATGGCAAGTGCTCAGCAGGCTGGCGATAAACTATCTGGGTTGCCCTGTCACAAGTGTCTCTTCTGAACGTGTTTTCAGTGCTGCTGGTTCCATTGTAACAGTGAAAAGGACCAGTCTCTCGCCCAAAAACGTGGAGAGGTTAACCATGATCAAAATGAATCAGCAATTTATACCACCGAATTACACAATATATGAATCAACGCAGGAAGATGAGGACAGCGGCTCAGGTGACGGAAGTAGCGTGTTAGATGATGATTACCTACTTCTGGTTGCACCCCCAGAGTTTGAGGACGAGCTATACTTCCCTGACAACTAGGCTTCCACTTCTTATTGTCTTCCTCCCTTATTTACTTTTATTTGTGTGTCTGTCTTTCTGGTTGGGAAACTTCGAATCACAACAAATCCATCACCACCGTCTCCTAGTCTTTTATTGCCATGTATGAGTTTCAGCTGTCTGCATTTCAGTCCACTCCTCCGAGTCCTGCTCCTCCTTCCTCCTGAATCGCCCTAAATCTATTGCCCTCAAGCCAGATGATGATTGGATGTAGCATAATAGAAGGAAAAAGAAAATCTTGCCTCATTGAGTCCCTCCAAAAGAAGTGGAACATGATGATGACTACTATAGCTATCCTCCTTTCCGAGCCGAGAGAGACTGCCCATTAACTGAAGATGAGAAGGAACAGGTAATGAATGATGCCATGCATTGGACGCTGACTGAGTGATTTGTGTTGTTGTTGTTTGTTGTGCATGAAGTTAATTCATTGTGTACTATTATCTAATCTACACACTAAAAGTAACTCAAGGCAATGTTTGTTTCCCTTCTTGTTTTTTAATAACAAATTTGTACTTCTACTGCAGGCCGATCCATTGCATTTTGAATATGGAAAGGGGACTCAATCTGTACACTGCACACTGAGTTGGACAACACCATGAGGATGACCACAGTGACATAATATCTTCACAGTCACTCAGTAGGATCCGAAATGATTGATGGAATAAGTCAGGGCATTTCATGAGTGGCATAAAAGGTAAACAAGTCAACAACAACCACTGCAGACCTACATGTCTGTGTAGTGGTGTAGTCGAGTGTGGTGGTATGCCTGACAGCGGTGCATTGTCAGTCAGTCAAAATCTTTATTCGGCTGTATACCAGCCATAAAAGAATGCATCATTAAAAAACATTTCAAAAGAGAATACTACAATAAGAATAATAAAATACAAGCAATGATGATGATTCCATAACAATGACAATTACAAATATCCAGATATCAATCTATTAAAACAATTTATCCACAGGCAGGGAGCCATAATGCCTGGGTACAGAAATTAATTGGTGGATAAAGAGAGGAACATCTATGTACGGTTTCCATACGGGTAGTTATCTCTTTCAAATTTCAGGATTAATCATCTACATATGAAAATCTTGAGGCCTAGGCACATTTTCATAATATTCATTTTCCAACAATATTCCGAAGCCGGACAGTGGAAGAGATATACGTATAGACCATAAGGCAAATAAATTCATCTTTTAAAAGCAAAAGATAATGTAACGCAGCCCGACACTTTCTAATATTTAAAACTCTTAAAAGAGGTTTTAAAAAAACACGTCTTGGGTTAATATAAAGTTTACAAAACAACATAAAATGCAAGGTGCTCTGTGCTGACTCTGAATCACATGGGCACAAGTCCAGTTTAGCATCACAGTACACATCACGAGGATATGAAACCAGTAAGTGGGAAATTCCCATCCTAAACCTTATCAGATAAAACATTTTGACATGGGTAAAATAAAAAGAAAGATAGGGCTCAGTGCCTAAGGAACAAACTAGCAATGTATGGTCAACGACCCTTTTCTTTACCAACTCCTGTTTATCTCTAATCAAATAGGAGTATGTTAAACATTCTCTTTTCAGCTTCGCTCTTGTTATTTTTGCTATATTTCCGGGGCTATCGAGACAATCCGACAGTCCCAGTTTCTCCAACTGATCATTTATATAGGTAATCCAAGGGATTCTTTTTGCACAGTCCAATTTTAGACAATCTAAAATAATGGCACGGTTCAGAACTGCTTCTTCTTTTGCCCAAATATTGCGCCATAGTAATAAAGGTGCCAATTGTATACGAAAAGAAAGTGGAATAACACCGAGTTCACTATGACAAATGGTAGCAGCAGTGCTTTTAGGGACTGTCAACAGGCGTTTCATAAACGTGTTCTCAGCTCTCTGTAGGCCCATGATATTATACGGGCCCCAGACTCCAGCTCCATATAAAGTAACAGCACACGTACGGGCTTTATAGATATCTACAATGGCTTTTATGGGCCTGGAGCCTAGTTTTTTAGTGAATCTGAATATAGCCTCCACATTTTGGTTAAATCCCCTGGTCCTTGCCTCTACTAAATGGGACCAAGAACTTTTTTGGTCGAAGAGAATACCTAAATAAGAAAATGTGGGCACGTAAGACAGTTTTTCATTATTTACAAAGCAGGTCTTTAGGGGCACATGCATCAAAGGTTTTGCGATCGCAAACGGTGCGAATCGCAAAAATCGGCCGTTTGCGATCGCAAATTGGCCTTTGGAGATGCATGAAAGTAGTTTCTATGCGTAATTTAAGAATTCGCAATTAATTGCGAATTCCTAATTATGACAGCATTTAAGGAATCGCAATTTGCGATTCCTTAAATGCAATGCTAGAAGCACTTTCAAATAGCGATTTCGCTATTTGGGACCGCAAATTACAGACAAATCAAACTTGTCTGTAATTTGCAAAACCTTCGAAAAATGCTCTAAAATGCATTTCTTTAGTTTTAGGTTACACACACACATGCCCTTGGGGCATGTGTGTGCGCAACATGGGTGCACATCACAATTTCAGGGGTGCAACAGGGTGTCATTTTGACACCCTGGCACCCTTGAAATTGCATTCTCAATTTGCGATTCTCTAATTGCGAATCGCTAATTGAGAATGTCTTCCCATTCATTCCTATGGGCCTCTAGGCCCATAGGAATTAATGGGAGGTATTCTTAATTGCGACTCGCAATTAGCGAGTCGCAATTAAGGAATGTTTAGGAATCGCTATTTTTATAGCGATTCCTACATGCATAGGCTTTTGCGATTCCTTAATTGCGATTCCTTAATAATCGCAATTAAGGAATCGCAAAAGCCTACCTTGATGCATGTGCCCCTTAGTGTCTTGGGAGATTTACCCACCACCATAATATGTGATTTCGCTACATTAGTTTTTAAGCCAAGATCATTCATAAAATGATTAAAACTGGTTAAAAGCCTCTGCAACCCCATCCCCGTTCTAGACATTAAAACACAATCATCAGCATATAATAATGCTGGTAGGGGCCTGCTATCTATCAGAGGAGCATCGGCATTCCTGTTTTTAATGTGACTTTCTAGATCGTTTATGTATAGACAAAATAGGAAAGGGGCAAGAACGCAACCCTGTCGGACCCCACGATCCATCTTTATTGGGGCAGTGAGTTCACCACCAGCTCCATAACGGACTCTCCCCGTCACTCCCTGATGCATTGCTGCTAAAAAGTGCCCAATAGGCGGTTCAATGCCCAAGGTCAACATCTTCTCCCAGAGCCTTCCTCTCTGCACCCAGTCAAAAGCGGACGTCAAGTCCATGAACCCAAGATAGAGGGATCCAGGCTTGGCTATGGTGTACTTGCCTATGACCAGGTGCAAATTTAGGCACTGTTCTACCGTTCCCAAGCCTCTCCTGAAGCCATATTGAATATCGGAAAACTTCCCATTCTCTGTTACCCAGGTCTCCAACCTCTCTAATATCACACGGCCCATAATCTTGCAGGAACAATCAATTAAAGAAATGGGCCGGTAGCATTTTGGATCCGACCTGTCCCCCTTTTTAAATATGGGCACTATTGTGACCGTTCTCCAAGATTCTTGGGGACCCTGAACCACATAGCATCTCAGAATATTTGTTAGCAGCGGGAGCCACAGGGGAATATTAGCTAAAAATAAGTCCGCGGGTATACCGTCAGGGCCAGAGGCCTTGTTCTTCACAGTCTGGGACAAGGCCCTGTCCACCTCATCTAGTGTCGGGGGTGTTAAAGTTGATGCTCCATATTGTAAATTATTACTAACATAAGGATCACTACCGCTTTTGTAGAGACCAGAAAAGTGATCTACCCAAGTCTCCGGCATAATGGTCACATCGATGTTACCATTAGTAGTGCCATTAAATACTCCTGATTGACAGTTTGCCAAAAGAGTCTAGAGTCTTTGCTCTGGCATGCAGCATGGAGTTGTTCACAGGCTTCTTGCCTAATTTCTAGTTTGCGCTTCTCTAGCGCCTGCTTGTATTCAAGGCGTGACTGCTTTACCTCCAATGTATTACGAGGTTTCACTTTTAATGTCTTGATTAATTTGTTATGGAGGTAAGTGCATTGGCTATTAAACCACCTTTTAATAGTCCGTGGTCTAGCATTTTGTTTCTTAGTTAGTAGCACCTTTATTGTCTCAGTTATTGCCTCGAAAGATGTTATCATAATTTGGGAATTTATATTATCTTCCAGGCAGGCCAGAACTTGACTTAAATTAGTTTTTATAATTTGGTATAAAACAAAATCAGGATTTAGAGTAGACCATTTCCGTAGTAGCCCCTTATTTTTAACATAAGTTATTGGAGAGGATGCTCTAGGAGGTGCAGTTAAATCATCCAGTTGAATCCTCAACTCCAATGACAGGGGATAATGATCACTAAAGCACATTTTATATACAGTAAAAATCACAGAATGTGAGTTAAAATAATCAGACAAAGCAATAAAATCAATTAAAGTGCCTTGGCCTCTCCCAACATATGTTACTAGATCGGAACCTTCTATTTCAGTAAGATCAACAGTTAAAAAAAGCGAAAATTTTGACAATAGTGAATTAAAAATATTCCAGCAAGGATTATGATAAAAATTACAACCACTGTCCGTGTTCCCAGCCAATAAATGACACGCAGACTGTTTTGAAAGGGGGCAAAGTTTACAGTTAACATCGCCTCCCCAATGCACTATGAAGTCCATATTTATCTCGTCTATGTGTCTCGATAATGCAATTTCCAGTTCATGCGCAATACTAATGTTTGTGGTGTTGAAGTTGTTATGATAAAAATGTACAAGAACTAATGTCAGATTTTTCCTGTATATAATGTTAATGATCTGGAAATGTGGTGACTCAAGCTGGATTTTTCCGAGTCTACCACTCAATGTAGTTGAGACCAGAGTTAATAATCCTCCTTTGTTATGTCCGCCTAAGGAGACTTTAGCTGGAGTAGGAATAGAATAAAACCGTTCATATGTACAGTATCGCACATCCAAGTTTCCTGTAGGCATACTATGCTATATTTTTCAATGAAGGCAACCCATTCTTCTGAACCCAATTTATTCGGCAATCCAGCGATATTCCAAAAGACTGCAGTGGCTGGTTGTATTTTTATGGGTGATGTACTCTCTCTCTATCGCACTTGTAACTAAAACACAGCCATCTAGGGGATTCAACTCACCGGAAGGAATGGGGCTGACTATCTTATGCATGATAGGGGGAATAAAATTATCCAGGCCGCAAGCATGGATAGAAGGTAAGTCTCCTTGCGTTTTAACATTAAAAGTTGAAAAAGGGTTCACTGTAGAATCAAAATTATTTGCACCACCGTACTCAGGCAAAGGAAAATGTATTCGGTTATACATCCCCCATGCCTGAGCCTAAGGCGGTGTATATATTAAATCTAAATTATTATCACCAATCACACCTAAAGCCTGAAAATTCAGTCAGTCCACCTGCTCTAAGGGAGAAAAATGATTAAAGGTTGGAATAGCGAAAACAGGCAATGTTTTGTTAAGTAAGGGGACGGGCCCAAGGTCTCGGTTTGTCAACGGCTTATAAAAGAACCCAAGTGGTACTGCTACAATGGTGTCCCTCAAGTCGTTATTCCATGAGAGCCTATCCATTAACCAATGTACTAAAGACCTGTCCCTAAAATGTACGACAATGCAATCGCCTGTTTCGGTTTTTACCTGTGAGCCCACCCAAGAAACACATTCAACATTATTAATGTTATGATACAAAACATCACTTCTAGACCAGTCCACTGTTTTTGCTAACCAATGTACTGTTTTGTTCTTAAGTTGCTTCCAGTCTTCTTCCTTGTTGGTTGGCAGAGATGGAACATTTTTTTGGACAATAGCATATGGAGTGGCTTCGGGGGGAAGATGAAGTGTTCTCTCGATGGCTTTCCGTTGACCCGCTGAACGTGTGTTATTATAACTATTGGTAGGATTGAGTCCACCTGACTCCCTTCGCAGAGATGTTGTGCCTGCCTGGCCACCATCTGTCGATATCCTAGACTGAACCTCAGGATGCGTTACCACAGGATTGGATTGGGGGGTGTGAGTTGCCGTGTCGACACAGTTATCTGATCGTAGATTATAGCCCGATGGGTACAATGATGTCCCTGGCACGGGCCCTCTCCCCTCAGGTGGATCGGGGGCCTTCAGAGCCACCGATGGTATCTGGACTGGGCAGTTGCAATGACATACCCCTATAGTTGGAGGATTAGATGGTATACTAGTTAGCCGATCAATCAACGACAATTTCTTCTCAATTAACTGTAATTTACATAGTAAAGGATTCAATAGCACAGACACCAATGTCTCAAGTCTTTTCCACTGGTCAGTATTACAATCGGAAACCAGCAGGCTGTGGGCAGTGCTATTTGTCGTGGGATTCTGTGTTGCGCCTTGTGTGCCTTCTGAGGCCGTCGGGCCATGATTAAATAATTTAGCTGGTTGCTGTTTTAGTTTGGGCTTTGCCTTTGCTTTTGAGAGGCACCTCCCCTACTATGTTTGACTGGAGGTTCGTTGATAGTTACTATTGTTGATCTTGCCAAGTTGTCCCTTGGGCTACCCCTTAAGTGTTTTTTGGATCTAGTAGAAACCTCACTGAGGCCACTGGTGCCAGCAGCCGATGCTGTTAGTATTGTAGTGGGGGCAGGCAATGCAGTGGGGACGATGGACAAGCCCACTGAGGGCGAAGATGCCACTTGCACTGGCGAAACATCACTCCCCGTAAGGGCAGCAACCGTACAGATAGAATCTTCTATGAGAACAGATGCGGATGTCTGCTGGCATTGACATTGAATCTGCTGAACCCCTGGCCCTTCCCGTTCTTGCCGATTACTCATCAAGTATTCGGGATGCTACAGGGGATTTGGCCATACTTATGCATCCTATAGAGGATCTTTTTTGGGTAACAAAAGTGTCCAGGGAAAGTCTTTTTTCTGTGCGCTGTATTTCATGTGTTAGCACCGACTCAGCTCTTGTTAGGAAAGCATCTAAAGTCCCCACAATTCCACCACCTACAGGCATATTTATGTCCTTACGCTTACTCATCCTTTTGGTCATTATGGCAGCTAAAGGGACAAAGATGGCAATACATAACCAGTACCTTTAACACTTGAATCCTTAAATCCTGTGCCCCGGCTCAGATGTCAGAGGGTGGGCCCAGCCCAGCCTCTGACGGGCGTGGACGGGCCAGACCTTGGCCCGGGCTTTGCCCGGGCGCGGCCCGGGCTCACCCGCGTGCGTCCCGCGTTGCGGGAGCCCTGGCCTGTACCTCCGGGCGCAGAAGGATGATGGTAGCGCCTCATGGCGCTAAGACTTCTGGGAGGTGGAGTCCTCTCCACGCCCCCTAGCAGGACGAAAGTGCGGCGTGCCTTGTCCCTTGTCCCCAGTGGGAGAAAAGTGCGGCGTGCCTCGGCCCCCCAACAGAGGTAAAGTGCTGTGTGCTGCGTGCTGTAAGGGCTGTAAGGGCGGTGCATTGATTTAGTCACTTAATTTGTAAAATGCTATGTTGCTGTATATGTGCTTTGTCTGCTTCTGTCAAAAAATGTACGCTAAATGGAGGATGGGTCACGGGTGTGGGCCTGCTCTGGCCTGTTGTTGTTGGAGGTTAATGCTGGAAACAGACTAGAGTAGACATGATGTATCCATGCCGCCTCCTAAAGTGTTCTTGTTGCACTCCACCGTAATTTATGCATTTTTTTTCTACTTGATTTTTCAATATCCCTTTTGTTTTTCCATCTACAATTACAGGCCGGCCCTTACCCTGTGCTATACTGGGAAAAACAACTCACACTTACCTTACCAATGAATCTACATCTGCTAGGCAGGCAGTGGCGTCACTCAAGATTGATGGACGGAGCGTCCATGGAAGGGAGGACCAAGAGGAATGCCGAGATGCAACTCCCCATTTTGACCAGGATAACATACAGTAACAGTATCAACTTTCATCATCTTTTAAATAATTTGATTCATTTTTTGTCTTCAATCATTACTACTGTGTGTTGTTGTTATTATTATGTTTGCTCTCTGCTTATAATTCAATTCATCCCTACAGCTATTTTTGAATTTTCTTTGCTATCTTTAATAGTAAGCCCGGGCCGGTACAACAGAACAGAAACTGTATGTAATTCGGGTCTCTCGGAGGGCAGACAGGCAAGGCAAATTGCATAATATACTGCTGCCCTATTCTGTCTAATTGTCTAGTAGTAGTTAGTAAGTACTACTTATCATTGACCATCAAGTTATCATCATCATGCATGCATTTCCTTTTTCTCCCTTAACAGATTTATGGATATGGTCGTCTGCCAAGATTGTGTTTTGTTGTTGTCCATGCGTACTGTTTTTCTTTGTCAAACCTTTCCCCAAACCCCCCTTCCCAACTATTCATCAAACCCTAACCCTCTTCCCCCGGGCTGTGTGACTTATTGAGGTGTGACTAAATTAAATGTACACCAATAATTTATCACACGCTTGCTGGGGCGGATGTGGCAAAAGCAACACTAATTCAATTTCAAGGCAGGGTGAGGATCTTCTTCTGCTTGCCCACCCATGAGCAGTATATTTGCGAGGTAATTTTTTTACCAAAGGAACCTAATCCATCAGCATTAATTGCCGGCATCGATTGGATTTGTTGTCATCCTCCTACACAGCACTAACGGTTACGCTTGTGTCGAATGTACTGTAGGCCTAGTCGAGTGACTCGACACAACTAGAGTTTGTAACTCTATGTACTAGGCTATCCCCGCCACCGTTATGTTTTATTGATTTTTGGCATATTATTGTTTGGCAGTAAGTTCTGTACTGTACTTCGTTCTACTACTCCTCCCACAGTCTCTCTCAGGCGACTGACTGTCTCATTTTCTTTTTTTGCAAATGCTACTGACAGTGTCTACTACTACTACCACCACAACCATGGCATGTTGGGAAAGAAAACCATCATCACCATGCAGCCATCGCTGTGCCTAAGTTAAACATCAAGCACAGGTAAGAGAAGAAGTTTGGGGGAGGCATAATTAATAATGGAAATTTTTTCATTAATTCAATTTCACACACCCCTTTGAGTCCAGTTGCAGAATGCATAGACTAGGAGGAGAGACTGACAGTACTAGTAGGACAAGTCACTCAGTGAGGGGTACCGCATCTATCTGTTTGTGTCTTACAAAGTCAGCCAATTATTTAAATCAAACACTGGCTGTGGCCCTGCACCAGCAAGGAAACAGTGTGACGTAAAACAGTATCCCCACCCACAAAACATTAACAACATTGTATGTAAAGTATAAATATATAATTTAATCCCCTAACATAAATAAACTATGTAAAAAATCCCACAACAACACCTGACCCACCCCTCTCCCTAACCCCAACCAATGTCCATTGTACGGAATGAAAAAGTCCAACAAATTAAATGTCCAATTGTCCAAATAAAGTGAACCCCAACGCCCGATTCCCACCCACCAAAATAAGCAATAAAAAAGGGGCAATCAACAGGGTCTGTTCATCGGCGGGCTCACCTCTCCAGGACTTGAATACGCTCCTCTAGGCGGGCCATGCGGCACTTCAGTGCGCAGCAATTGCATCCACGGGGGGGGCAGCAGTGCTATTAAATGAAGTGCGGCAGCGGACGGCTGACAGACGGTGGTGCCGTAACACTGGAGGGGAGTGGCTTGGGCCCGGGGCATTGGAGGAGGCTTCAGCTGCTGCCGCCTCCTCCTCCTCTGCCAGAACCACCAGCCGCCGGTATTCCGTTTGTATGGCCTCCAGCTTCCAGCGCCGGGCCTTGGCTGCCAACTCCTTCCTGTCTGGTCTCCCTTTGGAAGGAGTAGCTATATCAAGAAGAAAAAACAAGACTATTGTAAAATATACTCTTAGCAAAGCAGTAAGACCTTTTCGTTCAACCCATCCATCAAGGTCATCTGATCTGACTTTTAGTCTTCTCCATAAAACTTTCACAGCTGAGTTGAAGTCAGATAGAAGAGGCCATTGGTTACTCAACAGTACACTCCCGCCGCTAATGCTATTGCTAATGCTAAGTAAAGGGTGTCTTCTTCAACCGTTCACAACAACTTCTTACTTAATAAGTCTCAACAGTACAGTATACAGTACACCCTTGCAGCGAGTGTAATGTCAATAAGTAAGGATTAGGAATATAACTTACCACCGCCCGCCACTGCTGCTGGCTCACCCCTGCAGCTCCTCCTGCAACTGCCGCATCTCCTCCTGCACCCTCAGCAGCCGCGTCGCCTTCGCCGCTGGCCCCGGTACTGGTGGTCGGTAGTACGCCTAGAAAAAACATTACACATTTTTTAGATGCCATATACACCTCCCCGTATTTTTCACTAGCAAGATTGAAAAAAAAGTTAATACATACATATACAACATACATCACTAGTACAAATCAGGTAGTAGAGTAGACACTAGTAGTGTTATATGGTCCCTAGGGTCATTCTAGTCTTTGCTAAGTTAGCCCGAGCCATGCAACTATTTTAGCTTTGTGTCTTTTATTTTTGTGCACGTTACCTCGCAGCTTGTTGTGTAAGACGCCTTTGAGCCCACATGAGCTCATACTGCTACTGTCTGAGCACTGCGTACAAGATCGAAAAACAAGCCACTTTGTTATGGAGTTCTGGTGTTAGTCCATATTGCTTATCCATAAAAATGCTACACTTTTTGGCACGACTGAGAAATGCTTGCAATATACTAACGCGCACCATTTTTCTCATAACAGACGGAAGATTCCCTTCTACGAACCAGAGCTTTGCAGAGCTTATGATGTAACCAGTACTAGGTTCTTCTAAGGTGAGGGGTCCCCAGAATTCAGCTCAGGGATCTTCATTTATAATTTTATATAAACTATATTCCTACCAAGGGGAGGGTGGTTCTTCCACCACTGTTCTGTTATCATGATTTTGCCTTTTGTCTTCTATGGACTTGTAGTTGTAAGTGTAACTAAGTGTAACAATGTTTATTGTTTTAATCTTATGCATTTTGCTGTTGGTGCTGCATTATAGAACAACGTACAGAGCTTGTCAGTTGAAAATAAATCTTTTGAACTTACATAGACTCGGTGGTATTTGGTGTGGACTTACACGAGTGGGTGAGCGAAAGGGTGTGCATTGCTTCCGCGACTGAGAGGTCGGGAGTGTTATGTTCTGCGTTGTCTACTCATTGGGTATCTTGGGGGGTTCGGAGAGCTAATGAGACACTATAACTAGTCGGTCAGGGGATTGTGGTGGGTTCTGATTGAGGTGTGAGGAAGGTCCAACCTCCCATCACCAACGTCCTATTTTCTTGTGCAAAGTTCTGTATGTGCAGAATCCCTACAAAAGTAGTAGTATGTCCTATCCTATCAAAAATAGTCAAATCTGGTTGGGCATTTTGTTGGTGGGAATTGTCGAAAAGCGTCAAGATTAAGAAGACTAGAAGTAGTAGAAGAGGACAACCCAAAGGACTGGACTCAATGGCTGGAGCTATTGGTGAATCTGAGTTTTATTTAAAACCTTTTAAATAAAGAGTGGCCAACTGGGCAAGCTTAGCTACAGACAGACTAATAGTAGTAGTACAGAGAGTCATAGCAGAGGCAGTTAGAGGCAGGTATAACAAGAATTTAGAAACAGAGGGGCATATTAGCAAGACCGGCGATAAAATTATCAGCCGTTTTAGCGGCAGGAAACTGCCGTTAAAACGCGCGATAATGGGCTTGCTAATATGCGTTATAGAATTCAATAGAGCCCAGGTTAGATGTGCAGGACATCTAACCTGGGCTTCTATTGGAATTCTATAACGCATATTAGCAAGCCCATTATCGCCGCTTTAGCGGCAGTTTCCTGCCGCTAAAACGGCGATAATTTTATCGCCGGTCTTGCTAATATGCCCCAGATAGTCTAGATCGAAGAAGAATTTGTAAAAAATAGAATTAGGAAACCGAAATAATAGTTCGGAAAAAATAAGGTGCAGGAAAAGTTATGGAAATATAATTATTAATATTAACCACTGGAGGACTTACTGGGGCCAGCAGCAGAGCCCTCGGTAGAGGAGTGGTCCTTGCCCTGGGAGGCATGTTGTTCTGGTTCCGCCGACTCAGACCCCGTCTTCTTGCCCCTGGGTGCTGATCATGTAAGATTCAATAAAGAAAGAGACAAAAATTTATGTTTGGTGTGAAACAAATAAAATATTTTAAAATACGCTCCAAAAACATTTTTGTGAACAACAATTGCAATAAAATTGACCTATCTAATCTGATCGACTAGTAGTATTGTGAGATTCACGGACCATCTAGTAAGCCTAAGTACCACCTGACCTAGCCCACCTATTCCAGACGGGCCAATTGTTCACTAAGTCTGCATTTCCATTTATTTTAGTCCTCAAAAATGCATAGATGGAGGACACATGCATACTATTTTGCATACACCAAATTGTTGGTTGGTTGCTGCTGATGTTCTGCTAGTGATGATAAGCCTATTAACACTCACTAAACAAACTACAAAAGGTTCTACTAAGGACTGGGGTAAGCAGCACTCAGTAGCACGTGACGTGACAGAGGATGCGTCACGCAGACCACTTAAAAATTACCAACTAATACTAATAAGTAACTAAACCTATCAATCCACCACTATCTCTTCTTAGTGGCAAGAGGACAAAGGAAGGACTAGAGTCTCTCTAGCATTACCTAACTTAAGTTCTCTAAAGTAAACTCTTACATAATCAGGCCAAGCGAGCGCAAAGTTGCAAACAAGTAAGATTAGTAGCGCCGAGCACCTGTGTCATAACAATCACAGAAGATTTTTAAACGTAATTTACCTGCAATGTAAGCAGCAGCATTCTTGCTGGTCGGAAAAAAATATATTCGCAATATATAACACAGAGCAGAAGAACACAAAGTAGTAATATTAAATAGCTACTCACCAAGCCCCGGGACCTCCACTCCTAGCAGGTCCAGCAGGTCCTGCTCCCGGTCCAGAATATCGGACCACCGGTGCATCAGCTGGTTATTGGTGCGCAGGACACCAGAGCAGCGAAACACTGCCCGACGCACCTTGCCCCACCGCTGCCGACGCTCCCGGAGCCCGTACCCAGACCCAGGCCTGCCGCCTGCTGCCAGGGTTAAGGGGAGGTGGTGCTGCACAAAAAAAAACAGTGCAACCGCCTCACCAAATAAGGGCCGTGCCTGCACCCTTTGGCGCCGCCTTCCACAGGAAGGCGGTCGCGGCTCTGGCTACGGCTACGAGCCCTGTGGCCCTTGCCATGGTTCTGGGTAGGCGGGGGGGGGCGGAAAATAAAAGGTAGGAATTAAAAAATAAGTAAAAGAAATGAAAAAAGCAGGTAATAGAAAAAGAGGAAAAGTAGTGAAAAACACACAAAAAGTAGAAAAAAACTGAAAATATAGAATCAGGAAACAGAGAGATAGATAATAAATAAAAAGATCAAAAAAAGTTTCCAGAAACAAAGGATTGAAAAGATAGAGGGAGGATTGAAAAGCAGGCCCAGAACCATAGCAATAGAGTGAAAAACAAGATGGCCGCGCCCATTGCGACCGCATGGGCAAGTTTGCGCGATATTTCCCCCGAGCACGCAAAGCGTCGCGAACACGTAATACGTGTTCCCGAACAGGAAATACTTATCGCGAACGGGCGGGAGCATGCAATACGCGACCCGGAACAGGAAATAAGCATCGCGAGCGGGTGGGAGCATGCACTACGTGACCCGGAACAGGAAATAACCATCGCGAGCGGGCGGGACAAGTGAAAAACAAGATGGCCGCGCCCATTAGCGACCGCATGGGCAAGTTAGCGATATATTTCCCCGCGAGCACGCAAAAACACATCGCGAAAAGGCGGGACAAGCAACTCCACGTCTTCGTGGAGTTTCTGCGTGCTCGCGGATATTTTTTACAATTTCGCGGAGATTTGCGTAACGCGACTACGCAAATTCCGCCCACCCCTAGTTTTTTGTGCCGAGTGTTGAATAATCCAAATAATCTTTCCCACCCACTTCATCACGGCAACACAGGTGGAGGCCTCTTTGGCCACTTGGGGACGCATTGAAAGATTTTTATCCAGCCACAACCCCAAGCTTTTTACTTTGGGAGACAGGGTTAGAAAAGCCCTCAAAGACTCAGGCCAGTGTTGTGGACCCCAGAGCTGCGGATTCCTGCCTAGGACCCTAACCTTGGTCTTGGCACCATTGAGTTTAAGCGAGTTACTTTCCATCTAGGAAGCAACGCGTCTTAGACCGAGATTAGGGACATCGGTTGTACCAATGTGTGGACGACAAAGAAAAACAAATTTGTGTGTCATCTGCGTAAGAAAACAATGTCAAGTCGCAACTCTCTGCCACATCCGCGACAGGGCGAACATACAGGTTGAACAGCATGGGGCTCAATGCGGAACCGTGAGTTCTCCAGAGGTTAAAGCACAGAACCCTGACCTGGCATCCGACGACAAGACTTGGAAGTACCTCTCTTTCAGGAACGAGGTCAGCCAAGCTAGGGCTGTTCCATCAAGGCCCAATGTCACCAGTCTTTCTACAAGGGTAGAGTGGGACACAGTATCAAAGGCCGCGCTGAGATCAATTAGGATCAGCTTGGCTGCTCCGCCCTCATCCAAGAGCCATTTTAGATGTTCCGTGACTCCTAGGAGAGCGGACTCTGTACTGTGCCTGGACCTAAAACGCGACTGGGAGGAGTGAAGGAGTTGCTGGGCTTCCACAAGGTAGTGAGCTGTGAGTTTGCATGCTTTTTCCAAACTTTTGGAAAAGACGGGCAGCAGGGAAATGGGTCTAAAATTAGCCCAATTAGTAGGATCAAGATTGGGCTTCTTTAAAAGTTTAAATGTGGAAGGACCATAGCTTGTTTCCCGGACATAAAGTGAGGAATTGAGCAAGTCCACCACCACCTCTAACAAGTCAGGATCAAGAAGCCCTGGCATAGCTAAAGGAAGTGGGTCTAGAGGAGAGCCTGATTGGATTGATTGTAGAATGGACAGAAATCCGTGAAGGTCCAGCTGAGGCCATGACTCCATTTTGTGGGCCTCCTGAGGACACACACTGCACTGTCTCGAAGCGGGCTGTCCAATCCCTGTGCACACACCTCCTGACCACACGCACTGCACTGCCCCTCGCCTAAGAAGGCTTTCCAATAACGGTGCACACGTCTCCTACGGACACACACTGCACTGCCCCTCACCTAAGAGGGCTTTCCTAACACAGTGCACATGCCTCCTACAGACACACACTGCACTGCCCCTCACCTAAGAGGGCTGTCCTAACACGGTGCACACACCTACAGAGGACACACAGTGCACTGCCCCTCTCCTGAGAGGGCCATCCTAACATGGTGCAAACACCTCCTGAAGACACACACTGCACTGCCCCTCACCTAAGAGGGCTGTCCTATCACGGTGCACACACCTCCTGAGGACACACACTGCACTGCCCCTCGCCTAAGAGGGCTGTCCTAACACGGTGCACACACCTCCTATGGACAAACACTGCACTGCCCCTCACCTAAGAGGGCTGTCCTAACACGGTGCACATGCCTCCTACGGACACACACTGCACTGCCCCTCACCTAAGAGGGCTGTCCTAACACGGTGCACGCACCTCCAGAGGACACACAGTGCACTGCCCCTCTCCTGAGAGGGCCATCCTAACATGGTACAAACACCTCCTGAAGACACACACTGCACTGTCCTTCACCTAAGAGGGCTGTCCTATCACGGTGCACACACCTCCTGAGGACACACACTGTACTGCCCCTCGCCTAAGAGGGCTGTCCTAACATGGTGCACACGCCTCCTAAGGACAAACACTGCACTGCCCCTCACCTAAGAGGGCTGTCCTAACACGGTGCACATGCCTCCTACGGAAACACACTGCACTGACCCTCACCTAAGAGGGCTGTCCTAACACGGTGCACACACCTCCAGAGGACACACAGTGCACTGCCCCTCTCCTGAGAGGGCCATCCTAACATGGTGCAAACACCTCCTGAAGACACACACTGCACTGTCCTTCACCTAAGAGGGCTGTCCTTTCATGGTGCACACACCTCCTGGGGACACACACTGCCCCTCGCCTAAGAGGGCTGTCCTAACACGGCACGCACACCTCCAGAGGACACACAGTGCACTGCCCCCCTCCTAAGAGGGACATCCTAACATGCCCTAATATGGTGCAAACACCTCCTGAGGAAACACACCGCACTGTCCTTCACCTAAGAGGGCTGTCCTGTCGCAGTGCACACACCTCATAAAGACACAGACTGCACTGTCCCACAACTAAGATGGCTGTCCTAACACAGTGCACACAGCTCCTGAGGACACACTCTGCGCTTCCCCATCACCCAAGAGGGCTGGCCTATCAAAGTGCACACACCTCCTGAGGACACACACTGCACTGCCCATCGCCTAAGAAGGCAGTCCTACCATGGTGCACCCACCTCCTGAAGACACACACTGCACTGCACCTCACCTAAGAAGGCTTTCCTATTATAGTGCACACACCTCCCGAGGACACGCACTGCCCCATACCTAGGAGGGCTGTCCAATCACGGTACACACACCTCCTGAGGACACACACTGCACTGCCCCTCACCTAAGAGGGCTGTCCTACCATGGTGCACACACCTCCTGAGGACACACACTGCACTGTCCGTCACCTAACAGTGCTGTCCTATCACGGTGCACACACCTCCTGAGGACACACACTGCACTGCCCCTCGCCTAAGAGGGCTGTCCTAACACGGTGCACACACCTCCAGAGGACACACAGTGCACTGCCCCCCTCCTAAGTGGGACATCCTAACATGGTGCAAACACCTCCTGACGAAACACACTGCACTGTCCTTCACCTAAGAGGGCTGTCCTGTCGTAGTACACACACGTCCTAAAGACACAGACTGCACTGTCCCACAACTAAGATGGCTGTCCTAACACAGTGCACACAGCTCCTGAGGACACACTCTGCGCTTCCCCATCACCAAAGAGGGCTGGCCTATCATGGTGCACACACCTCCTGAGGACACACACTGCACTGCCCCTCGCCTAAGAAGGCAGTCCTACCATGGTGCACCCACCTCCTGAGGACACACACTGCACTGCACCTCGCCTAAGAAGGCTTTCCTATTATAGTGCACACACCTCCTGAGGACACGTACTGCCCCTCACCTAGGAGGGCTGTCCAATCACGGTACACACACCTCCTGAGGACACACACTGCACTGTCTGTCACCTAAGAGGGCTGTCCTACCACGGTGCACACTCCTCCTGAGGGGACACACTGCACTGCCCCTCACATAAGAGGGCTGTCCTACCATGGTGAACACACCTCCTGAGGACACATACTGCACTGTCCATCACCTAAGAGGGCTGTCCTACCATGGTGCACACACCTCCTGAGGGGACACACTGCACTGCACCTCGCCTAAGAGGTCTATTATATCAGGGTGCACACACCTCCTTAGGGGACACTGTCCACTGCCCCTCTCCTAAGAGGGCTGTCCTAACACAATGCACACTCCTCCTGAGGACACACACTGCACTGCCCCTCCCTTAAGACAGCTGTCCTAACACGGTGCACACACCTCCTGTGGGCATACAGTGCACTGCCCCTCACCTAGGAGGGCTGTCCTAGCACGGTGCACACACCTCCTGAGGACACACACTGCACTGCCCCTCCCCTAAGAGGGCTGTCTTAGCACGGTGCACACACCTCCTGAGAACACACAGTGCACTGCCCCTCACCTAAGAGGGCTGTCCTAGCACATTGCACACACCTCCTGAGGAAACACACCGCACTGCTCCTCCCCTAAGAGGGCTGTCCTAACACGGTGCACACACCTCCTGAGGGCATACAGTGCACTGCCCCTCACCTAGGAGGGCTGGCCTAGCACGGTGCACACAGCTCCTGAGGACACACAGTGCACTGCCCCCCGCCTAAGAGGGCTATCCTAGGACGGTGCACACACCTTCTGAGGAAACACACTGCACTGCCCCTCCCCTAATAGGGCTGTCCTACCACGGTGAACACACCTCCTGAGGGACACGCTGCACTGCCACTCGCCTAAGAGGACTGTCCTATCATGGTGCACACACCTCCTGAGGACACAGACTGCACTGCCCCTCACCTAAGAGGGCTGTCCTAGCACGGTGCACACACCTCCTGAGGACACACACTGTACTGCCCCTCCCTTAGGAGGTCTGTCCTAGCACGGTGCACACACCTCCTGAGGGCACACACTGCACTGCCCCTCCCCTAAGAGGGCTGTCCTAACACAGTGCACACACCTCCTGAGGGCACACACTGCACTACCCCTCCTATAAGAGGGCTGTCCTAGCACGGTGCACACACCTCCTGAGGGCATGCACTATACTGCCCTCCTCACCTAAGAGGGCTGTCCTAATGCACTGGACACACCTCCTGAGGACACACATTGCACTGACTCTCCCCTAAGAGGGCTGTCCTGTCACGGTGCACACACCTCCTGCGGACACACTTTGCACTGACTCTCCCCTAAGAGGGCTGTCCTAACACAGTGCACACTCCTCCTGAGGACACACAGTGCACTGCCCCTCGCCTAAGAGGGCTGTCCTAACACAGTGCACACTCTTCCTGAGGACACACAGTGCACTACACACTCTTCCTGAGGACACACAGTGCACTGCCCCTCGCCTAAGAGGGCTGTCCTAACACAGTGCACACTCCTTCTGAGGACACACAGTGCACTGCCCCTCGCCTAAGAGGGCTGTCCTGTCATGGTGCACACTTTATTATTTCCACTTCTAAAGCGCATGACTACCCAGCGGGTTATCCGGTGCTGAGCATAGGTAGAAATGTCTAACTGGAGATTAAAATAAGAAAGTCTTCAGGTTCTTACGAAATAGTGCAGTGTCTTAACAATTCCGGGAGGGCATTCCAAAGATTTGGGCCCAAATATGCGAAGGAGCAACCTCCTGTACGTACCAGGCGGATTCTGGGCACGCAGCATAAAGCCCGATTCTCAGATCTCAATATCAAATTGGGATCTCGTGGCTGGAGAGCTACTCAGACATGACATGGCACAGCTTGGGTGTCAGAGCGCTTTACAGTTCAACCGCATACAAGTTCAGATGATATCCCCTTCTTTAACACACATACTACAGGGGATAGGAAACTTATCCCAGTGGCGTAGTGTAAAGGATGCATTAGTACACTGTTAATAATACAATTCAATTCACATTTATTTTCCCACCAAAACAACTACTGAAAATTACTAGGAGTCCACAATGGTTGACGTATTGCATGACAAGACCAGAAAAGACAGTGAATTGGTCAAGGAATCTGACATAAGTCCTCGGAATTGCAAAACGACCACTGAATTGTTATGTGAGGAATTTACTCATCAGAAAGGACTTAGTCTCCTTTTTTGAATCGAGGATTCAATTGGAAGCTGGAGCCGGGGCATGCTTCGGAAGCCGAAAAAGGAGTCTCGCCGCTGAAATCTGCACAACCTGCAGATGATGAATAGAGGCCTTGTCGATTCCCAGGTAGAGAATGTTATCATAGTCCACTCATGAGAGTATCAAAGTCTGAATCAGGGTTTTTTGTGCCGAGTGAGGAATGATCCAAATAATCTTTCCCACCCACTTCATCACGGCAACACAGGTGGAGGCCTCTTTGGCCACTTGGGGACGCATTGAAAGATTTTTATCCAGCCACAACCCCAAGCTTTTTACTTTGGGAGACAGGGTTAGAAAAGCCCTCAAAGACTCAGGCCAGTGTTGTGGACCCCAGAGCTGCTGCGGATTTCTGCCTAGGACCATAACCTCGGTCTTGGCACCGTTGAGTTTAAGCGAGTTACTTTCCATCTAGGAAGCAACGCGTCTTAGACCGAGATTAGGGACATCGGTTGTACCAATGTGTGGACGACAAAGAAAAACAAATTTGTGTCTCATCTGCGTAAGAAAACAATGTCAAGTCGCAACTCTCTGCCACATCCGCGAGAGGGCGAACATACAGGTTGAACAGCATGGGGCTCAACGCGGAACCGTGAGTACTCCAGAGGTTAAAGCACAGATCCCTGACCTGGCATCCAACTACAAGACTTGGAAGTACCTCTCTTTCAGGAACGAGGTCAGCCAAGCTAGGGCTGTTCCATCAAGGCCCAATGTCACCAGTCTTTTCACAAGGGTAGATTGGGACACAGTATCAAAGGCCGCGCTGAGATCAATTAGGATCAGCTTGGCTGCTCCGCCCTCATCCAAGAGCCATTTTAGATGTTCCGTGACTCCTAGGAGAGCAGACTATGTACTGGGCATGGCCCTAAAACGCGACTGGGAGGAGTGAAGGAGTTGCTGGGCTTCCACAAGGTAGTGAGCTGTGAGTTTGCATGCTTTTTCCAAACTTTTGGAAAAGACGGGCAGCAGGGAAATGGGTCTAAAATTAGCCCAATTAGTAGGATCAAGATTGGGCTTCTTTAAAAGTTTAAACGTGGGAGGCCCATAGCTTGCTTCCCGGACATAAAGTGAGGAATTGAACAAGTCCACCACCACCTCTAACAAGTCAGGATCAAGAATCCCTGACATAGCTAAAGGAAGTGGGTCTAGAGGAGAGCCTGATTGTATTGATTGTAGAATGGACAGAAATCTGTGAAGGTCCAGCTGAGGCCATGACTCCATTTTGTGGGCCTCCTGAGGACACACACTGCACTATCTCGAAGAGGGCTGTCCAATCACTGTGCACACACCTCCTGACCACACGCACTGCACTGCCCCTCGCCTAAGAAGGCTTTCCAATAACATTGCACCCGCCTCCTATGGACACACACTGCACTGCCCCTCACCTAAGAGGGCTGTCCTAACACGGTGCACATGCCTCCTACGGACAAACACTGCACTGCCCCTCACCTAAGAGGGCTGTCCTAACACGGTGCACACACCTCCTACGGACACACACTGCACTGCCCCTCACCTAAGAGGGCTGTCCTAACACGGTGCACACACCTCCTGAGGACACACACTGCACTGCCCCTCGCCTAAGAGGGCTGTCCAAACACAGTGCACACACCTCCTGACGACACGCACTGCACTGCCCCTCGCCTAAGAAGGCTTTCCAATCACGGTGCACACGCCTCCAGAGGCCACACACTGCACTGTCCCGAAGAGGGCTGTCCAATCACTGTGCACTCACCTCCTGATGACACACACTGCACTGCCCCTCACTTAAGAGGGCTGTCCTAACACGGTGCACACGCCTCCTACGGACACACACTGCACTGCCCCTCACCTAAGAGGGCTGTCCTAACATGGTGCACATGCCTCCTACGGACACACCCTGCACTGCCCCTCACCTAAGAGGGCTGTCCTAACACGGTGCACACACCTCCAGAGGACACACAGTGCACTGCCCCTCTCCTGTGAGGGCCATCCTAACATGGTGCAAACAACTCCTGAAGACACACACTGCACTGTCCTTCACCTAAGAGGGCTGTCCTATCACGGTGCACACACCTCCTGAGGACACACACTGCACTGCCCCTCGCCTAAGAGGGCTGTCCTAACACGGTGCACACACCTCCTACGGACAAACACTGCACTGCCCCTCACCTAAGAGGGCTGTCCTAACACGGTACACATGCCTCCTACGAACACACACTGCACTGCCCCTCACCTAAGAGGGCTGTCCTAACACTGTGCACACACCTTCAGAGGATACACAGTGCACTGCCCCTCTCCTGAGAGGGCCATCCTAACATGGTGCAAACACCTCCTGAAGACACACACTGCACTGTCCTTCACCTAAGAGGGCTGTCCTATCACCGTGCACACACCTCCTGAGGACACACACTGCACTGCCCCTCGCCTAAGAGGGCTGGCCTAACACGGTGCACACGCCTCCTACGGACAAACACTGCACTGCCCCTCACCTAAGAGGGCTGTTCTAACCCGGTGCACATGCCTCCTACGGACACACACTGCACTGCCCCTCACCTAAGAGGGCTGTCCTAACACGGTGCACACACCTCCAGAGGACACACAGTGCACTGCCCCTCACCTAAGAGGGCTGTCCTAACACGGTGCACACACCTCCAGAGGACACACAGTGCACTGCCCCTCTCCTGAGAGGGCCATCCCAACATGGTGCAAACACCTCCTGAAGGACACACTGCACTGTCCTTCACCCAAGAGGGCTGTCCTATCATGGTGCACACACCTCCTGAGGATACACACTACACTGCCCCTCGCCTAAGAGGGCTGTCCTAACATGGTGCACACACCTCCTGATGGACACACACTGCACTGCCCCTCGCCTAAGAGGGCTGTCCTAACATGGTGCACACGCCTTCTATGGACACACACTGCACTGCCCCTCACCTAAGAGGCCTGTCCTAACACGGTGCACACACCTCCAGAGGACACACAGTGCACTGCCCCTCACCTAAGAGGGCTGTCCTAACATGGTGAACACACCTCCAGAGGACACACAGTGCACTGCCACTCTCCAGAGAGAGCCATCCTAACATGGTGCAAATACCTCCTGAAGACACACACTGCACTGTCGTTCACCTAAGAGGGCTGTCCTATCACGGTGCACACACCTTCTGAGGACACACACCTCACTGCCCCTCGCCTAAGAGGGCTGTCCTAACACAGTGCACACACCTCCTACGTACAAACACTGCACTGCCCCTCACCTAAGAGGGCTGTCCTAACACGGTGCACACGCCTCCTACGGACAAACACTGCACTGCCCCTCACCTAAGAGTGCTGTCCTAACACGGTGCACACACCTCCAGAGGACACACAGTGCACTGCCCCTCTCCTGAGAGGGCCATCCTAACATGGTGCAAACACCTCCTGAATACACACACTGCACTGTCCTTCACCTAAGAGGGCTGTCCTATCACCGTGCACACATCTCCTGAGGACACACACTACACTGCCCCTCGCCTAAGAGGGCTGTCCTAACACGGTGCACATGCCTCCTACGGACAAACACTGCACTGCCCCTCACCTAAGAGGGCTGTCCTAACACGGTGCACATGCCTCCTACGGACACACACTTCACTGCCCCTCACCTAAGAGGGCTGTCCTATCACGGTGCACACACCTTCTGAGGACACACACCTCACTGCCCCTCGCCTAAGAGGGCTGTCCTAACACAGTGCACACACCTCCTACGTACAAACACTGCACTGCCCCTCACCTAAGAGGGCTGTCCTAACACGGTGCACACGCCGCCTACGGACAAACACTGCACTGCCCCTCACCTAAGAGGGCTGTCCTAACACGGTGCACACACCTCCAGAGGACACACAGTGCACTGCCCTCTCCTGAGAGGGCCATCCTAACATGGTGCAAACACCTCCTGAATACACACACTGCACTGTCCTTCACCTAAGAGGGCTGTCCTATCACCGTGCACACATCTCCTGAGGACACACACTACACTGCCCCTCGCCTAAGAGGGCTGTCCTAACACGGTGCACATGCCTCCTACGGACAAACACTGCACTGCCCCTCACCTAAGAGGGCTGTCCTAACACGGTGCACATGCCTCCTACGGACACACACTGCAATGCCCCTCACCTAAGAGGGCTGTCCTAACACGGTGCACACACCTCCAGAGGACACACAGTGCACTGCCCCTCTCCTGAGAGGGCCATCCTAACACGGTGCAAACACCTCCTGAAGACACACACTGCACTGTCCTTCACCTAACAGGGCTGTCCTATCATGGTGCACACACCTCCTGAGGACACACACTATACTGCCCCTCGCCTAAGAGGGCTGTCCTAACACGGTGCACACACCTCCAGAGGACACACAGTGCACTGCCCCTCACCCAAGAGGGCTGTCCTAACACGGTGCACACACCTCCAGAGGACACACAGTGCACTGCCACTCCCCTGAGAGAGCCATCCTAACATGGTGCAAACACCTCCAGAAGACACACACTGCACTGTCCTTCACCTAAGAGGGCTGTCCTATCACGGTGCACACACCTCCTGAGGACACACACTGCACTTCCCCTCGCCTAAGAGGGCAGTCCTAACATGGTGCACCCGCCTCCTACGGACACACACTGCACTGCCCCTCACCTAAGAGGGCTGTCCTAACACGGTGCACACACCTCCAGAGGACACACAGTGCACTGCCCCTCACCTAAGAGGGCTGTCCTAACACGGTGCAAACACCTCCTGAAGACACACACTGCACTGTCCTTCAACTAAGAGGGCTGTCCTATCACGGTGCACACACCTCCTGAGGACACACACTGCCCCTCACCTAAGAGGGCTGTCCTAACACAGTGCACACGCCTCCTATGGACACACACTGCACCTCACCTAAGAGGGCTGTCCTAACATGGTGCACCCGCCTCCTATGGACACACACTGCACTGCCCCTCACCTAAGAGGGCTGTCCTAACACGGTGCACACACCCCCAGAGGACACACAGTGCACTGCCCCTCTCCTGAGAGGGCCATCCTAACATGGTGCAAACACCTCCTGAAGACACACACTGCACTGTCCTTCACCTAAGAGGGCTGTCCTATCACGGTGCACACACCTCCTGAGGGCACACACTGCACTGCCCCTCGTCTAAGAGGGCTGTCCTAACACTGTGCACACGCCTCTTACGGACACACACTGCACTGCCCCTCACCTAAGAGGGCTGTCCTAACACGGTGCACACGCCTCCTACGGACACACACTGCACTGCCCCTCACCTAAGAGGGCTGTCCTAACACGGTGCACACACCTCCAGAGGACACATAGTGCACTGCCCCTCTCCTGAGAGGGCCATCCTAACATGGTGCAAACACCTCCTGAAGACACACACTACACTGTCCTTCACCTAAGAGGGCTGTCCTAACACGGCGCACACACCTCCAGAGGACACACAGTGCACTGCCCCCCTCCTAAGAGGGCTGTCCTGTCACGGTGTACACACCTCCTGAGGACACACACTGCACTGCCCCTCTCCTAAGAGGGCTGTCCTAACACAGTGCACACACCTCCTGAGGGGACACACTGCACTGCCCCTCCCCTAAGAGGGCTGTCCTAGCATGGTGCACCCACTTCCTGAGGACACACACTGCACTGCCCCTCCCCTAAGAGGGCTGTCCTAACACGGTGCACACACCTCCTGAGGGCATACAGTGCACTGCCCCTCACCTAGGAGGGCTGTCCTAGCACGGTACACACACCTCCTGAGGACACACACTGCACTACCCCTCACAAAGAGGGCTGTCCTAGCACGGTGCACACACCTCCTGAGGGCATGCAGTGCACTGCCCCTCACCTAGGAGGGCTGTCCTAGCACAGTGCACACACCTCCTGAGGACACACACTGCACTACCCCTCCCCTAAGAGGGCTGTCATAGCAAGGTGCACACACCTCCTGAGGATACACAGTGAACTGCCCCTCGCTTAAGAGGGCTGTCCTAGCATGGTGCACACACCTCCTGAGGAAACACACTGCACTGCCCCTCCCCCAAGAGAGCTGTCCTACCACGGTGAACACTGTTCCTGAGGGGGCACACTGCACTGCCCCTCGCCTAAGAGGACTGTCCTAACACGGTGCACACACCTCCAGAGGACACACAGTGCACTGCCCCTCACCTAAGAGGGCTGTCCTAACACGGTGCACACACCTCCAGAGGACACACAGTGCACTGCCACTCCCCTGAGAGAGCCATCCTAACATGGTGCAAACACCTCCAGAAGACACACACTGCACTGTCCTTCACCTAAGAGGGCTGTCCTATCACGGTGCACACACCTCCTGAGGACACACACTGCACTTCCCCTCGCCTAAGAGGGCAGTCCTAACATGGTGCACCCGCCTCCTACGGACACACACTGCACTGCCCCTCACCTAAGAGGGCTGTCCTAACACGGTGCACACACCTCCAGAGGACACACAGTGCACTGCCCCTCACCTAAGAGGGCTGTCCTAACACGGTGCAAACACCTCCTGAAGACACACACTGCACTGTCCTTCAACTAAGAGGGCTGTCCTAGCACGGTGCACACACCTCCTGAGGGCATGCAGTGCACTGCCCCTCACCTAGGAGGGCTGTCCTAGCACAGTGCACACACCTCCTGAGGACACACACTGCACTACCCCTCCCCTAAGAGGGCTGTCATAGCAAGGTGCACACACCTCCTGAGGATACACAGTGAACTGCCCTCGCCTAAGAGGGCTGTCCTAGCATGGTGCACACACCTCCTGAGGAAACACACTGCACTGCCCCTCCCCCAAGAGAGCTGTCCTACCACGGTGAACACTGTTCCTGAGGGGGCACACTGCACTGCCCCTCGCCTAAGAGGACTGTCCTATCACGGTGCACACACCTCCTGAGGACACACACTGCACTGCCCCTGCCATAAGAGGGCTGTCCTAGCACGGTGCAGACACCTCCTGAGGGCACACACTGCACTGCCCCTCCCCTAAGAGGGCTGTCCTAACACCGTGCACACACCTCCTGAGGGCACACACTGCACTACCCCTCCCCTAAGAGGGCTGTCCTAACACGGTGCACACACCTCCAGAGGACACATAGTGCACTGCCCCTCTCCTGAGAGGGCCATCCTAACATGGTGCAAACACCTCCTGAAGACACACACTGCACTGTCCTTCACCTAAGAGGGCTGTCCTGTCGCAGTGCACACACCTCCTAAAGACACAGACTGCACTGTCCCACAACTAAGATGGCTGTCCTACCACAGTGCACACAGCTCCTGAGGACACACTCTGCGCTTCCCCATCACCTAAGAGGGCTGGCCTATCACGGTGCACACACATCCTGAGGACACACACTGCACTGCCCCTCGCCTAAGAAGGCAGTCCTACCATGATGCACCCACCTCCTGAGGACACACACTGCACTGCACCTCACCTAAGAAGGCTGTCCTAACATGGTGCACACACCTCCAGAGGACACACAGTGCACTGCCCCTCACCTAAGAGGGCTGTCCTAACATGGTGAACACACCTCCAGAGGACACACAGTGCACTGCCACTCTCCAGAGAGAGCCATCCTAACATGGTGCAAATACCTCCTGAAGACACACACTGCACTGTCGTTCACCTAAGAGGGCTGTCCTATCACGGTGCACACACCTTCTGAGGACACACACTCACTGCCCCTCGCCTAAGAGGGCTGTCCTAACACAGTGCACACACCTCCTACGTACAAACACTGCACTGCCCCTCACCTAAGAGGGCTGTCCTAACACGGTGCACACGCCTCCTACGGACAAACACTGCACTGCCCCTCACCTAAGAGGGCTGTCCTAACACGGTGCACACACCTCCAGAGGACACACAGTGCACTGCCCCTCTCCTGAGAGGGCCATCCTAACATGGTGCAAACACCTCCTGAATACACACACTGCACTGTCCTTCACCTAAGAGGGCTGTCCTATCACCGTGCACACATCTCCTGAGGACACACACTACACTGCCCCTCGCCTAAGAGGGCTGTCCTAACACGGTGCACATGCCTCCTACGGACAAACACTGCACTGCCCCTCACCTAAGAGGGCTGTCCTAACACGGTGCACATGCCTCCTACGGACACACACTTCACTGCCCCTCACCTAAGAGGGCTGTCCTATCACGGTGCACACACCTTCTGAGGACACACACCTCACTGCCCCTCGCCTAAGAGGGCTGTCCTAACACAGTGCACACACCTCCTACGTACAAACACTGCACTGCCCCTCACCTAAGAGGGCTGTCCTAACACGGTGCACACGCCGCCTACGGACAAACACTGCACTGCCCCTCACCTAAGAGGGCTGTCCTAACACGGTGCACACACCTCCAGAGGACACACAGTGCACTGCCCCTCTCCTGAGAGGGCCATCCTAACATGGTGCAAACACCTCCTGAATACACACACTGCACTGTCCTTCACCTAAGAGGGCTGTCCTATCACCGTGCACACATCTCCTGAGGACACACACTACACTGCCCCTCGCCTAAGAGGGCTGTCCTAACACGGTGCACATGCCTCCTACGGACAAACACTGCACTGCCCCTCACCTAAGAGGGCTGTCCTAACACGGTGCACATGCCTCCTACGGACACACACTGCAATGCCCTCACCTAAGAGGGCTGTCCTAACACGGTGCACACACCTCCAGAGGACACACAGTGCACTGCCCCTCTCCTGAGAGGGCCATCCTAACACGGTGCAAACACCTCCTGAAGACACACACTGCACTGTCCTTCACCTAACAGGGCTGTCCTATCATGGTGCACACACCTCCTGAGGACACACACTATACTGCCCCTCGCCTAAGAGGGCTGTCCTAACACAGTGCACACACCTCCTGAGGGGACACACTGCACTGCCCCTCCCTAAGAGGGCTGTCCTAGCATGGTGCACCCACTTCCTGAGGACACACACTGCACTGCCCCTCCCCTAAGAGGGCTGTCCTAACACGGTGCACACACCTCCTGAGGGCATACAGTGCACTGCCCCTCACCTAGGAGGGCTGTCCTAGCACGGTACACACACCTCCTGAGGACACACACTGCACTACCCCTCACAAAGAGGGCTGTCCTAGCACGGTGCACACACCTCCTGAGGGCATGCAGTGCACTGCCCCTCACCTAGGAGGGCTGTCCTAGCACAGTGCACACACCTCCTGAGGACACACACTGCACTACCCCTCCCCTAAGAGGGCTGTCATAGCAAGGTGCACACACCTCCTGAGGATACACAGTGAACTGCCCCTCGCCTAAGAGGGCTGTCCTAGCATGGTGCACACACCTCCTGAGGAAACACACTGCACTGCCCCTCCCCCAAGAGAGCTGTCCTACCACGGTGAACACTGTTCCTGAGGGGGCACACTGCACTGCCCCTCGCCTAAGAGGACTGTCCTATCACGGTGCACACACCTCCTGAGGACACACACTGCACTGCCCCTCCCATAAGAGGGCTGTCCTAGCACGGTGCAGACACCTCCTGAGGGCACACACTGCACTGCCCCTCCCCTAAGAGGGCTGTCCTAACACCGTGCACACACCTCCTGAGGGCACACACAGCACTACCCCTCCCCTAAGAGGGCTGTCCTAACACGGTGCACACACCTCCAGAGGACACATAGTGCACTGCCCCTCTCCTGAGAGGGCCATCCTAACATGGTGCAAACACCTCCTGAAGACACACACTGCACTGTCCTTCACCTAAGAGGGCTGTCCTGTCGCAGTGCACACACCTCCTAAAGACACAGACTGCACTGTCCCACAACTAAGATGGCTGTCCTACCACAGTGCACACAGCTCCTGAGGACACACTCTGCGCTTCCCCATCACCTAAGAGGGCTGGCCTATCACGGTGCACACACCTCCTGAGGACACACACTGCACTGCCCCTCGCCTAAGAAGGCAGTCCTACCATGATGCACCCACCTCCTGAGGACACACACTGCACTGCACCTCACCTAAGAAGGCTGTCCTAACATGGTGCACACACCTCCAGAGGACACACAGTGCACTGCCCCTCACCTAAGAGGGCTGTCCTAACATGGTGAACACACCTCCAGAGGACACACAGTGCACTGCCACTCTCCAGAGAGAGCCATCCTAACATGGTGCAAATACCTCCTGAAGACACACACTGCACTGTCGTTCACCTAAGAGGGCTGTCCTATCGCGGTGCACACACCTTCTGAGGACACACACTGCCCCTCACCTAAGAGGGCTGTCCTAACACAGTGCACACGCCTCCTATGGACACACACTGCACCTCACCTAAGAGGGCTGTCCTAACATGGTGCACCCGCCTCCTATGGACACACACTGCACTGCCCCTCACCTAAGAGGGCTGTCCTAACACGGTGCACACACCCCCAGAGGACACACAGTGCACTGCCCCTCTCCTGAGAGGGCCATCCTAACATGGTGCAAACACCTCCTGAAGACACACACTGCACTGTCCTTCACCTAAGAGGGCTGTCCTATCACGGTGCACACACCTCCTGAGGGCACACACTGCACTGCCCCTCGTCTAAGAGGGCTGTCCTAACACTGTGCACACGCCTCTTACGGACACACACTGCACTGCCCCTCACCTAAGAGGGCTGTCCTAACACGGTGCACACGCCTCCTACGGACACACACTGCACTGCCCCTCACCTAAGAGGGCTGTCCTAACACGGTGCACACACCTCCAGAGGACACATAGTGCACTGCCCCTCTCCTGAGAGGGCCATCCTAACATGGTGCAAACACCTCCTGAAGACACACACTACACTGTCCTTCACCCAAGAGGGCTGTCCTAACACGGCGCACACACCTCCAGAGGACACACAGTGCACTGCCCCCTCCTAAGAGGGCTGTCCTGTCACGGTGTACACACCTCCTGAGGACACACACTGCACTGCCCCTCTCCTAAGAGGGCTGTCCTAACACAGTGCACACACCTCCTGAGGGGACACACTGCACTGCCCCTCCCCTAAGAGGGCTGTCCTAGCATGGTGCACCCACTTCCTGAGGACACACACTGCACTGCCCCTCCCCAAGAGGGCTGTCCTAACACGGTGCACACACCTCCTGAGGGCATACAGTGCACTGCCCCTCACCTAGGAGGGCTGTCCTAGCACGGTACACACACCTCCTGAGGACACACACTGCACTACCCCTCACAAAGAGGGCTGTCCTAGCACGGTGCACACACCTCCTGACGGCATGCAGTGCACTGCCCCTCACCTAGGAGGGCTGTCCTAGCACAGTGCACACACCTCCTGAGGACACACACTGCACTACCCCTCCCCTAAGAGGGCTGTCATAGCAAGGTGCACACACCTCCTGAGGATACACAGTGAACTGCCCCTCGCCTAAGAGGGCTGTCCTAGCATGGTGCACACACCTCCTGAGGAAACACACTGCACTGCCCCTCCCCCAAGAGAGCTGTCCTAACACGGTGAACACTGTTCCTGAGGGGGCACACTGCACTGCCCCTCGCCTAAGAGGACTGTCCTATCACGGTGCACACACCTCCTGAGGACACACACTGCACTGCCCCTCCCATAAGAGGGCTGTCCTAGCACGGTGCAGACACCTCCTGAGGGCACACACTGCACTGCCCCTCCCCTAAGAGGGCTGTCCTAACACCGTGCACACACCTCCTGAGGGCACACACTGCACTACCCCTCCCCTAAGAGGGCTGTCCTAACACGGTGCACACACCTCCAGAGGACACATAGTGCACTGCCCCTCTCCTGAGAGGGCCATCCTAACATGGTGCAAACACCTCCTGAAGACACACACTGCACTGTCCTTCACCTAAGAGGGCTGTCCTGTCGCAGTGCACACACCTCCTAAAGACACAGACTGCACTGTCCCACAACTAAGATGGCTGTCCTACCACAGTGCACACAGCTCCTGAGGACACACTCTGCGCTTCCCCATCACCTAAGAGGGCTGGCCTATCACGGTGCACACACCTCCTGAGGACACACACTGCACTGCCCTCGCCTAAGAAGGCAGTCCTACCATGATGCACCCACCTCCTGAGGACACACACTGCACTGCACCTCACCTAAGAAGGCTGTCCTAACATGGTGCACACACCTCCAGAGGACACACAGTGCACTGCCCCTCACCTAAGAGGGCTGTCCTAACATGGTGAACACACCTCCAGAGGACACACAGTGCACTGCCACTCTCCAGAGAGAGCCATCCTAACATGGTGCAAATACCTCCTGAAGACACACACTGCACTGTCGCTTCACCTAAGAGGGCTGTCCTATCACGGTGCACACACCTTCTGAGGACACACACCTCACTGCCCCTCGCCTAAGAGGGCTGTCCTAACACAGTGCACACACCTCCTACGTACAAACACTGCACTGCCCCTCACCTAAGAGGGCTGTCCTAACACGGTGCACACGCCTCCTACGGACAAACACTGCACTGCCCCTCACCTAAGAGGGCTGTCCTAACATGGTGCACACACCTCCAGAGGACACACAGTGCACTGCCCCTCTCCTGAGAGGGCCATCCTAACATGGTGCAAACACCTCCTGAATACACACACTGCACTGTCCTTCACCTAAGAGGGCTGTCCTATCACCGTGCACACATCTCCTGAGGACACACACTACACTGCCCCTCGCCTAAGAGGGCTGTCCTAACACGGTGCACATGCCTCCTACGGACAAACACTGCACTGCCCCTCACCTAAGAGGGCTGTCCTAACACGGTGCACATGCCTCCTACGGACACACACTTCACTGCCCCTCACCTAAGAGGGCTGTCCTATCACGGTGCACACACCTCCTGAGGACACACACCTCACTGCCCCTCGCCTAAGAGGGCTGTCCTAACACAGTGCACACACCTCCTACGTACAAACACTGCACTGCCCCTCACCTAAGAGGGCTGTCCTAACACGGTGCACACGCCGCCTACGGACAAACACTGCACTGCCCCTCACCTAAGAGGGCTGTCCTAACACGGTGCACACACCTCCAGAGGACACACAGTGCACTGCCCCTCTCCTGAGAGGGCCATCCTAACATGGTGCAAACACCTCCTGAATACACACACTGCACTGTCCTTCACCTAAGAGGGCTGTCCTATCACCATGCACACATCTCCTGAGGACACACACTACACTGCCCCTCGCCTAAGAGGGCTGTCCTAACACGGTGCACATGCCTCCTACGGACAAACACTGCACTGCCCCTCACCTAAGAGGGCTGTCCTAACACGGTGCACATGCCTCCTACGGACACACACTGCAATGCCCCTCACCTAAGAGGGCTGTCCTAACACGGTGCACACACCTCCAGAGGACACACAGTGCACTGCCCCTCTCCTGAGAGGGCCATCCTAACACGGTGCAAACACCTCCTGAAGACACACACTGCACTGTCCTTCACCTAACAGGGCTGTCCTATCATGGTGCACACACCTCCTGAGGACACACACTATACTGCCCCTCGCCTAAGAGGGCTGTCCTAACACAGTGCACACACCTCCTGAGGGGACACACTGCACTGCCCCTCCCCTAAGAGGGCTGTCCTAGCATGGTGCACCCACTTCCTGAGGACACACACTGCACTGCCCCTCCCCTAAGAGGGCTGTCCTAACACGGTGCACACACCTCCTGAGGGCATACAGTGCACTGCCCCTCACCTAGGAGGGCTGTCCTAGCACGGTACACACACCTCCTGAGGACACACACTGCACTACCCCTCACAAAGAGGGCTGTCCTAGCACGGTGCACACACCTCCTGAGGGCATGCAGTGCACTGCCCCTCACCTAGGAGGGCTGTCCTAGCACAGTGCACACACCTCCTGAGGACACACACTGCACTACCCCTCCCCTAAGAGGGCTGTCATAGCAAGGTGCACACACCTCCTGAGGATACACAGTGAACTGCCCCTCGCCTAAGAGGGCTGTCCTAGCATAGTGCACACACCTCCTGAGGAAACACACTGCACTGCCCCTCCCCCAAGAGAGCTGTCCTACCACGGTGAACACTGTTCCTGAGGGGGCACACTGCACTGCCCCTCGCCTAAGAGGACTGTCCTATCACGGTGCACACACCTCCTGAGGACACACACTGCACTGCCCCTCCCATAAGAGGGCTGTCCTAGCACGGTGCAGACACCTCCTGAGGGCACACACTGCACTGCCCCTCCCCTAAGAGGGCTGTCCTAACACCGTGCACACACCTCCTGAGGGCACACACTGCACTACCCCTCCCCTAAGAGGGCTGTCCTAACACGGTGCACACACCTCCAGAGGACACACAGTGCACTGCCACTCTCCAGAGAGAGCCATCCTAACATGGTGCAAATACCTCCTGAAGACACACACTGCACTGTCCCACAACTAAGATGGCTGTCCTACCACAGTGCACACAGCTCCTGAGGACACACTCTGCGCTTCCCCATCACCTAAGAGGGCTGGCCTATCACGGTGCACACACCTCCTGAGGACACACACTGCACTGCCCCTCGCCTAAGAAGGCAGTCCTACCATGATGCACCCACCTCCTGAGGACACACACTGCACTGCACCTCACCTAAGAAGGCTGTCCTAACATGGTGCACACACCTCCAGAGGACACACAGTGCACTGCCCCTCACCTAAGAGGGCTGTCCTAACATGGTGAACACACCTCCAGAGGACACACAGTGCACTGCCACTCTCCAGAGAGAGCCATCCTAACATGGTGCAAATACCTCCTGAAGACACACACTGCACTGTCGTTCACCTAAGAGGGCTGTCCTATCACGGTGCACACACCTTCTGAGGACACACACCTCACTGCCCCTCGCCTAAGAGGGCTGTCCTAACACAGTGCACACACCTCCTGACGTGACAAACACTGCACTGCCCCTCACCTAAGAGGGCTGTCCTAACACGGTGCACACGCCTCCTACGGACAAACACTGCACTGCCCCTCACCTAAGAGGGCTGTCCTAACACGGTGCACACACCTCCAGAGGACACACAGTGCACTGCCCCTCTCCTGAGAGGGCCATCCTAACATGGTGCAAACACCTCCTGAATACACACACTGCACTGTCCTTCACCTAAGAGGGCTGTCCTATCACCGTGCACACATCTCCTGAGGACACACACTACACTGCCCCTCGCCTAAGAGGGCTGTCCTAACATGGTGCACATGCCTCCTACGGACAAACACTGCACTGCCCCTCACCTAAGAGGGCTGTCCTAACACGGTGCACATGCCTCCTACGGACACACACTTCACTGCCCCTCACCTAAGAGGGCTGTCCTATCACGGTGCACACACCTTCTGAGGACACACACCTCACTGCCCCTCGCCTAAGAGGGCTGTCCTAACACAGTGCACACACCTCCTACGTACAAACACTGCACTGCCCCTCACCTAAGAGGGCTGTCCTAACACGGTGCACACGCCGCCTACGGACAAACACTGCACTGCCCCTCACCTAAGAGGGCTGTCCTAACACGGTGCACACACCTCCAGAGGACACACAGTGCACTGCCCCTCTCCTGAGAGGGCCATCCTAACATGGTGCAAACACCTCCTGAATACACACACTGCACTGTCCTTCACCTAAGAGGGCTGTCCTATCACCGTGCACACATCTCCTGAGGACACACACTACACTGCCCCTCGCCTAAGAGGGCTGTCCTAACACGGTGCACATGCCTCCTACGGACAAACACTGCACTGCCCCTCACCTAAGAGGGCTGTCCTAACACGGTGCACATGCCTCCTACGGACACACACTGCAATGCCCCTCACCTAAGAGGGCTGTCCTAACACGGTGCACACACCTCCAGAGGACACACAGTGCACTGCCCCTCTCCTGAGAGGGCCATCCTAACACGGTGCAAACACCTCCTGAAGACACACACTGCACTGTCCTTCACCTAACAGGGCTGTCCTATCATGGTGCACACACCTCCTGAGGACACACACTATACTGCCCCTCGCCTAAGAGGGCTGTCCTAACACGGTGCACACACCTCCAGAGGACACACAGTGCACTGCCCCTCACCTAAGAGGGCTGTCCTAACACGGTGCACACACCTCCAGAGGACACACAGTGCACTGCCACTCCCCTGAGAGAGCCATCCTAACATGGTGCAAACACCTCCAGAAGACACACACTGCACTGTCCTTCACCTAAGAGGGCTGTCCTATCACGGTGCACACACCTCCTGAGGACACACACTGCACTTCCCCTCGCCTAAGAGGGCAGTCCTAACATGGTGCACCCGCCTCCTACGGACACACACTGCACTGCCCCTCACCTAAGAGGGCTGTCCTAACACGGTGCACACACCTCCAGAGGACACACAGTGCACTGCCCCTCACCTAAGAGGGCTGTCCTAACACGGTGCAAACACCTCCTGAAGACACACACTGCACTGTCCTTCAACTAAGAGGGCTGTCCTATCACGGTGCACACACCTCCTGAGGACACACACTGCCCCTCACCTAAGAGGGCTGTCCTAACACAGTGCACACGCCTCCTATGGACACACACTGCACCTCACCTAAGAGGGCTGTCCTAACATGGTGCACCCGCCTCCTATGGACACACACTGCACTGCCCCTCACCTAAGAGGGCTGTCCTAACACGGTGCACACACCCCCAGAGGACACACAGTGCACTGCCCTCTCCTGAGAGGGCCATCCTAACATGGTGCAAACACCTCCTGAAGACACACACTGCACTGTCCTTCACCTAAGAGGGCTGTCCTATCACGGTGCACACACCTCCTGAGGGCACACACTGCACTGCCCCTCGTCTAAGAGGGCTGTCCTAACACTGTGCACACGCCTCTTACGGACACACACTGCACTGCCCCTCACCTAAGAGGGCTGTCCTAACACGGTGCACACACCTCCTACGGACACACACTGCACTGCCCCTCACCTAAGAGGGCTGTCCTAACACGGTGCACACACCTCCAGAGGACACATAGTGCACTGCCCCTCTCCTGAGAGGGCCATCCTAACATGGTGCAAACAACTCCTGAAGACACACACTACACTGTCCTTCACCTAAGAGGGCTGTCCTAACACGGCGCACACACCTCCAGAGGACACACAGTGCACTGCCCCCTCCTAAGAGGGCTGTCCTGTCACGGTGTACACACCTCCTGAGGACACACACTGCACTGCCCCTCACCTAAGAGGGCTGTCCTAGCACGGTGCACACACCTCCTGAGGACACACACTGCACTGCCTCTCCCCTAAGAGGGCTGTCCTAGCACGGTGCCCACACCTCCTGAGGGGACACACTGCACTGCCCCTCTCCTAAGAGGGCTGTCCTAACACAGTGCACACACCTCCTGAGGGGACACACTGCACTGCCCCTCCCCTAAGAGGGCTGTCCTAGCATGGTGCACCCACTTCCTGAGGACACACACTGCACTGCCCCTCCCCTAAGAGGGCTGTCCTAACACGGTGCACACACCTCCTGAGGGCATACAGTGCACTGCCCCTCACCTAGGAGGGCTGTCCTAGCACGGTACACACACCTCCTGAGGACACACACTGCACTACCCCTCACAAAGAGGGCTGTCCTAGCACGGTGCACACACCTCCTGAGGGCATGCAGTGCACTGCCCCTCACCTAGGAGGGCTGTCCTAGCACAGTGCACACACCTCCTGAGGACACACACTGCACTACCCCTCCCCTAAGAGGGCTGTCATAGCAAGGTGCACACACCTCCTGAGGATACACAGTGAACTGCCCCTCGCCTAAGAGGGCTGTCCTAGCATGGTGCACACACCTCCTGAGGAAACACACTGCACTGCCCCTCCCCCAAGAGAGCTGTCCTACCACGGTGAACACTGTTCCTGAGGGGGCACACTGCACTGCCCCTCGCCTAAGAGGACTGTCCTATCATGGTGCACACACCTCCTGAGGACACACACTGCACTGCCCCTCCCATAAGAGGGCTGTCCTAGCACGGTGCAGACACCTCCTGAGGGCACACACTGCACTGCCCCTCCCCTAAGAGGGCTGTCCTAACACCGTGCACACACCTCCTGAGGGCACACACTGCACTACCCCTCCCCTAAGAGGGCTGTCCTAACACGGTGCACACACCTCCAGAGGACACATAGTGCACTGCCCTCTCCTGAGAGGGCCATCCTAACATGGTGCAAACACCTCCTGAAGACACACACTGCACTGTCCTTCACCTAAGAGGGCTGTCCTGTCGCAGTGCACACACCTCCTAAAGACACAGACTGCACTGTCCCACAACTAAGATGGCTGTCCTACCACAGTGCACACAGCTCCTGAGGACACACTCTGCGCTTCCCCATCACCTAAGAGGGCTGGCCTATCACGGTGCACACACCTCCTGAGGACACACACTGCACTGCCCCTCGCCTAAGAAGGCAGTCCTACCATGATGCACCCACCTCCTGAGGACACACACTGCACTGCACCTCACCTAAGAAGGCTTAACTATTATAGTGCACACACCTCCTGAGGACACGCACTGCCCCTCACAAAGGAGGGCTGTCCAATCATGGTACACATACCTCCTGAGGACACACAATGCAATGTCCGTCACCTAAGAGAGCTGTCCTACCACTGTGCACACACCTCCTGAGGTGACACACTGCACTGCCCCTCACCTAAGATGGCTGTCCTACCATGGTGCACACACCTCCTGAGGACACACACTGCACTGTCCGTCACCTAAGAGGGCTGTCCTACCACCTTGCACACACCTCCTGAGGGGACACACTGCACTGCCCCTCGCCTAAGAGGTCTATTATATCACGATGCACACACCTCCTTAGGGGACACACTGCACTGCCCCTCGCCTAAGAGGTCTATTATATCACTGTGCCCACACCTCCTGGGGACACACAGTGCACTGCCCCTCGCCTAAGAGGGCTGTCCTATCACAGAGCACACAATTCCTAAGGACACACACACTGCACTGCCCCTCGCCTAACAGGGCTGTCCTATCACGGTGCACACACCTCCTGAGGACACACACTGCACTGCCCCTCCCCTAAGAGGGCTGTCCTAGCACGGTACACACACCTCCTGAGGACACACACTGCACTGCCCCTGCCCTAAGAGGGCTGTCCTAACATGGAGCACACACCTCCTGAGGGCATACAGTGCACTGCCCCTCACCTAGGAGGGCTGTTCTTGCACGGTGCACACCCCTCCTGAGGACACACAGTGCACTACCCCTCGCCTAAGAGGGCTGTCCTAACACGGTGCACCCTCCTCCTGAGGACACACAGTGCACTGCCCCTCCCCTAAGAGGGCTGTCCTGTCACGGTGCACACACCTCCTGAGGACACACACTGCACTGCCCCTCACCTAAGAGGGCTGTCCTAGCACGGTGTACACACCTCCTGAGGACACACACTGCACTGCCCCTCCCCTAAGAGGGCTGTCCTAGCACGGTGCACACACCTCCTGAGGGGACACACTGCACTGCCCCTCTCCTAAGAGGGCTGTCCTAACACAGTGCACACACCTCCTGAGGGGACACACTGCACTGCCCCTCCCCTAAGAGGGCTGTCCTAGCACGGTGCACACACCTCCTGAGGACACACACTGTACTGCCCCTCTCCTAAGAGGGCTGTCCTAACACGGTGCACACACCTCCTGAGGGCATACAGTGCACTGCCCCTCACCTAGGAGGGCTGTCCTAGCACGGTGCACACACCTCCAGAGGACACACAGTGCACTGCCACTCCCCTGAGAGAGCCATCCTAACATGGTGCAAACACCTCCAGAAGACACACACTGCACTGTCCTTCACCTAACAGGGCTGTCCTATCATGGTGCACACACCTCCTGAGGACACACACTATACTGCCCCTCGCCTAAGAGGGCTGTCCTAACACGGTGCACACACCTCCAGAGGACACACAGTGCACTGCCCCTCACCTAAGAGGGCTGTCCTAACACGGTGCACACACCTCCAGAGGACACACAGTGCACTGCCACTCCCCTGAGAGAGCCATCCTAACATGGTGCAAACACCTCCAGAAGACACACACTGCACTGTCCTTCACCTAAGAGGGCTGTCCTATCACGGTGCACACACCTCCTGAGGACACACACTGCACTTCCCCTCGCCTAAGAGGGCAGTCCTAACATGGTGCACCCGCCTCCTACGGACACACACTGCACTGCCCCTCACCTAAGAGGGCTGTCCTAACACGGTGCACACACCTCCAGAGGACACACAGTGCACTGCCCCTCACCTAAGAGGGCTGTCCTAACACGGTGCAAACACCTCCTGAAGACACACACTGCACTGTCCTTCAACTAAGAGGGCTGTCCTATCACGGTGCACACACCTCCTGAGGACACACACTGCCCCTCACCTAAGAGGGCTGTCCTAACACAGTGCACACGCCTCCTATGGACACACACTGCACCTCACCTAAGAGGGCTGTCCTAACATGGTGCACCCGCCTCCTATGGACACACACTGCACTGCCCCTCACCTAAGAGGGCTGTCCTAACACTGTGCACACACCCCCAGAGGACACACAGTGCACTGCCCCTCTCCTGAGAGGGCCATCCTAACATGGTGCAAACACCTCCTGAAGACACACACTGCACTGTCCTTCACCTAAGAGGGCTGTCCTATCACGGTGCACACACCTCCTGAGGGCACACACTGCACTGCCCCTCGTCTAAGAGGGCTGTCCTAACACTGTGCACACGCCTCTTACGGACACACACTGCACTGCCCCTCACCTAAGAGGGCTGTCCTAACACGGTGCACACGCCTCCTACGGACACACACTGCACTGCCCCTCACCTAAGAGGGCTGTCCTAACACGGTGCACACACTTCCAGAGGACACATAGTGCACTGCCCCTCTCCTGAGAGGGCCATCCTAACATGGTGCAAACACCTCCTGAAGACACACACTACACTGTCCTTCACCTAAGAGGGCTGTCCTAACACGGCGCACACACCTCCAGAGGACACACAGTGCACTGCCCCCTCCTAAGAGGGCTGTCCTGTCACGGTGTACACACCTCCTGAGGACACACACTGCACTGCCCCTCACCTAAGAGGGCTGTCCTAGCACGGTGCACACACCTCCTGAGGACACACACTGCACTGCCTCTCCCCTAAGAGGGCTGTCCTAGCACGGTGCCCACACCTCCTGAGGGGACACACTGCACTGCCCCTCTCCTAAGAGGGCTGTCCTAACACAGTGCACACACCTCCTGAGGGGACACACTGCACTGCCCCTCCCCTAAGAGGGCTGTCCTAGCATGGTGCACCCACTTCCTGAGGACACACACTGCACTGCCCCTCCCTAAGAGGGCTGTCCTAACACGGTGCACACACCTCCTGAGGGCACACAGTGCACTGCCCCTCACCTAGGAGGGCTGTCCTAGCACGGTACACACACCTCCTGAGGACACACACTGCACTACCCCTCACAAAGAGGGCTGTCCTAGCACGGTGCACACACCTCCTGAGGGCATGCAGTGCACTGCCCCTCACCTAGGAGGGCTGTCCTAGCACAGTGCACACACCTCCTGAGGACACACACTGCACTACCCCTCCCCTAAGAGGGCTGTCATAGCAAGGTGCACACACCTCCTGAGGATACACAGTGAACTGCCCCTCGCCTAAGAGGGCTGTCCTAGCATGGTGCACACACCTCCTGAGGAAACACACTGCACTGCCCCTCCCCCAAGAGAGCTGTCCTACCACGGTGAACACTGTTCCTGAGGGGGCACACTGCACTGCCCCTCGCCTAAGAGGACTGTCCTATCACGGTGCACACACCTCCTGAGGACACACACTGCACTGCCCCTCACCTAAGAGGGCTGTCCTAGCATGGTGCACACACCTCCTAAGGACACACACTGCACTGCCCCTCCCCTAAGAGGGCTGTCCTAGCACGGTGCACACACCTCCTGAGGGGACACACTGCACTGCCCCTCTCCTAAGAGGGCTGTCCTAACACAGTGCACACACCTCCTGAGGGGACACACTGCACTGCCCCTCCCCTAAGAGGGCTGTCCTAGCACGGTGCACACACCTCCTGAGGACACACACTGTACTGCCCCTCCCCTAAGAGGGCTGTCCTAACACGGTGCACACACCTCCTGAGGGCAAACAGTGCACTGCCCCTCACCTAGGAGGGCTGTCCTAGCACGGTGCACACACCTCCTGAGGACACACACTGCACTACCCCTCCACTAAGAGGGCTGTCCTAGCACGGTGCACACACCTCCTGAGGGCATGCAGTGCACTGCCCCTCACCTAGGAGGGCTGTCCTAGCACAGTGCACACACCTCCTGAGGACACACACTGCACTACCCCTCCCCTAAGAGGGCTGTCCTAGCAAGGTGCACACACCTCCTGAGGATACACAGTGCACTGCCCCTCGCCTAAGAGGGCTGTCCTAGCACAGTGCACACACCTCCTGAGGAAACACACTGCACTGCCCCTCCCCCAAGAGAGCTGTCCTACCACGGTGAACACTGTTCCTGAGGGGGCACACTGCACTGCCCCTCGCCTAAGAGGACTGTCCTATCACGGTGCACACACCTCCTGAGGACACACACTGCACTGCCCCTCCCATACGAGGGCTCTCCTATCACAGTGCAGACACCTCCTGAGGGCACACACTGCACTGCCCCTCCCCTAAGAGGGCTGTCCTAACACCGTGCACACACCTCCTGAGGGCACACACTGCACTACCCCTCCCCTAAGATGGCTGTCCTAACACGGTGCACACACCTCCAGAGGACACATAGTGCACTGCCCCTCTCCTGAGAGGGCCATCCTAACATGGTGCAAACACCTCCTGAAGACACACACTGCACTGTCCTTCACCTAAGAGGGCTGTCCTATCACGGTGCACACACCTCATGAGGACACACACTATACTGCCCCTCGCCTAAGAGGGCTGTCCTAACACGGCGCACACACCTCCAGAGGACACACAGTGCACTGCCCCCTCCTAAGAGGGACATCCTAACATGGTGCAAACACCTCCTGAGGAAACACACTGCACTGTCCTTCACCTAAGAGGGCTGTCCTGTCGCAGTGCACACACCTCCTAAAGACACAGACTGCACTGTCCCACAACTAAGATGGCTGTCCTACCACAGTGCACACAGCTCCTGAGGACACACTCTGCGCTTCCCCATCACCTAAGAGGGCTGGCCTATCACGGTGCACACACCTCCTGAGGACACACACTGCACTGCCGCTCGCCTAAGAAGGCAGTCCTACCTTGATTCACCCACCTCCTGAGGACACACACTGCACTGCACCTCACCTAAGAAGGCTTAACTATTATAGTGCACACACCTCCTGAGGACACGCACTGCCCCTCACATAGGAGGGCTGTCCAATCATGGTACACATACCTCCTGAGGACACACAATGCAATGTCCGTCACCTAAGAGGGCTGTCCTACCACTGTGCACACACCTCCTGAGGTGACACACTGCACTGCCCCTCACCTAAGATGGCTGTCCTACAATGGTGCACACACCTCCTGAGGACACACACTGCACTGTCCGTCACCTAAGAGGGCTGTCCTACCGCAGTGCACACCCTCCTGAGGGGACACACTGCACTGCCCCTCGCCTAAGAGGTCTATTATATCACGATGCACACACCTCCTTAGGGGACACACTGCACTGCCCCTTGCCTAAGAGGTCTATTATATCACTGTGCCCACACCTCCTGGGGACACACAGTGCACTGCCCCTCGCCTAAGAGGGCTGTCCTATCACAGAGCACACAATTCCTAAGGACACACACTGCACTGCCCCTCGCCTAACAGGGCTATCCTATCACGGTGCACACACCTCCTGAGGACACACACTGCACTGCCCCTCCCCTAAGAGGGCTGTCCTAGCACGGTACACACACCTCCCGAGGACACACACTGCACTGCCCCTGCCCTAAGAGGGCTGTCCTAACATGGAGCACACACCTCCTGAGGGCATACAGTGCACTGCCCCTCACCTAGGAGGGCTGTCCTAGAACGGTGCACACCCCTCCTGAGGACACACAGTGCACTACCCTCGCCTAAGAGGGCTGTCCTAACACGGTGCACCCTCCTCCTGAGGACACACAGTGCACTGCCCCTCCCCTAAGAGGGCTGTCCTGTCACGGTGCACACACCTCCTGAGGACACACACTGCACTGCCCCTCACCTAAGAGGGCTGTCCTAGCATGGTGCACACACCTCCTGAGGACACACACTGCACTACCCCTCCACTAAGAGGGCTGTCCTAGCACGGTGCACACACCTCCTGAGGGGACACACTGCAATGCCCTTCTCCTAAGAGGGCTGTCCTAACACAGTGCACACACCTCCTGATGGGACACACTGCACTGCCCCTCCCCTAAGAGGGCTGTCCTAGCACGGTGCACACACCTCCTGAGGACACACACTGCACTGCCCCTCCCCTAAGAGGGCTGTCCTAACACGGTGCACACACCTCCTGAGGGCATACAGTGCACTGCCCCTCACCTAGGAGGGCTGTCCTAGCACGGTGCACACACCTCCTGAGGACACACACTGCACTAACCCTCCACTAAGAGGGCTGTCCTAGCACGGTGCACACACCTCCTGAGGGCATGCAGTGCACTGCCCCTCACCTAGGAGGGCTGTCCTAGCACAGTGCACACACCTCCTGAGGACACACACTGCACTACCCCTCCCCTAAGAGGGCTGTCCTAGCAAGGTGCACACACCTCCTGAGGATACACAGTGCACTGCCCCTCGCCTAAGAGGGTTGTCCTAGCACGGTGCACACACCTCCTGAGGAAACACACTGCACTGCCCCTCCCCCAAGAGAGCTGTCCTACCACGGTGAACACTGTTCCTGAGGGGGCACACTGCACTGCCCATCGCCAAAGAGGACTGTCCTATCACGGTGCACACACCTCCTGAGGACACACACTGCACTGCCCCTCCCATTAGAGGGCTGTCCTAGCACGGTGCAGACACCTCCTGAGGGCACACACTGCACTGCCCCTCCCCTAAGAGGGCTGTCCTAACACCGTGCACACACCTCCTGAGGGCACACACTGCACTACCCCTCCCCTAAGATGGCTGTCCTAACACGGTGCACACACCTCCTTAGGGGACACACTGCACTGCCCCTCGCCTAAGAGGTCTATTATATCACTGTGCCCACACCTCCTGGGGACACACAGTGCACTGCCCCTTGCCTAAGAGGGCTGTCCTATCACAGAGCACACAATTCCTAAGGACACACACACTGCACTGCCCCTCGCCTAACAGGGCTATCCTATCACGGTGCATACACCTCCTGAGGACACACACTGCACTGCCCCTCCCCTAAGAGGGCTGTCCTAGCACGGTACACACACCTCCTGAGGACACACACTGCACTGCCCCTGCCCTAAGAGGGCTGTCCTAACATGGAGCACACACCTCCTGAGGGCATACAGTGCACTGCCCCTCACCTAGGAGGGCTGTTCTTGCACGGTGCACACCCCTCCTGAGGACACACAGTGCACTACCCCTCGCCTAAGAGGGCTGTCCTAACACGGTGCACCCTCCTCCTGAGGACACACAGTGCACTGCCCTCCCCTAAGAGGGCTGTCCTGTCACGGTGCACACACCTCCTGAGGACACACACTGCACTGCCCCTCACCTAAGAGGGCTGTCCTAGCATGGTGCACACACCTCCTGAGGACACACACTGCACTGCCCCTCCCTAAGAGGGCTGTCCTAGCACGGTGCACACACCTCCTGAGGGGACACACTGCACTGCCCCTCTCCTAAGAGGGCTGTCCTAACACAGTGCACACACCTCCTGAGGGGACACACTGCACTGCCCCTCCCCTAAGAGGGCTGTCCTAACACGGTGCACACACCTCCTGAGGGCATACAGTGCACTGCCCCTCACCTAGGAGGGCTGTCCTAGCACGGTGCACACACCTCCTGAGGACACACACTGCACTACCCCTCCACTAAGAGGGCTGTCCTAGCACGGTGCACACACCTCCTGAGGGCATGCAGTGCACTGCCCCTCACCTAGGAGGGCTGTCCTAGCACAGTGCACACACCTCCTGAGGACACACACTGCACTACCCCTCCCCTAAGAGGGCTGTCCTAGCAAGGTGCACACACCTCCTGAGGATACACAGTGCACTGCCCCTCGCCTAAGAGGGCTGTCCTAGCACGGTGCACACACCTCCTGAGGAAACACACTGCACTGCCCCTCCCCAAGAGAGCTGTCCTACCACGGTGAACACTGTTCCTGAGGGGGCACACTGCACTGCCCCTCGCCTAAGAGGACTGTCCTATCACGGTGCACACACCTCCTGAGGACACACACTGCACTGCCCCTCCCATACGAGGGCTCTCCTATCACAGTGCAGACACCTCCTGAGGGCACACACTGCACTGCCCCTCCCCTAAGAGGGCTGTCCTAACACCGTGCACACACCTCCTGAGGGCACACACTGCACTACCCCTCCCTAAGATGGCTGTCCTAACACGGTGCACACACCTCCAGAGGACACATAGTGCACTGCCCCTCTCCTGAGAGGGCCATCCTAACATGGTGCAAACACCTCCTGAAGACACACACTGCACTGTCCTTCACCTAAGAGGGCTGTCCTATCACGGTGCACACACCTCCTGAGGACACACACTATACTGCCCCTCGCCTAAGAGGGCTGTCCTAACACGGCGCACACACCTCCAGAGGACACACAGTGCACTGCCCCCTCCTAAGAGGGACATCCTAACATGGTGCAAACACCTCCTGAGGAAACACACTGCACTGTCCTTCACCTAAGAGGGCTGTCCTGTCGCAGTGCACACACCTCCTAAAGACACAGACTGCACTGTCCCACAACTAAGATGGCTGTCCTACCACAGTGCACACAGCTCCTGAGGACACACTCTGCGCTTCCCCATCACCTAAGAGGGCTGGCCTATCACGGTGCACACACCTCCTGAGGACACACACTGCACTGCCGCTCGCCTAAGAAGGCAGTCCTACCATGATTCACCCACCTCCTGAGGACACACACTGCACTGCACCTCACCTAAGAAGGCTTAACTATTATAGTGCACACACCTCCTGAGGACACGCACTGCCCCTCACATAGGAGGGCTGTCCAATCATGGTACACATACCTCCTGAGGACACACAATGCAATGTCCGTCACCTAAGAGGGCTGTCCTACCACTGTGCACACACCTCCCGAGGTGACACACTGCACTGCCCCTCACCTAAGATGGCTGTCCTACCATGGTGCACACACCTCCTGAGGACACACACTGCACTGTCCGTCACCTAAGAGGGCTGTCCTACCGCGGTGCACACACCTCCTTAGGGGACACACTGCACTGCCCCTCGCCTAAGAGGTCTATTATATCACTGTGCCCACACCTCCTGGGGACACACAGTGCACTGCCCCTCGCCTAAGAGGGCTATCCTATCACAGAGCACACAATTCCTAAGGACACACACTGCACTGCCCCTCGCCTAACAGGGCTATCCTATCACGGTGCACACACCTCCTGAGGACACACACACTGCACTGCCCCTCCCCTAAGAGGGCTGTCCTAGCACGGTACACACACCTCCCGAGGACACACACTGCACTGCCCCTGCCCTAAGAGGGCTGTCCTAACATGGAGCACACACCTCCTGAGGGCATACAGTGCACTGCCCCTCACCTAGGAGGGCTGTCCTAGAACGGTGCACACCCCTCCTGAGGACACACAGTGCACTACCCCTCGCCTAAGAGGGCTGTCCTAACACGGTGCACCCTCCTCCTGAGGACACACAGTGCACTGCCCCTCCCCTAAGAGGGCTGTCCTGTCACGGTGCACACACCTCCTGAGGACACACACTGCACTGCCCCTCACCTAAGAGGGCTGTCCTAGCATGGTGCACACACCTCCTGAGGACACACACTGCACTACCCCTCCCCTAAGAGGGCTGTCCTAGCATGGTGCACACACCTCCTGAGGGGACACACTGCAATGCCCCTCTCCTAAGAGGGCTGTCCTAACACAGTGCACACACCTCCTGATGGGACACACTGCACTGCCCCTCCCCTAAGAGGGCTGTCCTAGCACGGTGCACACACCTCCTGAGGACACACACTGCACTGCCCCTCCCCTAAGAGGGCTGTCCTAACACGGTGCACACACCTCCTGAGGGCATACAGTGCACTGCCCCTCACCTAGGAGGGCCGTCCTAGCACGGTGCACACACCTCCTGAGGACACACACTGCACTAACCCTCCACTAAGAGGGCTGTCCTAGCACGGTGCACACACCTCCTGAGGGCATGCAGTGCACTGCCCCTCACCTAGGAGGGCTGTCCTAGCACAGTGCACACACCTCCTGAGGACACACACTGCACTACCCCTCCCCTAAGAGGGCTGTCCTAGCAAGGTGCACACACCTCCTGAGGATACACAGTGCACTGCCCCTCGCCTAAGAGGGTTGTCCTAGCATGGTGCACACACCTCCTGAGGAAACACACTGCACTGCCCCTCCCCCAAGAGAGCTGTCCTACCACGGTGAACACTGTTCCTGAGGGGGCACACTGCACTGCCCATCGCCTAAGAGGACTGTCCTATCACGGTGCACACACCTCCTGAGGACACACACTGCACTGCTCCTCCCATAAGAGGGCTGTCCTAGCACGGTGCAGACACCTCCTGAGGGCACACACTGCACTGCCCCTCCCCTAAGAGGGCTGTCCTAACACCGTGCACACACCTCCTGAGGGCACACACTGCACTACCCCTCCCCTAAGATGGCTGTCCTAACACGGTGCACACACCTCCTGAGGGGACACAGTGCACTGCCCCTCACCTAGGAGGGCTGTCCTTGCACGATGCACACACCTCCTGAGGACACACACTGCACTGCCCCTCACCTAAGAGGGCTGTCCTAACACGGTGCACACACCTCCAGAGGACACACAGTGCACTGCCCCTCACCTAAGAGGGCTGTCCTAACACGGTGCACACACCTCCAGAGGACACACAGTGCACTGCCCCTCTCCTGAGAGGGCCATCCCAACATGGTGCAAACACCTCCTGAAGACACACACTGCACTGTCCTTCACCTAAGAGGGCTGTCCTATCATGGTGCACACACCTCCTGAGGACACACACTACACTGCCCCTCGCCTAAGAGGGCTGTCCTAACATGGTGCACACGCCTCCTATGGACACACACTGCACTGCCCCTCACCTAAGAGGCCTGTCCTAACACGGTGCACACACCTCCAGAGGACACACAGTGCACTGCCCCTCACCTAAGAGGGCTGTCCTAACATGGTGAACACACCTCCAGAGGACACACAGTGCACTGTCGTTCACCTAAGAGGGCTGTCCTATCACGGTGCACACACCTTCTGAGGACACACACCTCACTGCCCCTCGCCTAAGAGGGCTGTCCTAACACAGTGCACACACCTCCTACGTACAAACACTGCACTGCCCCTCACCTAAGAGGGCTGTCCTAACATGGTGCACACGCCTCCTACGGACAAACACTGCACTGCCCCTCACCTAAGAGGGCTGTCCTAACACGGTGCACACACCTCCAGAGGACACACAGTGCACTGCCCCTCTCCTGAGAGGGCCATCCTAACATGGTGCAAACACCTCCTGAATACACACACTGCACTGTCCTTCACCTAAGAGGGCTGTCCTATCACCGTGCACACATCTCCTGAGGACACACACTACACTGCCCCTCGCCTAAGAGGGCTGTCCTAACACGGTGCACATGCCTCCTACGGACAAACACTGCACTGCCCCTCACCTAAGAGGGCTGTCCTAACACGGTGCACATGCCTCCTACGGACACACACTTCACTGCCCCTCACCTAAGAGGGCTGTCCTATCACGGTGCACACACCTTCTGAGGACACACACCTCACTGCCCCTCGCCTAAGAGGGCTGTCCTAACACAGTGCACACACCTCCTACGTACAAACACTGCACTGCCCCTCACCTAAGAGGGCTGTCCTAACACGGTGCACACGCCGCCTACGGACAAACACTGCACTGCCCCTCACCTAAGAGGGCTGTCCTAACACGGTGCACACACCTCCAGAGGACACACAGTGCACTGCCCCTCTCCTGAGAGGGCCATCCTAACATGGTGCAAACACCTCCTGAATACACACACTGCACTGTCCTTCACCTAAGAGGGCTGTCCTATCACCGTGCACACATCTCCTGAGGACACACACTACACTGCCCCTCGCCTAAGAGGGCTGTCCTAACACGGTGCACATGCCTCCTACGGACAAACACTGCACTGCCCCTCACCTAAGAGGGCTGTCCTAACACGGTGCACATGCCTCCTACGGACACACACTGCAATGCCCCTCACCTAAGAGGGCTGTCCTAACACGGTGCACACCCCTCCAGAGGACACACAGTGCACTGCCCCTCTCCTGAGAGGGCCATCCTAACACGGTGCAAACACCTCCTGAAGACACACACTGCACTGTCCTTCACCTAACAGGGCTGTCCTATCATGGTGCACACACCTCCTGAGGACACACACTATACTGCCCTCGCCTAAGAGGGCTGTCCTCAACACGGTGCACACACCTCCAGAGGACACACAGTGCACTGCCCCTCACCTAAGAGGGCTGTCCTAACACGGTGCACACACCTCCAGAGGACACACAGTGCACTGCCACTCCCCTGAGAGAGCCATCCTAACATGGTGCAAACACCTCCAGAAGACACACACTGCACTGTCCTTCACCTAAGAGGGCTGTCCTATCACGGTGCACACACCTCCTGAGGACACACACTGCACTTCCCCTCGCCTAAGAGGGCAGTCCTAACATGGTGCACCCGCCTCCTACGGACACACACTGCACTGCCCTCACCTAAGAGGGCTGTCCTAACACGGTGCACACACCTCCAGAGGACACACAGTGCACTGCCCCTCACCTAAGAGGGCTGTCCTAACACGGTGCAAACACCTCCTGAAGACACACACTGCACTGTCCTTCAACTAAGAGGGCTGTCCTATCACGGTGCACACACCTCCTGAGGACACACACTGCCCCTCACCTAAGAGGGCTGTCCTAACACAGTGCACACGCCTCCTATGGACACACACTGCACCTCACCTAAGAGGGCTGTCCTAACATGGTGCACCCGCCTCCTATGGACACACACTGCACTGCCCCTCACCTAAGAGGGCTGTCCTAACACGGTGCACACACCCCCAGAGGACACACAGTGCACTGCCCCTCTCCTGAGAGGGCCATCCTAACATGGTGCAAACACCTCCTGAAGACACACACTGCACTGTCCTTCACCTAAGAGGGCTGTCCTATCACGGTGCACACACCTCCTGAGGGCACACACTGCACTGCCCCTCGTCTAAGAGGGCTGTCCTAACACTGTGCACACGCCTCTTACGGACACACACTGCACTGCCCCTCACCTAAGAGGGCTGTCCTAACACGGTGCACACGCCTCCTACGGACACACACTGCACTGCCCCTCACCTAAGAGGGCTGTCCTAACACGGTGCACACACCTCCAGAGGACACAGAGTGCACTGCCCCTCTCCTGAGAGGGCCATCCTAACATGGTGCAAACACCTCCTGAAGACACACACTACACTGTCCTTCACCTAAGAGGGCTGTCCTAACACGGCGCACACACCTCCAGAGGACACACAGTGCACTGCCCCCCTCCTAAGAGGGCTGTCCTGTCACGGTGTACACACCTCCTGAGGACACACACTGCACTGCCCCTCTCCTAAGAGGGATGTCCTAACACAGTGCACACACCTCCTGAGGGGACACACTGCACTGCCCCTCCCCTAAGAGGGCTGTCCTAGCATGGTGCACCCACTTCCTGAGGACACACACTGCACTGCCCCTCCCCTAAGAGGGCTGTCCTAACACGGTGCACACACCTCCTGAGGGCATACAGTGCACTGCCCCTCACCTAGGAGGGCTGTCCTAGCACGGTACACACACCTCCTGAGGACACACACTGCACTACCCCTCACAAAGAGGGCTGTCCTAGCACGGTGCACACACCTCCTGAGGGCATGCAGTGCACTGCCCCTCACCTAGGAGGGCTGTCCTAGCACAGTGCACACACCTCCTGAGGACACACACTGCACTACCCCTCCCCTAAGAGGGCTGTCATAGCAAGGTGCACACACCTCCTGAGGATACACAGTGAACTGCCCCTCGCCTAAGAGGGCTGTCCTAGCATGGTGCACACACCTCCTGAGGAAACACACTGCACTGCCCCTCCCCCAAGAGAGCTGTCCTACCACGGTGAACACTGTTCCTGAGGGGGCACACTGCACTGCCCCTCGCCTAAGAGGACTGTCCTATCACGGTGCACACACCTCCTGAGGACACACACTGCACTGCCCCTCCCATAAGAGGGCTGTCCTAGCACGGTGCAGACACCTCCTGAGGGCACACACTGCACTGCCCCTCCCCTAAGAGGGCTGTCCTAACACCGTGCACACACCTCCTGAGGGCACACACTGCACTACCCCTCCCCTAAGAGGGCTGTCCTAACACGGTGCACACACCTCCAGAGGACACATAGTGCACTGCCCCTCTCCTGAGAGGGCCATCCTAACATGGTGCAAACACCTCCTGAAGACACACACTGCACTGTCCTTCACCTAAGAGGGCTGTCCTGTCGCAGTGCACACACCTCCTAAAGACACAGACTGCACTGTCCCACAACTAAGATGGCTGTCCTACCACAGTGCACACAGCTCCTGAGGACACACTCTGCGCTTCCCCATCACCTAAGAGGGCTGGCCTATCACGGTGCACACACCTCCTGAGGACACACACTGCACTGCCCTCGCCTAAGAAGGCAGTCCTACCATGATGCACCCACCTCCTGAGGACACACACTGCACTGCACCTCACCTAAGAAGGCTGTCCTAACATGGTGCACACACCTCCAGAGGACACACAGTGCACTGCCCCTCACCTAAGAGGGCTGTCCTAACATGGTGAACACACCTCCAGAGGACACACAGTGCACTGCCACTCTCCAGAGAGAGCCATCCTAACATGGTGCAAATCCCTCCTGAAGACACACACTGCACTGTCGTTCACCTAAGAGGGCTGTCCTATCACGGTGCACACACCTTCTGAGGACACACACCTCACTGCCCCTCGCCTAAGAGGGCTGTCCTATCACCGTGCACACATCTCCTGAGGACACACACTACACTGCCCCTCGCCTAAGAGGGCTGTCCTAACACGGTGCACATGCCTCCTACGGACAAACACTGCACTGCCCCTCACCTAAGAGGGCTGTCCTAACACGGTGCACATGCCTCCTACGGACACACACTTCACTGCCCCTCACCTAAGAGGGCTGTCCTATCACGGTGCACACACCTTCTGAGGACACACACCTCACTGCCCCTCGCCTAAGAGGGCTGTCCTAACACAGTGCACACACCTCCTACGTACAAACACTGCACTGCCCCTCACCTAAGAGGGCTGTCCTAACACGGTGCACACGCCGCCTACGGACAAACACTGCACTGCCCCTCACCTAAGAGGGCTGTCCTAACACGGTGCACACACCTCCAGAGGACACACAGTGCACTGCCCCTCTCCTGAGAGGGCCATCCTAACATGGTGCAAACACCTCCTGAATACACACACTGCACTGTCCTTCACCTAAGAGGGCTGTCCTATCACCGTGCACACATCTCCTGAGGACACACACTACACTGCCCCTCGCCTAAGAGGGCTGTCCTAACACGGTGCACATGCCTCCTACGGACAAACACTGCACTGCCCCTCACCTAAGAGGGCTGTCCTAACACGGTGCACATGCCTCCTACGGACACACACTGCAATGCCCCTCACCTAAGAGGGCTGTCCTAACACGGTGCACACACCTCCAGAGGACACACAGTGCACTGCCCCTCTCCTGAGAGGGCCATCCTAACACGGTGCAAACACCTCCTGAAGACACACACTGCACTGTCCTTCACCTAACAGGGCTGTCCTATCATGGTGCACACACCTCCTGAGGACACACACTATACTGCCCTCGCCTAAGAGGGCTGTCCTAACACGGTGCACACACCTCCAGAGGACACACAGTGCACTGCCCCTCACCTAAGAGGGCTGTCCTAACACGGTGCACACACCTCCAGAGGACACACAGTGCACTGCCACTCCCTGAGAGAGCCATCCTAACATGGTGCAAACACCTCCAGAAGACACACACTGCACTGTCCTTCACCTAAGAGGGCTGTCCTATCACGGTGCACACACCTCCTGAGGACACACACTGCACTTCCCCTCGCCTAAGAGGGCAGTCCTAACATGGTGCACCCGCCTCCTACGGACACACACTGCACTGCCCCTCACCTAAGAGGGCTGTCCTAACACGGTGCACACACCTCCAGAGGACACACAGTGCACTGCCCCTCACCTAAGAGGGCTGTCCTAACACGGTGCAAACACCTCCTGAAGACACACACTGCACTGTCCTTCAACTAAGAGGGCTGTCCTATCACGGTGCACACACCTCCTGAGGACACACACTGCCCCTCACCTAAGAGGGCTGTCCTAACACAGTGCACACGCCTCCTATGGACACACACTGCACCTCACCTAAGAGGGCTGTCCTAACATGGTGCACCCGCCTCCTATGGACACACACTGCACTGCCCCTCACCTAAGAGGGCTGTCCTAACACGGTGCACACACCCCCAGAGGACACACAGTGCACTGCCCCTCTCCTGAGAGGGCCATCCTAACATGGTGCAAACACCTCCTGAAGACACACACTGCACTGTCCTTCACCTAAGAGGGCTGTCCTATCACGGTGCACACACCTCCTGAGGGCACACACTGCACTGCCCCTCGTCTAAGAGGGCTGTCCTAACACTGTGCACACGCCTCTTACGGACACACACTGCACTGCCCCTCACCTAAGAGGGCTGTCCTAACACGGTGCACACGCCTCCTACGGACACACACTGCACTGCCCCTCACCTAAGAGGGCTGTCCTAACACGGTGCACACACCTCCAGAGGACACATAGTGCACTGCCCCTCTCCTGAGAGGGCCATCCTAACATGGTGCAAACACCTCCTGAAGACACACACTACACTGTCCTTCACCTAAGAGGGCTGTCCTAACACGGCGCACACACCTCCAGAGGACACACAGTGCACTGCCCCCCTCCTAAGAGGGCTGTCCTGTCACGGTGTACACACCTCCTGAGGACACACACTGCACTGCCCCTCACCTAAGAGGGCTGTCCTAGCACGGTGCACACACCTCCTGAGGACACACACTGCACTGCCTCTCCCCTAAGAGGGCTGTCCTAGCACGGTGCACACACCTCCTGAGGGGACACACTGCACTGCCCCTCTCCTAAGAGGGCTGTCCTAACACAGTGCACACACCTCCTGAGGGGACACACTGCACTGCCCCTCCCCTAAGAGGGCTGTCCTAGCATGGTGCACCCACTTCCTGAGGACACACACTGCACTGCCCCTCCCCTAAGAGGGCTGTCCTAACACGGTGCACACACCTCCTGAGGGAATACAGTGCACTGCCCCTCACCTAGGAGGGCTGTCCTAGCACGGTACACACACCTCCTGAGGACACACACTGCACTACCCCTCACAAAGAGGGCTGTCCTAGCACGGTGCACACACCTCCTGAGGGCATGCAGTGCACTGCCCCTCACCTAGGAGGGCTGTCCTAGCACAGTGCACACACCTCCTGAGGACACACACTGCACTACCCCTCCCCTAAGAGGGCTGTCATAGCAAGGTGCACACACCTCCTGAGGATACACAGTGAACTGCCCCTCGCCTAAGAGGGCTGTCCTAGCATGGTGCACACACCTCCTGAGGAAACACACTGCACTGCCCCTCCCCCAAGAGAGCTGTCCTACCACGGTGAACACTGTTCCTGAGGGGGCACACTGCACTGCCCTCGCCTAAGAGGACTGTCCTATCACGGTGCACACACCTCTTGAGGACACACACTGCACTGCCCCTCCCATAAGAGGGCTGTCCTAGCACGGTGCAGACACCTCCTGAGGGCACACACTGCACTGCCCCTCCCCTAAGAGGGCTGTCCTAACACCGTGCACACACCTCCTGAGGGCACACACTGCACTACCCCTCCCCTAAGAGGGCTTACCTAACACGGTGCACACATCTCCAGAGGACACATAGTGCACTGCCCCTCTCCTGAGAGGGCCATCCTAACATGGTGCAAACACCTCCTGAAGACACACACTGCACTGTCCTTCACCTAAGAGGGCTGTCCTGTCGCAGTGCACACACCTCCTAAAGACACAGACTGCACTGTCCCACAACTAAGATGGCTGTCCTACCACAGTGCACACAGCTCCTGGAGGACACACTCTGCGCTTCCCCATCACCTAAGAGGGCTGGCCTATCACGGTGCACACACCTCCTGAGGACACACACTGCACTGCCCCTCGCCTAAGAAGGCAGTCCTACCATGATGCACCCACCTCCTGAGGACACACACTGCACTGCACCTCACCTAAGAAGGCTTAACTATTATAGTGCACACACCTCCTGAGGACACGCACTGCCCCTCACAAAGGAGGGCTGTCCAATCATGGTACACATACCTCCTGAGGACACACAATGCAATGTCCGTCACCTAAGAGGGCTGTCCTACCACTGTGCACACACCTCCTGAGGTGACACACTGCACTGCCCCTCACCTAAGATGGCTGTCCTACCATGGTGCACACACCTCCTGAGGACACACACTGCACTGTCCGTCACCTAAGAGGGCTGTCCTACCACCTTGCACACACCTCCTGAGGGGACACACTGCACTGCCCCTCGCCTAAGAGGTCTATTATATCACGATGCACACACCTCCTTAGGGGACACACTGCACTGCCCCTCGCCTAAGAGGTCTATTATATCACTGTGCCCACACCTCCTGGGGACACACAGTGCACTGCCCCTCGCCTAAGAGGGCTGTCCTATCACAGAGCACACAATTCCTAAGGACACACACACTGCACTGCCCCTCGCCTAACAGGGCTGTCCTATCACGGTGCACACACCTCCTGAGGACACACACTGCACTGCCCCTCCCCTAAGAGGGCTGTCCTAGCACGGTACACACACCTCCTGAGGACACACACTGCACTGCCCCTGCCCTAAGAGGGCTGTCCTAACATGGAGCACACACCTCCTGAGGGCATACAGTGCACTGCCCCTCACCTAGGAGGGCTGTTCTTGCACGGTGCACACCCCTCCTGAGGACACACAGTGCACTACCCCTCGCCTAAGAGGGCTGTCCTAACACGGTGCACCCTCCTCCTGAGGACACACAGTGCACTGCCCCTCCCCTAAGAGGGCTGTCCTGTCACGGTGCACACACCTCCTGAGGACACACACTGCACTGCCCCTCACCTAAGAGGGCTGTCCTAGCATGGTGCACACACCTCCTGAGGACACACACTGCACTGCCCCTCCCCTAAGAGGGCTGTCCTAGCACGGTGCACACACCTCCTGAGGGGACACACTGCACTGCCCCTCCCCTAAGAGGGCTGTCCTAGCACGGTGCACACACCTCCTGAGGACACACACTGTACTGCCCCTCCCCTAAGAGGGCTGTCCTAACACGGTGCACACACCTCCTGAGGGCATACAGTGCACTGCCCCTCACCTCAGAGGGCTGTCCTAGCACGGTGCACACACCTCCTGAGGACACACACTGCACTACCCCTCCACTAAGAGGGCTGTCCTAGCACGGTGCACACACCTCCTGAGGGCATGCAGTGCACTGCCCCTCACCTAGGAGGGCTGTCCTAGCACAGTGCACACACCTCCTGAGGACACACACTGCACTACCCCTCCCCTAAGAGGGCTGTCCTAGCAAGGTGCACACACCTCCTGAGGATACACAGTGCACTGCCCCTCGCCTAAGAGGGCTGTCCTAGCACGGTGCACACACCTCCTGAGGAAACACACTGCACTGCCCCTCCCCCAAGAGAGCTGTCCTACCACGGTGAACACTGTTCCTGAGGGGGCACACTGCACTGCCCCTCGCCTAAGAGGACTGTCCTATCACGGTGCACACACCTCCTGAGGACACACACTGCACTGCCCCTCCCATACGAGGGCTCTCCTATCACAGTGCAGACACCTCCTGAGGGCACACACTGCACTGCCCCTCCCCTAAGAGGGCTGTCCTAACACCGTGCACACACCTCCTGAGGGCACACACTGCACTACCCCTCCCCTAAGATGGCTGTCCTAACACGGTGCACACACCTCCAGAGGACACATAGTGCACTGCCCCTCTCCTGAGAGGGCCATCCTAACATGGTGCAAACACCTCCTGAAGACACACACTGCACTGTCCTTCACCTAAGAGGGCTGTCCTATCACGGTGCACACACCTCATGAGGACACACACTATACTGCCCCTCGCCTAAGAGGGCTGTCCTAACACGGCGCACACACCTCCAGAGGACACACAGTGCACTGCCCCCCTCCTAAGAGGGACATCCTAACATGGTGCAAACACCTCCTGAGGAAACACACTGCACTGTCCTTCACCTAAGAGGGCTGTCCTGTCGCAGTACACACACCTCCTAAAGACACAGACTGCACTGTCCCACAACTAAGATGGCTGTCCTACCACAGTGCACACAGCTCCTGAGGACACACTCTGCGCTTCCCCATCACCTAAGAGGGCTGGCCTATCACGGTGCACACACCTCCTGAGGACACACACTGCACTGCCGCTCGCCTAAGAAGGCAGTCCTACCATGATTCACCCACCTCCTGAGGACACACACTGCACTGCACCTCACCTAAGAAGGCTTAACTATTATAGTGCACACACCTCCTGAGGACACGCACTGCCCCTCACATAGGAGGGCTGTCCAATCATGGTACACATACCTCCTGAGGACACACAATGCAATGTCCGTCACCTAAGAGGGCTGTCCTACCACTGTGCACACACCTCCTGAGGTGACACACTGCACTGCCCCTCACCTAAGATGGCTGTCCTACAATGGTGCACACACCTCCTGAGGACACACACTGCACTGTCCGTCACCTAAGAGGGCTGTCCTACCGCAGTGCACACCCTCCTGAGGGGACACACTGCACTGCCCCTCGCCTAAGAGGTCTATTATATCACGATGCACACACCTCCTTAGGGACACACTGCACTGCCCCTTGCCTAAGAGGTCTATTATATCACTGTGCCCACACCTCCTGGGGACACACAGTGCACTGCCCCTCGCCTAAGAGGGCTGTCCTATCACAGAGCACACAATTCCTAAGGACACACACTGCACTGCCCCTCGCCTAACAGGGCTATCCTATCACGGTGCACACACCTCCTGAGGACACACACTGCAATGCCCCTCCCCTAAGAGGGCTGTCCTAGCACGGTACACACACCTCCCGAGGACACACACTGCACTGCCCCTGCCCTAAGAGGGCTGTCCTAACATGGAGCACACACCTCCTGAGGGCATACAGTGCACTGCCCCTCACCTAGGAGGGCTGTCCTAGAACGGTGCACACCCCTCCTGAGGACACACAGTGCACTACCCCTCGCCTAAGAGGGCTGTCCTAACACGGTGCACCCTCCTCCTGAGGACACACAGTGCACTGCCCCTCCCCTAAGAGGGCTGTCCTGTCACGGTGCACACACCTCCTGAGGACACACACTGCACTGCCCCTCACCTAAGAGGGCTGTCCTAGCATGGTGCACACACCTCCTGAGGACACACACTGCACTACCCCTCCCCTAAGAGGGCTGTCCTAGCACGGTGCACACACCTCCTGAGGGGACACACTGCAATGCCCCTCTCCTAAGAGGGCTGTCCTAACACAGTGCACACACCTCCTGATGGGACACACTGCACTGCCCCTCCCCTAAGAGGGCTGTCCTAGCACGGTGCACACACCTCCTGAGGACACACACTGCACTGCCCCTCCCTAAGAGGGCTGTCCTAACACGGTGCACACACCTCCTGAGGGCATACAGTGCACTGCCCCTCACCTAGGAGGGCTGTCCTAGCACGGTGCACACACCTCCTGAGGACACACACTGCACTAACCCTCCACTAAGAGGGCTGTCCTAGCACGGTGCACACACCTCCTGAGGGCATGCAGTGCACTGCCCCTCACCTAGGAGGGCTGTCCTAGCACAGTGCACACACCTCCTGAGGACACACACTGCACTACCCCTCCCTAAGAGGGCTGTCTTAGCAAGGTGCACACACCTCCTGAGGATACACAGTGCACTGCCCCTCGCCTAAGAGGGTTGTCCTAGCACGGTGCACACACCTCCTGAGGAAACACACTGCACTGCCCCTCCCCCAAGAGAGCTGTCCTACCACGGTGAACACTGTTCCTGAGGGGGCACACTGCACTGCCCATCGCCTAAGAGGACTGTCCTATCACGGTGCACACACCTCCTGAGGACACACACTGCACTGCCCCTCCCATAAGAGGGCTGTCCTAGCACGGTGCAGACACCTCCTGAGGGCACACACTGCACTGCCCCTCCCCTAAGAGGGCTGTCCTAACACCGTGCACACACCTCCTGAGGGCACACACTGCACTACCCCTCCCCTAAGATGGCTGTCCTAACACGGTGCACACACCTCCTTAGGGGACACACTGCACTGCCCCTCGCCTAAGAGGTCTATTATATCACTGTGCCCACACCTCCTGGGGACACACAGTGCACTGCCCCTTGCCTAAGAGGGCTGTCCTATCACAGAGCACACAATTCCTAAGGACACACACACTGCACTGCCCCTCGCCTAACAGGGCTATCCTATCACGGTGCACACACCTCCTGAGGACACACACTGCACTGCCCCTCCCCTAAGAGGGCTGTCCTAGCACGGTACACACACCTCCTGAGGACACACACTGCACTGCCCCTGCCCTAAGAGGGCTGTCCTAACATGGAGCACACACCTCCTGAGGGCATACAGTGCACTGCCCCTCACCTAGGAGGGCTGTTCTTGCACGGTGCACACCCCTCCTGAGGACACACAGTGCACTACCCCTCGCCTAAGAGGGCTGTCCTAACACAGTGCACCCTCCTCCTGAGGACACACAGTGCACTGCCCCTCCCCTAAGAGGGCTGTCCTGTCACGGTGCACACACCTCCTGAGGACACACACTGCACTGCCCCTCACCTAAGAGGGCTGTCCTAGCATGGTGCACACACCTCCTGAGGACACACACTGCACTGCCCCTCCCCTAAGAGGGCTGTCCTAGCACGGTGCACACACCTCCTGAGGGGACACACTGCACTGCCCCTCTCCTAAGAGGGCTGTCCTAACACAGTGCACACACCTCCTGAGGGGACACACTGCACTGCCCCTCCCCTAAGAGGGCTGTCCTAGCACGGTGCACACACCTCCTGAGGACACACACTGTACTGCCCCTCCCCTAAGAGGGCTGTCCTAACACGGTGCACACACCTCCTGAGGGCATACAGTGCACTGCCCCTCACCTAGGAGGGCTGTCCTAGCACGGTGCACACACCTCCTGAGGACACACACTGCACTACCCCTCCACTAAGAGGGCTGTCCTAGCACGGTGCACACACCTCCTGAGGGCATGCAGTGCACTGCCCCTCACCTAGGAGGGCTGTCCTAGCACAGTGCACACACCTCCTGAGGACACACACTGCACTACCCCTCCCTAAGAGGGCTGTCCTAGCAAGGTGCACACACCTCCTGAGGATACACAGTGCACTGCCCCTCGCCTAAGAGGGCTGTCCTAGCACGGTGCACACACCTCCTGAGGAAACACACTGCACTGCCCCTCCCCCAAGAGAGCTGTCCTACCACGGTGAACACTGTTCCTGAGGGGGCACACTGCACTGCCCCTCGCCTAAGAGGACTGTCCTATCACGGTGCACACACCTCCTGAGGACACACACTGCACTGCCCCTCCCATATGAGGGCTCTCCTATCACAGTGCAGACACCTCCTGAGGGCACACACTGCACTGCCCCTCCCCTAAGAGGGCTGTCCTAACACCGTGCACACACCTCCTGAGGGCACACACTGCACTACCCCTCCCCTAAGATGGCTGTCCTAACACGGTGCACACACCTCCAGAGGACACATAGTGCACTGCCCCTCTCCTGAGAGGGCCATCCTAACATGGTGCAAACACCTCCTGAAGACACACACTGCACTGTCCTTCACCTAAGAGGGCTGTCCTATCACGGTGCACACACCTCCTGAGGACACACACTATACTGCCCCTCGCCTAAGAGGGCTGTCCTAACACGGCGCACACACCTCCAGAGGACACACAGTGCACTGCCCCCTCCTAAGAGGGACATCCTAACATGGTGCAAACACCTCCTGAGGAAACACACTGCACTGTCCTTCACCTAAGAGGGCTGTCCTGTCGCAGTGCACACACCTCCTAAAGACACAGACTGCACTGTCCCACAACTAAGATGGCTGTCCTACCACAGTGCACACAGCTCCTGAGGACACACTCTGCGCTTCCCCATCACCTAAGAGGGCTGGCCTATCACGGTGCACACACCTCCTGAGGACACACACTGCACTGCCGCTCGCCTAAGAAGGCAGTCCTACCACATGATTCACCCACCTCCTGAGGACACACACTGCACTGCACCTCACCTAAGAAGGCTTAACTATTATAGTGCACACACCTCCTGAGGACACGCACTGCCCCTCACATAGGAGGGCTGTCCAATCATGGAACACATACCTCCTGAGGACACACAATGCAATGTCCGTCACCTAAGAGGGCTGTCCTACCACTGTGCACACACCTCCTGAGGTGACACACTGCACTGCCCCTCACCTAAGATGGCTGTCCTACCATGGTGCACACACCTCCTGAGGACACACACTGCACTGTCCGTCACCTAAGAGGGCTGTCCTACCGCGGTGCACACACCTCCTTAGGGGACACACTGCACTGCCCCTCGCCTAAGAGGTCTATTATATCACTGTGCCCACACCTCCTGGGGACACACAGTGCACTGCCCCTCGCCTAAGAGGGCTATCCTATCACAGAGCACACAATTCCTAAGGACACACACTGCACTGCCCCTCGCCTAACAGGGCTATCCTATCACGGTGCACACACCTCCTGAGGACACACACTGCACTGCCCCTCCCCTAAGAGGGCTGTCCTAGCACGGTACACACACCTCCCGAGGACACACACTGCACTGCCCCTGCCCTAAGAGGGCTGTCCTAACATGGAGCACACACCTCCTGAGGGCATACAGTGCACTGCCCCTCACCTAGGAGGGCTGTCCTAGCACGGTGCACACACCTCCTGAGGACACACACTGTACTGCCCCTCCCCTAAGAGGGCTGTCCTAACACGGTGCACACACCTCCTGAGGGCATACAGTGCACTGCCCCTCACCTAGGAGGGCTGTCCTAGCACGGTGCACACACCTCCTGAGGACACACACTGCACTACCCCTCCACTAAGAGGGCTGTCCTAGCACGGTGCACACACCTCCTGAGGGCATGCAGTGCACTGCCCCTCACCTAGGAGGGCTGTCCTAGCACAGTGCACACACCTCCTGAGGACACACACTGCACTACCCCTCCCTAAGAGGGCTGTCCTAGCAAGGTGCACACACCTCCTGAGGATACACAGTGCACTGCCCCTCGCCCAAGAGGGCTGTCCTAGCACGGTGCACACACCTCCTGAGGAAACACACTGCACTGCCCCTCCCCCAAGAGAGCTGTCCTACCACGGTGAACACTGTTCCTGAGGGGGCACACTGCACTGCCCCTCGCCTAAGAGGACTGTCCTATCACGGTGCACACACCTCCTGAGGACACACACTGCACTGCCCCTCCCATACGAGGGCTCTCCTATCACAGTGCAGACACCTCCTGAGGGCACACACTGCACTGCCCCTCCCCAAGAGGGCTGTCCTAACACCGTGCACACACCTCCTGAGGGCACACACTGCACTACCCCTCCCCTAAGATGGCTGTCCTAACACGGTGCACACACCTCCAGAGGACACATAGTGCACTGCCCCTCTCCTGAGAGGGCCATCCTAACATGGTGCAAACACCTCCTGAAGACACACACTGCACTGTCCTTCACCTAAGAGGGCTGTCCTATCACGGTGCACACACCTCATGAGGACACACACTATACTGCCCCTCGCCTAAGAGGGCTGTCCTAACACGGCGAACACACCTCCAGAGGACACACAGTGCACTGCCCCCCTCCTAAGAGGGACATCCTAACATGGTGCAAACACCTCCTGAGGAAACACACTGCACTGTCCTTCACCTAAGAGGGCTGTCCTGTCGCAGTACACACACCTCTTAAAGACACAGACTGCACTGTCCCACAACTAAGATGGCTGTCCTACCACAGTGCACACAGCTCCTGAGGACACACTCTGCGCTTCCCCATCACCTAAGAGGGCTGGCCTATCACGGTGCACACACCTCCTGAGGACACACACTGCACTGCCGCTCGCCTAAGAAGGCAGTCCTACCATGATTCACCCACCTCCTGAGGACACACACTGCACTGCACCTCACCTAAGAAGGCTTAACTATTATAGTGCACACACCTCCTGAGGACACGCACTGCCCCTCACATAGGAGGGCTGTCCAATCATGGTACACATACCTCCTGAGGACACACAATGCAATGTCCGTCACCTAAGAGGGCTGTCCTACCACTGTGCACACACCTCCTGAGGTGACACACTGCACTGCCCCTCACCTAAGATGGGCTGTCCTACAATGGTGCACACACCTCCTGAGGACACACACTGCACTGTCCGTCACCTAAGAGGGCTGTCCTACCGCAGTGCACACCCTCCTGAGGGGACACACTGCACTGCCCCTCGCCTAAGAGGTCTATTATATCACGATGCACACACCTCCTTAGGGGACACACTGCACTGCCCCTTGCCTAAGAGGTCTATTATATCACTGTGCCCACACCTCCTGGGGACACACAGTGCACTGCCCCTCGCCTAAGAGGGCTGTCCTATCACAGAGCACACAATTCCTAAGGACACACACTGCACTGCCCCTCGCCTAACAGGGCTATCCTATCACGGTGCACACACCTCCTGAGGACACACACTGCAATGCCCCTCCCCTAAGAGGGCTGTCCTAGCACGGTACACACACCTCCCGAGGACACACACTGCACTGCCCCTGCCCTAAGAGGGCTGTCCTAACATGGAGCACACACCTCCTGAGGGCATACAGTGCACTGCCCCTCACCTAGGAGGGCTGTCCTAGAACGGTGCACACCCCTCCTGAGGACACACAGTGCACTACCCTCGCCTAAGAGGGCTGTCCTAACACGGTGCACCCTCCTCCTGAGGACACACAGTGCACTGCCCCTCCCCTAAGAGGGCTGTCCTGTCACGGTGCACACACCTCCTGAGGACACACACTGCACTGCCCCTCACCTAAGAGGGCTGTCCTAGCATGGTGCACACACCTCCTGAGGACACACACTGCACTACCCCTCCCTAAGAGGGCTGTCCTAGCACGGTGCACACACCTCCTGAGGGGACACACTGCAATGCCCCTCTCCCAAGAGGGCTGTCCTAACACAGTGCACACACCTCCTGATGGGACACACTGCACTGCCCCTCCCCTAAGAGGGCTGTCCTAGCACGGTGCACACACCTCCTGAGGACACACACTGCACTGCCCCTCCCCTAAGAGGGCTGTCCTAACACGGTGCACACACCTCCTGAGGGCATACAGTGCACTGCCCCTCACCTAGGAGGGCTGTCCTAGCACGGTGCACACACCTCCTGAGGACACACACTGCACTAACCCTCCACTAAGAGGGCTGTCCTAGCACGGTGCACACACCTCCTGAGGGCATGCAGTGCACTGCCCCTCACCTAGGAGGGCTGTCCTAGCACAGTGCACACACCTCCTGAGGACACACACTGCACTACCCCTCCCCTAAGAGGGCTGTCTTAGCAAGGTGCACATACCTCCTGAGGATACACAGTGCACTGCCCCTCGCCTAAGAGGGTTGTCCTAGCACGGTGCACACACCTCCTGAGGAAACACACTGCACTGCCCCTCCCCCAAGAGAGCTGTCCTACCACGGTGAACACTGTTCCTGAGGGGGCACACTGCACTGCCCATCGCCTAAGAGGACTGTCCTATCACGGTGCACACACCTCCTGAGGACACACACTGCACTGCCCCTCCCATAAGAGGGCTGTCCTAGCACGGTGCAGACACCTCCTGAGGGCACACACTGCACTGCCCCTCCCCTAAGAGGGCTGTCCTAACACCGTGCACACACCTCCTGAGGGCACACACTGCACTACCCCTCCCCTAAGATGGCTGTCCTAACACGGTGCACACACCTCCTGAGGGGACACAGTGCACTGCCCCTCACCTAGGAGGGCTGTCCTATGCACGATGCACACACCTCCTGAGGACACACACTGCACTGCCCCTCACCTAAGAGGGCTGTCCTAACACGGTGCACACACCTCCTGAGGACACACACTGCACTGCCCCTCACCTAAGAGGGCTGTCCTAACACGGTGCACACACCTCCTGAGGACACACACTGCACTGCCCCTCCCTAAGAGGGCTGTCCTAACATGGTGCACACACCTCCTGAGGACACACACTGCACTGTCCCTCACCTAAGAGGGCTGTCCTATCATGGTGCACACACCTCCTGAGGACACACACTGCACTGCCCCTCGCCTAAGAGGGCTGTCCTAACACGGTGCACACGCCTCCTGAGGACACACACTGCACTGCCCCTCACCTAAGAGGGCTGTCCTAACACAGTGCACACACCTCCTGAGGACACACAGTGCACTGCCCCTCACCTAAGAGGGCTGTCCTAACACGGTGCACACACCTCCTGAGGACACACACTGCACTGCTCGCTCACCTAAGAGGGCTGTCCTATCACGGTGCACACACCTCCTGAGGACACACACTGCACTGCCCCTCGCCTAAGAGGGCTGTCCTAACACAGTGCACACTGCCTCCTGAGGGACAAACACTGCACTGCCCCTCACCTAAGAGGGCTGTCCTAACACGGTGCACACGCCTCCTGACGGACACACACTGCACTGCCCCTCACCTAAGAGGGCTGTCCTATCACGGTGCACACACCTCCTGAGGACACACACTGCACTGCCCCTCGCCTAAGAGGGCTGTCCTAACACAGTGCACACACCTCCTGAGGTACAAACACTGCACTGCCCCTCACCTAAGAGGGCTGTCCTAACACGGTGCACACGCCGCCTGACGGACACACACTGCACTGCCCCTCACCTAAGAGGGCTGTCCTAACACGGTGCACACACCTCCAGAGGACACACAGTGCACTGCCCCTCTCCTAGAGAGGGCTATCCTAACATGGTGCAAACACCTCCTGAATACACACACTGCACTGTCCTTCACCTAAGAGGGCTGTCCTATCACCGTGCACACATCTCCTGAGGACACACACTACACTGCCCCTCGCCTAAGAGGGCTGTCCTAACACGGTGCACATGCCTCCTGACGGACAAACACTGCACTGCCCCTCACCTAAGAGGGCTGTCCTAACACGGTGCACATGCCTCCTGACGGACACACACTGCAATGCCCCTCACCTAAGAGGGCTGTCCTAACACGGTGCACACACCTCCAGAGGACACACAGTGCACTGCCCTCTCCTGAGAGGGCCATCCTAACACGGTGCAAACACCTCCTGAAGACACACACTGCACTGTCCTTCACCTAACAGGGCTGTCCTATCACGGTGCACACACCTCCTGAGGACACACACTATACTGCCCCTCGCCTAAGAGGGCTGTCCTAACACGGTGCACACACCTCCAGAGGACACACAGTGCACTGCCCCTCACCTAAGAGGGCTGTCCTAACACGGTGCACACACCTCCAGAGGACACACAGTGCACTGCCACTCTCCCTGAGAGAGCCATCCTAACATGGTGCAAACACCTCCAGAAGACACACACTGCACTGTCCTTCACCCAAGAGGGCTGTCCTATCACGGTGCACACACCTCCTGAGGACACACACTGCACTGCCCTCGCCTAAGAGGGCAGTCCTAACATGGTGCACCCGCCTCCTACGGACACACACTGCACTGCCCCTCACCTAAGAGGGCTGTCCTAACACGGTGCACACACCTCCAGAGGACACACAGTGCACTGCCCCTCACCTAAGAGGGCTGTCCTAACACGGTGCAAACACCTCCTGAGGACACACACTGCACTGTCCTTCAACTAAGAGGGCTGTCCTATCACGGTGCACACACCTCCTGAGGACACACACTGCCCCTCACCTAAGAGGGCTGTCCTAACACAGTGCACACGCCTCCTGATGGACACACACTGCACCCTCACCCAAGAGGGCTGTCCTAACATGGTGCACCCGCCTCCTATGGACACACACTGCACTGCCCCTCACCTAAGAGGGCTGTCCTAACACGGTGCACACACCCCCTAGAGGACACACAGTGCACTGCCCCTCTCCTGAGAGGGCCATCCTAACATGGTGCAAACACCTCCTGAAGACACACACTGCACTGTCCTTCACCTAAGAGGGCTGTCCTATCACGGTGCACACACCTCCTGAGGGCACACACTGCACTGCCCCTCGCCTAAGAGGGCTGTCCCAACACTGGTGCACACGCCTCTGACGGACACACACTGCACTGCCCCTCACCTAAGAGGGCTGTCCTAACACGGTGCACACGCCTCCTGACGGACACACACTGCACTGCCCCTCACCTAAGAGGGCTGTCCTAACACGGTGCACACACCTCCAGAGGACACATAGTGCACTGCCCCTCTCCTGAGAGGGCTATCCTAACATGGTGCAAACACCTCCTGAAGACACACACTGCACTGTCCTTCACCTAAGAGGGCTGTCCTAACACGGTGCACACACCTCCTAGAGGACACACAGTGCACTGCCCTCTCCTAAGAGGGCTGTCCTGTCACGGTGCACACACCTCCTGAGGACACACACTGCACTGCCCTCTCCTAAGAGGGATGTCCTAACACAGTGCACACACCTCCTGATGGGACACACTGCACTGCCCCTCCCCTAAGAGGGCTGTCCTAGCATGGTGCACCCACTTCCTGAGGACACACACTGCACTGCCCCCTCCCCAAGAGGGCTGTCCTAACACGGTGCACACACCTCCTGAGGGCATACAGTGCACTGCCCCTCACCTAGGAGGGCTCGTCCTAGCACGGTACACACACCTCCTGAGGACACACACTGCACTACCCCTCCACAAAGAGGGCTGTCCTAGCACGGTGCACACACCTCCTGAGGGCATGCAGTGCACTGCCCCTCACCTAGGAGGGCTGTCCTAGCACAGTGCACACACCTCCTGAGGACACACACTGCACTACCCCTCCCCAAGAGGGCTGTCCTAGCAAGGTGCACACACCTCCTGAGGATACACAGTGAACTGCCCCTCGCCTAAGAGGGCTGTCCTAGCATGGTGCACACACCTCCTGAGGAAACACACTGCACTGCCCCTCCCCCAAGAGAGCTGTCCTACCACGGTGAACACTGTTCCTGAGGGGGCACACTGCACTGCCCCTCGCCTAAGAGGACTGTCCTATCACGGTGCACACACCTCCTGAGGACACACACTGCACTGCCCCTCCCATAAGAGGGCTGTCCTAGCACGGTGCAGACACCTCCTGAGGGCACACACTGCACTGCCCCTCCCCTAAGAGGGCTGTCCTAACACCGTGCACACACCTCCTGAGGGCACA